>JAJJMB010014788.1:1321073-1356762 GCA_023531105.1 Papaver atlanticum | reverse complement strand
TATTGATGCATGAATAATTGGTAATTATTTTACTTTTCTCTAATTTGAATTTTATAATTCACTCAAATCACTGCTTTGCATAATTTTAATTGTTTGCATAATTTTTCTTAATTAGTTGTGATTCAATTAGATAGGTTATACTTTGTTTAGATAATCTATGATTAAGGGATACAATTAATGTTTGAGAATATGCTTGATTATTTGTGAATTAATAAAAAGAGATTTTAAAGATTATTAGAGTTTTGGAATTTTTACCATCATTCATTCATGTGTAATAGTGGAATCTAGTGTCTTGGTTATTTTCAATCTTAAAAACAAATTTGGATTTAAATTTTCTCTATTTTTAGTTTAAATAAGTCTAAAATCAATTGTTTTCACAAGTCTCAACGAACCTTTTACTACAAAAAAGTTGAAATCACATCAAAAACTCTCTAACTAGTTCATTTGAGCCACTTGAACTAGTTATGGTGAAGATGAAAAAGGTTGATATGAAAGTGCTCATATGGCTAACCATTGGTGAACTACTGTTGAGCCAACTAGGTATACACGTTTAGGTACGGTTACACAAACCTAAATGAACGTGCATTTCACTTGTGTATGACAATCTAAGTTCGATCTAACGGTTGAAAGATATTAGCTTGAATCTAATAAGGTTTTCATCTTACGGTGAATATTGAATGCTTTGTTACCAAGGTAACTTAGATTGCAAACCCTGATTTGGAGACTATATAAAGGAGAACTCTAGCAACTGGGAAACCTAATCCCCACACCTCCTGTGTAAAACTAGTTGTATAAGCTAGAGTCGATTCTCCTTTAACCTTAGGTTTCTATCGAGACCCTGTAGGTTAACGACTTGAAGACTTCATTGGGATTGTGAAGCCAGACCCAACTATTTTCTCTGTAGTTGCGTGATCTGATCTTGTTGTTTCAATCGTATTTGAGTACAATCGTAAGATTGGCTTGAGATTAATTTCTCCGATAGGCAAGATAGAAAAAAAAAGTCACAAACACCTTCGTCCCATCGTTTGTGATTTCACAATATCTTGTTTCGCTAGTCGATTAAGATCATTTTGAGGTGATTGATAATTCTAGGCTGTTCTTCGGGAATATAAGTCCGGGTTATAGATTGGTTCCTGTTCACCTTGATTTATCAGAAGACGGAACAAAAATCGTAGGTATTTCTATGGGAGACTAATTTATCTATTCTTTTAGACTTTTCTGTGTGACACAGATTTTTTTATCAAGTCTTCTAATTTGGGTCGTAGCAACTCTTAGTTGTGGGTGAGATCAGCTAAGGGAATCAAGTGCGTAGTATCCTGCTGGGATCAGAGACGTAAGGAGCGCAACTGTACCTTGGATCAGTGTGAGATTTATTGGGGTTCAACTACAGTCCAGACCGAAGTTAGTTTGTAGTAGGCTAGTGTCTGTAGCGGCTTAATACAATGTGTGTTCAATCTGGACTATGTCCCGGGGGTTTTCTGCATTTGTGGTTTCCTCGTTAACAAAACTTATGGTGTCTGTGTTATTTCTTTTCTGCATTATATTTTGTTATATAATTTAAATATCACAGGTTGTGCGTTGTATCGATCAATTGGTAAATCCAACCTTTGGTTGTTGATCGAAATTGATTGATCCTTGAACATTGGTGTTTGGTAGCGTTCAAGGTATTTCTCTTGTATTCAATCAGGCTCGCAGATTTCTATTTGTTTGAGTAAGAATTGAATTGAAAAATTGAGATATAACTCTTTGATATACTTTTCTTAAGATTGATTCTAATTGTCTAGTTGATTCTCTTGTAAGTATATTGGAGTTAGTCCATACAGATTGCTAAGCGAAATATTGGGTGTGGTTGTTGTACCCCCGCTTTTTCAAAGTAATCACACTTTGTTTGTTGAATTTTCTCGATCTTGTATCCATAGACGATCACACAAAGTGTGAATACCGATTTGTCGTATTGTCTCGACTTTGTCCATAGACAATCACTTTCGGTAAGAGGACTTATAGGTGGATAATTTTAAGATTGTTGTGTATTTGGGTACCCTCGTCTTTTCAGTCCTTCTTCTGCCATTCGGTCTTCTTCACTGAAGGTGATATTGTTGATTGAATGTTTAGACACCATGGATATTTCTTCGACTGCTAGAGACGACAGGTGTTCAACAAACGTGTTCGTACGTTGATCTCTTGAGAAGTGCAGGAGTTCACATAAATTCTTGATCAGGTGTGTAACTTCTTGCTCCACCGGCTTCTCATAAGTAGTGAAATTGTTGGCTTGAAGATTGGTATCAGGGGTGTCAGTTGATGGACGTTCCACCACCTGAGCTCCCGAAATTCTTGTCAGATCCACCATGCAGTTGAATAAATTATCAATTGCTCATTTCAATCGATTTATATTTCTTTCCGAAGTTTCTTACCTCCGCTAATCTGTAGATGGGGCAAAAAGATTTGTTGGTTTTTTTGGGAAAGTGAAGAGACGACCGTGCGGACGGGACTCCTCAACCGAGCAAACTGCTTAACCTCAAATAGATGCACTGCACGAGAGTTTTTTGAGTTCGAGAGATCAATCTGTAGGACTCCGGCCTAAACCAAGACAATGGCCGTTCCAGAGTCAATTCGGTCATAAAGAGGGAAAAGGGTCGATCTGTAGGAGGAAAGCTGAGAAGTATGTGAGATCAATGGTGATCAAGGATTGTGAATGTGTTGTAAGTTCTGCAAATGAACTGTTGGGTTCGAATAAGTTCCGGTTGATTGATTAAATTCTTGAGAGTGATTGCTCGGATGAGAATTCCTCTGTAGACGATGATTCTTGGTTGTTCAATCGTGGATTCAGAAACTTATTTATATTGCAAGAATAGTAGACACATTGATCCCAGTAAGTGTGATGGTTGCTCGAGTGAAAGAATGTGATAGTGGAAAATCGTGGTTAATCCAGTTACAGGTCGTGCAAAGACTTGGTTGATTGTCCACCCACTACTTTGCTAACTCCGTTAACTGCTTGCACGACTTACTCACATTTCTCATCGTGGATGAACACACGTGACGTAGGCCGCCAGACCAAAACCCTAATTAATATCCCCCATGTGATGTGATTGATGTCTCACGAATGTGGAGTCTGCAAGGCAGACGTGTATTTAATTAGTCAGTTCTTGACTTGATTAGACGATGAGTCTAAATTTTGTTGAATCGAGCATGATTGACTAATGTTCTATGATACATGGATTGAACATGTCTTCTGGGACGTATGTATAGTTCTCGAATGCATGTTAATAATTGAATCAACATGATGAATATTGATAGCCTGAGCAAATACTGCTCGTCTGAGCAAATATTGCTCGATTAATGAAGTATCAAACGTTGATAATTGAATAATATTACTAGTCCCGTCTGAGCAAATATTGCTCATTTAATGGATTATTGAATATTGATAGTTGAATCAATATGGATAGTCTGAGCAAATATTGGTCGTTTGAACAATTATTGGTAGTATGATCAAATAAAATATTAATTTACATATTGGTAGATGGACCGAATATTATATAATTAATCAAGATATTGATTGTTGGATCAACATAAAATTATTAGTGCTTGAACTTGCTCAGAATTATGATTTGCAGAGCATTCAGTTCAAAACCCTAATTTTTATCGATTGTTGATCAATTGATGATTTACTGAAAATCAATTAATGAGTGAGAGAGGGACCGGCTACATAGGATGGTGGTCAACCATGTAGCGCCCAGGTGCTCGAGTGAGCATGCACCAAAGTCCTTTTTAGACCAGTTGGTGAAAAGATGATTAAATGTTGAATAATCATTTATTAGGATAGTGCTCGTCTGAGCATTAGGCAATAAAACCTAATTATGGAGAGATGAGGGACCGACCAAGGGGTATGAAACCATCCTTTGGTGGTCGTGGGACCAGATGGTGGTCAATTGAACAAGTTCCAAGTTGGTTGGAAAGAGTTTGAACCCAATATGAACCGTAGAAGATTAATTAGGTCAAAATTGTGAAAGTATGTTGGACCGGCTCCTTGCAAGCCTAAGGTACGACCTTGGTCGGTCAAGGTGGCATGCTCGTGTCACCATATTATCCGTGTCTCAATTCTGAGAATTTTGATATTTTCTGACGCGCGTTCGAGCAATATTTTGGAAATTCAAAAGAGTTTGATCTTGACTGAAACTCTCGATTTTTCTCGAATGAACAAGTAGAACTTTGCTCGTGCGATCAATATTTTAATATTTTTCATGAGGAGCCTAGTCGGTCATGTGACCATTTGACTTTTTGGCCTTTAGATAGTTTGAGCAATATTTGAGAAAATATGGAAAAACAAGGGTTTTTGCTCAAACGGAGGAGTTTCATGAGATGAAGGAAATAATAATAATGATAAAATAAGGGATCATAAGGTGTGGGACCGGCCATGTCTAGGGCATGGCCGGTTGGCTAGTAGGCCCGGTCCCGTGACACCTTTTCCTATTTTTAATTATTTTTCAGCGTGTGAAGGAAATATGAAGAAACTGAGAGTTTTGCTCAAACGAGGGAGTTTGCTCAAATGAAAGAGTTTTCATGAGATTCGGAAAAATAATAAAATAAGGTAAAATAAATGGAAGAGGCATGGAACGGGCCAAGGCGGCATGACCTGCCGTCCGGTTCCCCTGGGCGCCTCTTTATTATTTTATTAATATTATTTTTCTTCCCTATTTTCCATAGGTTTCTTCGTTTGTCCATATTTTTTAGTGCTCGTTCGTGCGCTTGGGTGCTCGTTCGTGCATTATTGCTAAGTACACTTACACCATTTTCTCGGGGCTTACTCGGTGGTGGCCCAGATGCCCGATCAGTGAATATTTATTACTAATTCGTGGAATTCAGCTGAGAATCATCCATGAAACGGAGTAATAAAATAAATTGAGTATCTATTACTAATCCATGGAATTCAGCTGAGAATCAGCCATGAAACGGAGTAATGAGATAGAATGATTATCTATTACTAATCCATGGAATCCAGCTAAGGATCATCCATGGAACAGAGTAATGAGATAAAATGATTATCTATTACTAATCCATGGAATCCAGCTGAGGATCATCCATGGAACAGAGTAAGGAGATATATAGATTATTTTCTAGGAATTCAGTTGATGAATGACACACTAGATTTAATCTATGAATTGCTCTACACTAGCATGCGATATGTCTAGGAGTGATTTTATTCGAGAACCGAGGTATGAATTGATGGAAGCATCATACTCGTTCTGAATATTGGTCGTGTATAGTCAGGGAACAACAAACAGTGTGACATCCTGAAGACGTAAGCGCTCTATACTAGCATGCAATATGTCTAAGAGCCGTCCAATCGTTAAGAGATTCTATACACATTCTCTCTACATAGTCAGGGAACAACAAATAGTGTGACGTCCTGAAGACGTTAACGCTCTCTACTAGCATGCAATATGTTTAGGAGCCGTCCAATCATTTCGATTCTATGCAGAGGTGCTGATGAAATATGCGAAGTGTCGAAAAGCTCAACTGAGAGGATTTACGAGTAGTATATTCATCAGAGCTCTGAGAGGATGTTCGCTCAGTCAGAGATCATGAAATGGTTCACAGATTATAAAATATGAGTTTCACATACATTTTTGAAGTCGGGTCAGAAACATGCAGTATCATGATTTTACGATTTTAGCATTTGTTTCTCAAGGATTATCAAATTTCATCTGGTCAAAGGGTTAATTTTGAAAAAAAGTAAATGCTTCATTGGAGGGACTAGTGAGCTCAGAAAAACTCAACTGGCAAATCATCTCATGTATGGGGCTGTGTGGAGCAAATTCAAGAAAATCTTGCCGGCTGGAAAGGTAAACTACTTTCATTTCAAGAAAGATTAATTTTAGTAAAGCATGTACTCTGCAGTATACCTATATACAACTTGTCAGTTTACAAATGGCCCAAGAAAGTTATTCAAGATGTTGAAAGAATTATAATAATTTTTTTATGGACTGGTGATCCGTCAACAAGAAAATGTATAACTCTGAAATGGGACTATGTGTGTGCTCCAATGGAAGAAGGTGGTTAGGGACTGAGAAGATTAGAAATAATAAATAAAGCATTATTTATGAAGCTCCTATGGAAAATTCAAAATGGCACAGATGAATGGGCAAAATACTTCCAAGAGAAATTTATGACAAAAAATGGAGATTGGATCAAGTACTATAAAAAATCTTCTATTTTACCAGGTCTAAAATGGGTGACAGAAGATATACAAGAACATTCAAGATGGCTTGTAGGTGATGGTTCTAAAATTTCAGTTTGGAAAGATGCATGGGTGAAAGATAGAGCACTAAAGGAATTATTCCCACTAAATGAATACATGCTCAATTTCCCTGATATGAAAGTGTCTGATCTACATTTAGATGGAGAATGGGTGATACCAACTGAAGTATTGGAAATGATACAACAAAATGAACTTCCTGTGGTGAGTACAAATGAAGATAAGAAAATATGGTGTGGTACTATCACTGGAGATTTCACAGTTGCATCAGTTGTAGAATGTATAAGAAGAAAATTTCCAAAATTGACTTGGACAAAGCAGGTATGGTCTTCATCTGTTCACCCTAGTATTTCAAGTAATGTATGGAAACTCTTTAGAGGGATTACTCCTACAAATGACAAAATGAAATCCACGAATTTCAATTTAGCCTCAAGATGCATCTTTTGCAAAAAATCAGAAGAAAACCTCAACCATATTCTATGGTACTGTGACTTCAGTGAAAGCATTTGGAAATGGCTTGGTGGAATATTTTGTTTTTTACATCCAAGATCTTTTGAAGAGATGCTGTCATTGGCAAAGCACAAAAGTCCTGCAATCAAAGAACTGTGGAAAATAACATCTTTTATAACAATGAAAGAGATTTGGTTCCAAAGGAACAGATGTGTATATGATGAAGAGAAAGTTAATGCAAAGATTATCCAAGATAGAATTGTGAAGCTTACTACAGAATGTGAAATCAGAATGAAGGCTCACATGTGGAACACAACTTATGATTTACAAATCCTAAAAAAAATTGGATTAAAGTGCAGACAAACTAGAACATCTAAAATACAGGAAATTTTCTTCAAACTACCACACATGGGACAAATTCTGCTCTGCTGTGATGGTGCTTCTCAAGGAAACCCAGGTGCAGCTGGATATGATTTTATTGCCAGAAACAGTGAAGGGGAATGCATAGTAACAATTGCAGGAGGATTGGGGGTATCTACAAACTATTATGCTGAAGTTTTAGCTATTCTATGTGCTGGAGAATGGGCCATACACAGAGGATATACTCATCTGATTATTAGATCAGATTCTTAGGCAGTTCTTGAAGCTTTCAAATCTCAAAGAATCCCTTGGTTTGCTATTAATAGATGGAGTAGAATATGTAGAAGTGTTGAAGAACTGAAACTCTGTCACAGTTACAGAGAAATCAATTTCTCAGCTGACAATCTTGCTAAGAAAGGATCAAGACTGAGTCAAGGACAGCAAGCTGTATACAATTCCAGACCACCTTTTCTACTCCAAATAGAAAATGAGAACCAAGCCTACTACAGATTCATTTAAGAAGTGATACCATAAAAATGGAGTGTAATAGTTTTTAACTCTGCTTTAGTTTCTGTTTTTGGTTTCACTCTTTTGTAATTTTGAAATTTTTGGTTATTAATAAAAATTATTATTGAGAAAAAAAAACGATTTTAGCCTTTGTCGAAAATCCACCATCAATACATAGACGATCACACGAAGTGTGAACCGAATTTTCGTATTGTCTCGACTCTGTCCATAGACAATTATATTCGGTATAGGACTTATAAGATGAAATAAAAAGATTGTGGTGTATTTGGGTACCCTCGTCTTTTCAATTGGTATTAGAGCAGGAAACACGAAAAGATCTAACAATCTGTGTTTAGAGCGATCCAACCTATAAGAAATGAGTATGCAGAGAGGTAAGGTAAAGCCGAAAATAGACTCAGTTAACATATCACAAGATTTGGGAAACTCTCTCTATGAGTTTAATTTTAGAAAATGCTTAAAAGGGGCTTCTTCCACAAGGTCTACTCGCTCTTCTGAAAATATGTTTGTATGTTCTCAAGAAGAGGTTAAGTTAAGCCCTGTACTCACAATCAATGATTCAGATTCTGAAAAATCTCTTCATAATGATAAAGAAGATATTGATTGTGTGAATATAAAAACATCTCTGCTAAATGAACTAAGTGAATAATTTCTCTCACGTGCAACCGAACTCACTCTTGCACTAAGAAGAGAAGGAAAGCTTCTTGAAGACTTGTGTCATGTGAAAGCTGAAAATAATCAACTCATTCTTGATCTAACTACCCTGAAAGCTGATTTATACTCTCTCAAGATCGTATCTTCCTCAAAGATCCATTCCTTGGAAGCGAAACTAAGGAAAAGCATTGATCAAAAAAAAGATGACTGTGATCTTAAGAAAAACAGCAGCAAACGAATACAATGCCTTAAAGATCTCATATGATTCTGAGATAAAGACAGTTTCCGAACGTGTCAATAGGCTAAAAGATGAAATGCTTTCATTAATGTCAAAAAATCAGCTGGTTACATCCTCCCTAGGTAAATCCATAAAATCTGATTTGATATTTCCCTCAAAAAGAAAAAAGGATGACATTGAAGGCTCTCGAAAGAAATTTTCATCTTCTAAAGAAGCGTATGTATTCTCTGGGAATCGCAAGACGAACTACTCACATCAGAGTCTTCGACATCATCATAAGCATCAACATGAGACCTTTTTCGAAAGAAATCATGCATAAGTATGATTTTCTTAGATCAAAGGATTCTCACAAGAATTCTCAAAAGGGATCTCAAAGAGTTGTTCATCACAAAAGGAAAGAGGATCAAAAGATTAGCAACTCATGGAAAATGGTACCAAAGAAGACGGTGGAACCAAACAAAAAGGAATATGGCAAATTCTCCAGTTCATCAATACATAAGGTAATACCTAAATATCTTGATGATAATCATTTCTATGATAAATTTGTTCTGTCTTACAAGAGGAGTAAGATCCCAAAGATAACAGATAAAGGAAGACTCTCTACAACTGTTGAAGAGAATAATCTGTCTCAACTAGATACTTAGTATCTTGTTTGAATACATTGACTCATGAAGTGCTCAAACTATGTTTGATGAGTTCAGTGTATATAACACAATAGTCTACAAACTTGCGAGATCTATGGAAATATTCACAAGAAGGCATTTTCTTAAAACCTTTAATATTGAAAATTTTGGTTTTTTATATTAAAGGAGAATATTTTTGATTTCCATAATCGGTGACCAAGTCTTTGGAAACTATTGGTATATAAGTTTCGGTAATCTTTGTCTCTTAAAGGAGAAAAATCTTGTCTACTCTTCTGGAACAAGAATTATGTACAATACAGATTACCATGCAAAGCACTCTGCAAGGGTTTCGGAAAGATATGCTAAAAAAATGACATGTGATTCTTCCAGGTTCAATAACTCCAATGGAATTGGAACCACCTCTTGCAATCATATCAATCTTTCATATCCCATGATCGATTATGAGAAAGAGTTTCACAAAATGGCACGAACTTGTGAAGAAACAAAATTAGAGGTTTTGATGTTGAAGCGTTCTCTTGAGAAATCTCTACTTGTTGAAGCTCACCTTGTCAAGCAACAAGAATTACTTCTGAAAAGAGTAAATGGAGGAGAACCTAACTTACTCAAGGTTGAGGAATTATTCTTCGATCAAGGATCTCTTCAAGGAATTAAGAGAATTATTCCTATCAAGCGAAAGAGATCTCAACATCATGAAGAGGTTTGATTTTCAATCCAGTCTCTACATTCAGAAAACAGACATCAATGTTTTGATTTACTTCAATTATCGTATAAAGTCTATTTTGAAAAATACTATCATTATTATTTATGAATAAAATTATTATTTTATAATTTGTGTGTGATAGTTTCCGATTACATAGCATGTGAATGAATGTTAATATTTATGCTATGTGTATTCGGTTTATAGGATATCTGATTTCAGTTTTATTAACCTTAATATTCGATCTCAGATGATGTAACACTTATGGTTTGTGTGGATTTTATATTTAGCGGGATTAAGTTCTAGCCCATGTTAGTATGGGCATACATAATATTGATTATGTGTGCCCTTGATAATCAGCTGCTTTTAGTAACTGGATGACATTGTTGTGGGAGATTTTTTAATAAAAATCTACATGATATTTTGTTTATAACTGGATGGCATTGTTGTGGTAGGCTTTGTCAAAGGATCATAAGGTGTTCCGATTGAAACTCATATGTGAAAAGTCACAATACATTGAATCAATTTATGTTTACATGAGTTGTGTTTAGCATAACATATGTGTTTCGGGGTTTCAACTTTTGCTATTGGCACGCATTAGTTAAAACCATTTCAACCTTTCTCTGGTAAAGGTTGCTTTTGTTGTTGTTCTTTTGTTCTTGCGAGAGGATGACAACACACTGTGGGAGAGTTCTTATTTGAACTTGCGCTTAATAATATATATCTTTCTGAGGAGAAGAGGCTGCGAAATTTGAGGTAACGAATTTGTTAGTTAATCGTTTTCCTGTTTAAGAAAAGTCTATTTATATTGCATATATTTTTCTTTTGCTTAACAAAATATCGGTAGAATTGATATGTTCCATTATATTATATATGGATGTGTGTGTGTGTGATTCAATTGTTTCCGGTTAAGAAAAACTGTGTCAATTTATTTGGCTTATTGTTTGGTATCTTCTTTATTTTTGGGTATCAAGTATTTTTGCTTAACGAAATTCGGTGCAATTGCGGTGCTATAATGTTTATGTTTGTTTCAATTGCTTCCGGTTAATAAAAAAATTGTGCAAGTCAATTTATTTTGGTTTGTAGGTATTGTTTAAGGCTTAACAAAATACAGGATCATTTGTTTAGTCCAATTGATTCCAGATAAGAGAAACTAAGTTAATTCTGATCTTAGTTAGACTTATCAAATTGAAGGATTCGGTTATTCAAGTCTAATCGAATGCCTTAACAAGAAAAACTAGTTAACTAACCTAGTGTTTGTCTTATCTAAAGATAAAGGTCTAAGTTATTGTCTGAATAATTAGAGCCTGATGAGAGAAATAAAGTTAATTCTGATCTTTATTCTGGTCTTATCGAAATAAGCGATTGTGCATACACAATCAGTTTAACAAGGGAATTAAGTTTCTTAGTCGATTTTTTAAACTAATAGGGAAAATTGCTTCAGACAATTGTTTCCTTGATAACATGTTAAAACTAAATTACTTGTAATTTCGGTTTTAATATTAGTTATCTAAAGTGGTATGTGAAACCTTCGTGCTTAACTCTTATAGGTTGTTTACAAGTCTTTTAGATTTGTAAGATCCTTTCTGTTTGTCCTTTATTTGCCCGAACCTTTGTTATTTTGTGACAAAAATGGGGAGAAATATATGGAGTAAACAAGTGATTTTTAATCACTAAGGAAAGGACAATTGTGTTTAAACGTTATATCTAAAGAAAGAGTAAAGCATTGACTAAGGGGGAGAAACATATCATATAGCTATATAGTAATTCTCACTACAAAACGGGAATAACAAAGATGTTAGGATTGAATATTTACCTAGCTTACTTTTAGGGGGAGTAAAAGCTTTTGTTATTTAAATGTCAACAACGTCATTTATTGATTGAATATATGCAGGTTATTGTGTTGTTGAAACTTGGAATCAAGCATATGTAAAATGAATTATTTTTTAATTTGTTTGTCCATATGTAATAAGAGTTTTGTCACGATAATTGACAAAGGGGGAGATTGTTAGAGCATAGCTCGGTTGAACTTACCATGCATTGGTATGTCAAGTTTGGTTGTCATATTTTAGTATCAAAACTCATATAGAGTCGCTTGATTAAATACTAGAGTCAACTTCGTTTAGGTTAGACTAAAATGTCTGGGAATGCTGAGACATACTGATAGGTATCAAAACACCTTGATATTTATCTATTGTTTATGCTTTCTTTGCTAAGTTTTCTCGTAAATTATGTTTAGTTTTGATTTTTAGGTACTTTGGAGTCATTTGGAACAAAAGAAGAAAAAACGTCACTTAAAAGGAAAAACGTGTCATTTCATGTGCAACTGCTGTTGGAGGCGGATTATTTCTCATTATTTGCTTTTATTTCTTCATCTCTGTCTGAAAAGCATGTCGGCTTTAGTGATACAAATTTATATGTCTGAAAAGCATGACAGCTTTAGTGATGTAAAGAAATTGAAGAGAAGAAGTGGATCTGAGAAGTAAGAGACGACTGCTGTTGGTGGGAGAATTCGAAGAAGAAGGAGGCGTTCATTTGGAGCGAAAAGGACATGGTGCTCACTGAGCAGGCAAGCACTATTGGGAGCACAATGGAGGATAAGGGGATGTTTCATGATGGCCCTTATCAGGCATTTGGGGTGTCTATATCCATTCTACCTCTTACAGGAGACCTAAGATTGAGAGAAATCTCTCAATCATTTATTTTCTTTATCTGAGGAGAATGGCGGCTGCTGTTCACTGTTACCCAAATTAAGCTGCTGAACCAAATCGAGAGTAAATATGCTGTAAATACAGATCGAGAAGATGATGCTGTTGGTGAAGAAACAAGAGGGGTTTTGATGGTTTCTGAAACTGAGAAGAATTGAAGTGGGTTTTATTGAAATCAACAGATGAGAAGAATTGAGGCTTCAGATGGGAGATCAAGTTAGTGCTGTTAAATATAGGATTACCAGACGAGATCGAGATGGGTCTGGTAACAGAAACTAGGGTTTCTGTGTGTTGAAGCTACTATTGAGATTGAAAAGGAAAAATGGAAGAATTTGAAGCTGAACTGAGATGTAATTGAAATCAGTAAGGGTCTGTTTAAGTGTTTTACAGGAATTGAGATGAAGAACACACAGATCAATTGGTGGTCTGAGCTTGGTGATTTTAGGGATTTAAGACTCATTCTCGAAGGCAAGAAAGGGGATCTGATGTTACAGAAAGAGTAAATTTCTCTACGAGTTCAAAGTGAAGCTGGATGGGTTAATTTGGCAGAGAACAAGGTTTTTCGGATTATTGGTTTTGATGGTGGAATCTGGTGGTTGCAGTTGCAGGTGAGATGTTGCTGCCATTGTTTACAGGGAAGCTGAGATGATTCTGGTGGAGCTGAAGCTACAGAATGAGAAGCAGCTGATGGTTGAGATGAGAATGGTTTGAAGCAGTTTCAGAGGCCAATGGTGACAGTTCTGGTGCTCAAGCTTGTGGAGATTTGATTGTTTAGTGGTGCTGTTGGCTCAGAGCAGAGTCGCCGCTGATAGTTTGGTGGTGCTGAGTTATGGCCAGTAGAAGCTGTTACATCGTGCAAATGAGGCAGTGAACTGATAGTGCAGTTGCGGAGATGAGTTGAATGAATGAGAACTGATGTTTGAGTGGTGCTGGAATTGGGAATGAGAGCTGGTACAGGCAGTTTAGGTGCAGTTCAACTGGTTCAGGTGGATGATGTTGGTGCTGTTGCTTTGAGCTGTGAAGCTATAGAGTTGCAGTTACACCTAGAGGAGTTAAACCGTGGAAGTCTGTGCTGTTGCAGGAGTTTGAGATGAATACATGGTGCTGTGAAGAACTGCATAGAGGAAGATGGTGAAGCTAAAATAGATGTATGTTTATGGTGAATGAATGTGATTGAAATCAACGCAGGAAAGCTGTAGAAATGGCCTGGAATCGGCCGGGAAACTGTCAGAAAACAGCCAGAACTCGGCCAGGATTCCTTTCTGGTGAGTTGACTCACCTGTCCCGATTTGACTCAGATAGATCTGGACCTGGGCTCCACTCATGGGCTGTTCCAGAGATTGGTTTTTTGGCCGAGTTTATTTGCTCTCAACCTAAATTTAGAGCTCGGCAGGAGGTATATAACAGAAAGGAGACCTAATTATCTAGCACCTCTCCGTTAGGGAGAATAATATCTTTGCTTCTACTTTTTGTTCTAGGGTTTAGAAACATGAAAACATTTCTCTTTATTCTTGTTATGAACTCCATGAGCATGAGTAATTGATTTTCTTTTGGTTATGGATTAGTTGGATTTCACATAACATGGTTCTTTGAATTAATATATTAGTTTTCTCTCATATTTACAGTTCATGATTTTCTGGAAATATAGTTGCATGATTGATGTATTTCAACATGATTTGAGTATTTGTTTTGTCAAGTTGCAAATTGGTAGAACTCATACTCATATCTATAGCTAGTTTAGGGTTTATCATCGAGCGATATCCTTGAACACAAGTAGCATAAATATGGTTATAGCTTATAGTGATATATCCGTGTAATCATATGTAAACCATGACCTTTGTTGAATCGTTTGCACAATGTATTTCGATTGCATTGATTAGCCTAATTTCATGAATCTTAATACTCCATAGGAATTGAACTTGATTAGCGCAAGGCGTTAGGTTATTCTTTTGGTAGAATTCATACTTGCATCGTTTTACATGTATGTGTGATGAAATCAAGAAACTTACGGGATATTCTTTCGACTAGGTATCTTAGGGCTTTTGATAAAAAGAGATTAAATATCAATTTTAGTTATTATGACAAGAACATGTTTGTGATTGAAAACGAAGTCCTTAACCAATATTTTCACATCCTTGATTTTCGTGTTACTTTCTTGTTTGCTTTTATTTTACTTTAGATACATTAAAATTAGAAAACCCCCCTTTGTTTTACATAAGAAATTGAAACACTTAACAATCCTAGACATCTTTGTGGGAACGATCCTTTCTTACCCTTACTTCATAATATATCTTGAGTAGTAAGAAAGTGTAATTATTTTTGACGCCTACGACAGCGATCACATACAAGTATTACTCTGAAGACCTGAAGAATGTGAAGAAGTAGCGAACTACAACGATGACATCATCCTTCCACTTGAGGTTAGTAATATTGACTTGAACTGTAGTAAGAAAGTGTAATTATTTTTGACGCCTACGACAGCGATCACATACAAGTATTACTCTGAAGACCTGAAGAATGTGAAGAAGTAGCGAACTACAACGACGACATCATCCTTCCACTTGAGGTTAGTAATATTGACTTGAACTGTTTCATTCCTAACGTATCTTTCAAGTCGTGCTATATTGAAAACATAACTGCGAAGCTGTATATACTGTATATATTATATAATACTCTAGTGATGTGACATGATCATAATAGTATGATCATAATATTAGGAAATTAGACTATGAAGTATAACGCTTATCTTTTGAACTTTTTAGATATGACATCGACATAATCTTGTATATATTGTTATGATTATGTGAATGGGCTATGGTGAAGATTTCATTCTAGGAAACAATGTTTTACATTTGTCTAAAGGAAGTACATTCATGAACTCGTTTCGTGAATCGAAAGGGAAATCATTAGACTTATTGGTCCGGCTATTCATTGCAAATATTTGGATGACCAATATGTGTGAGATGGTAGAACCGATCTTAACTTATATTATGTATTTTGGTATAACTAATCACAATGCCTTACTTATGATTTGGTATGATTGGTTTTTATTAATTAGTGTAACTGATCCTAGAGCATTGCTCGGTCGAACTCGCAAGCGTTGCTATCTCAAGCTTGTTGTCAAGTTTAGTTGCCAAAACTATAAGTCTTGATTTCTAGTCTACTTATAGCTAAGTCTCGAACTAGGATAGAAAGTGTAGTTGAGCTTTAGACTCCACGGCGTTCATCATGCAAAGACGAAGAACTACTCAAGGAACTGGTGGATCTTCATCGACAAAAAGGTATGTGGAGACTTGAACTTATCTATCACTCAAAAGTATATCTACTCTATCTCCTATCTTGAGACAAAAGTCGTATTGCTATATAGACTTCGATCATACACATTTGCTATTTGGAGCCGAGTTTATCTCGCTTATCTATTTCTCGAAATATGTGTTGGTAAGCTTTCGCTTTGGCCAAGTTCATCTTTACAAGTGACGAAAGTCATGTTGATTATTTCAATATCTTGAAAATTGTTTTGATGAAAAATAGTGTGTGAATAACCTCTATTTAACATCCTCTAAGAATGTTTCAATGGTTGAAATAAAGAGGTTAGAACATATAACCATCTTTGGATATAAGCATATAATGTGTTCGCGCATTAGTGTATAAGTCCAAAACCGGGAACCAAATGTATGCATACTTGTGTGTGTACTAAATGGTTGATGGAGACTGGGTAAGTATGCGTACCCGTAAGCATACTGGCGGAAGTTCACGACCGTGAATTTCTGTTGAGTTTGGAAATCAAAACCAACTCTATCCGGTTACCTAAGTATGCGTACGGGTACGCATACTGGCGGAAAGTTCACGTCCGTGAATTTCTGCTGAGTTTGGAAACAAAAACAAACTCAAATCCGGTTACTTAAGTACGCATACCCGTACGCATACTTAAGTGTGTTACTTTCGAAAATTGGTTTGTTCATGAACTAAAACATTTATATATTAAGGAATGCAACTTGCGAACCGTGGCTATAATGTTCATGAATCGATTCGAGTGAAACCAATTTTGCTTCGATTGTGTCTTGTATACTTCTATAAGATCTAAGCAATTGAACAACTCTCGAACTAGTTCTTCTGAGTCATTTGAACTAGTTATGGTGAAGATGAATAAGGTTGATATGAAAGTGCTGATATGGCTAACCATTGGTTAACTACTGTTGAACCAACTAAGTGTACACGTTTAGGTACGGTTACTCAAACTTAAATGATGTATATTTCAATTGTGTATAACAAGCTAAGTTCTATCTAACGGTTGAAAGATATTAGCTTGAATCTAATCAGGTTTTCATCTAACGGTGAATATTGAATGCTTTGTTACCAAGGTAACTAATAGACGCATTTATGTGTCAGATATGATCTCAATTGTATGTATTGTTAGTGCTCGATTTTGTATTTATTATGGCTTTCTATGTCTTTATAGGTGTTTTCGGAGAAATAAGCTTTTGCGGAGAAATTAGCTCGAAAAGTGGTATTTGGACCTCCGCCGGAAGAAGAAGTACCGCAGGCACCCCGGAAGTATGTTGGAGACGTCCTAGAGAAGTGTTAAAAGCACTCAAGAAATGTTATAAAGGCACCCTAGGAGTTTTGCTATTTACACCTTTCAAATTGATAAGGGATACCAAGTTGATAAGGGGCACCCACAGGGCAACTACTATTGGCACACTAGAACTGGATAGGGGGGCGTGGGGTGGGGGGGGGGAAATTCAAATTCACAATTTTGCGGAAAAAATAATTACAACAAGTTTCAAATTAGGTTTGATTTTTAGGTTATCTCTGGACTGATTCAATTGCCAAATTCGTTTGGTCTGGACTTGAATGGACCAAACAGGGGAGGTATGTATGTTGGACACGATTGAAATTGGCTCGATCATCATATTTGCTTTCAATCATAACGGGCTTCTGCATTATCTTCGGCTGATATATTTGGTACTTACGTGGGAGAAAGGAGTGAAATATCCTCTTCCAGATTTAACTCTATCTTTAGAGCTCGGATAGCAACATAAGACACGTAAATAAAGAAATAGGAGGTCATGGAATATTTTTTGGATTAAAATGTGGAAGTTACGTGGAGAGTTAGAGAAGATATACTACCTGTTCGCCTGTTCGAGTTAGTTACCAAATTTTTGGGATTCTGGAAGATTTAGACGCGTGAAATTAAGATGGAGAAGAAATCTCGAAGGATTACTGCCGTGGAAAAGAAGAAAGAAATATCTCGAAAAATGCTCAACAGGGAGGAGTTCCGTGTATAAATAAATGTGGTAGTAGCCTGGAAAGGGTGGGGTGGAGAGTTAGGGGTAGTTTTAGAGCAACATAAATCGCTGCAGAGCGATTTTGCAGTAGCAGCAGAGAAGAGGAAGAAGAAATAAGCTTTTGCGGAGAAATTAGCTCGAAAAGTGGTAATTGGACCTTCGCCGGAAGAAGTACCGCAGGCACCCCGGAAGTATGTTGGAGACGTCCTAGAGAAGTGTTAAAAGCACTCAAAAGAAGTTATAAAGGCACCCCAGGAGTTTTGCTATTTACACCTTTAAAATTGATAAGGGGCACCAACAGGGGAACTACTATTGGAACACTAGAACTGGATAAGGGGGGGGGGGTCATCTTCAAAATTCAAATTCAAAATTTGGCGGGAAAAATAATTACAACAAGTTTCAAATTAGGGTTCGAATTTTAGGTTATCTCTGGACTGATTCAATTGCCAAATTCGTTTGGGCTGGACTTGAATGGACCAAACAGGGGAGGTATGTATGTTGGACACGATTGAAATTGGCTCGATCATCATATTTGCTTTCAATCATAACGGGCTTCTACATTATCTTCGGCTGATATATTTGGTACTTACGTGGGAGAAAGGAGTGAAATATCCTCTTCAATATTTAACTCTATCTTTAGAGCTCGGATAGCAACAGAAGACACGTAAATAAAGAAATAGGAGGACACGAAATATTTTTTGGATTAAAATGTGGAAGTTACGTGGAGAATTAGAGAAGATATACCACCTGTTCAAGTTAGTTACAAATTTTTTGGGATTCTGGAAGATTCAGACGCGTGAAATTAAGATGGAGAAGAAATCTCGAAGGATTACTGCCGTGGAAAAGAAGAAAGAAATATCTCGAAAGATACTCAACAGGGAGGAGTTACGTGTATAAATAGAGGTGGTAGTAGCCTGGAAAGGGTGGGGTGGAGAGTTAGGGGTAGTTTTAAAGAAACAAAAATCGCTGCAGGGCGATTTTGCAGTAGCAGCAGAGAAGAGGAAGAAGAAGAGTTGCAGACGACATATCAGAAGTGCCGTTCTCAAGAACCCTAAGCTTAAGAACATGTAGCTGCAGAGAACAGTCGCACTCAGTGTCTTATATTCAAACTGTTCTGTAACAGTCCATTAGTAACTATTATCTTAAGTTTTGCAACTGTTTTAGTAACAGTGAATTCTGTGACGCCATTACAACGTTACGAATTCCCGTGTGTATTATTTCTTCAATAAAAACACCTTTTGAGCCATGAGTTATTATTATGAGCGTGTTTTCACCATGAAGAGCTAAACCCCAACACTGGGACGACGGAGGAAGCTGTATTTCATCTATGTGGTAATTTAGTTAATTCTTTATTTACTTTTTGCATCGATTTTAATTGAATTAAGATTTCGATTAATTACTTGTGACTTTGTTTGATGGAGCATGCTTAGTCCTAGGGATTCTTGATGCGCCATGCTTATAATCTTCAAGTGATATTTTATGGAATCTACTTTGGAAAAGAATAGAGTTAATATTTGTTTTGTTTTGAGCTATAATTGCCTAGGATTAATTTCTGAACCACTTGAATATGGAAAACAGTGAAATCCTGAGTCTCAGTCAATTCTTCATCTCGACAACTTTTGTATATATATATTTTTTTTTTAGTGTTTTCTATTTTTAAGTCTTAAATCAAATCTCAACAAGTCCGAGAATCGAATCACTTATTTACCACTTCTACAATCACATCAATTTTTGGCGCCGCCGACGCGGACTTCTTTTTAGGTTAGGTTTTAGATATTATTTTTTTTAGGTTTATTTTATTTCTTTTGTTAGATTTTACTATGGGTATTTTTGTTTTTGGTGTGAAGGTTTTATTGGAAACTAAAGGCGGAAAGTTGGACTTGCCTAAAAGAGCAGAAAATTCCAATCTCTTATTTATTTTATTTTTTAGATTTTATTTATTTTTGTAAGTTTTTATTTTTGGATCTTTTATATTTTGTTTGCTTGTTTTTATATGTTTTATTTATATGTAAAACAAGCATGAAAGCACACGTGCATTTCATATTGCATCGTATGGATATTAAGGAATGCAATTTGCAAACCGTGGCTACTTAAGTATGTTACTTTATATTAAGTGTGTTACTTTCTAAAATTGGTTTGTTCATGAACTAAAACATTTATATATTAAGGAATGCAATTTGCAAACCGTGGCTATAATGTTCATGAATCGATTCGAGTGAATCAAAACCGATTTTTATTCGATTGCGTCTTGTATACTTCTATAAGATCTAAGCAATTTAACAACTCTTGAACTAGTTCATCTGAGTCATTTGAACTAGTTATGGTGAAGATGAATAAGGTTGATATGAAAGTGCTCATATGGCTAACCATTGGTTAACTACTGTTGAAACAACTAAGTGTACACGTTTAGGTACGGTTACTCAAACCTAAATGATGTATATTTCAATTGTGTATAATAAGCTAAGTTCTATCTAACGGTTGAAATATATTAGCTTGAATCTAATCAGGTTTTCATCTAACGGTGAATATTGAATGCTTTGTTACCAAGGTAACTTAGATTGCAAACCCTAATTTGGAGACTATATAAAGGAGAACTCTAGCAACTGGGAAACCTAATCCCCACACCTCCTGTGTGATACTAGTTGTATATGGTAGAGTCGATTCTACTTTAACCTTAGGTTTCTACCGAGACCTTGTAGGTTAACGACTTAAATACTTCATTGGGATTGTGAAGCCAGACCCAACTATTTTCTCTGTAGTTGCATGATCTGATCTTGCTGTTTCTATTGTGATTGAGTGCAATCGTAAGATTGGCATGAGATTAATTTCTCCGATAGGAAAGATAGAAAAGTAGTCACAAACATCTTCATCTCATCGTTTGTGATTCCGTAATATCAAAACACGGAACAAAACTCGTAGGTATTTCTGTGGGAGACAGATTTATCTATTCCTGTAGAATTTTCTGTGTGATACAAATTTGTTTATTTAAGTCTTAGAATTTAGGTCGTAGCAACTCTTAGTTGTGGGTGAGATCAGCTAAGGGAATCAAGTGCGTAGTATCCTGCTGGGATCAGAGACGTAAGGAGCGCAACTGTACCTTGAATCAGTGTGAGATTGATTGAGGTTCAACTACAGTCCATACCGAAGTTAGTTTGTAGTAGCCTAGTGTTTGTAGCGGATTAATACAGTGTGGTGTTCAATCTGGACTAGGTCCCGGGGTTTTTATGCATTTGTGGTTTCCTCGTTAACAAAACTTATGGTGTCTGTGTTATTTCTTTTCCGCATTATATTTTGTTATATAATAGAAATATCACAGGTTGTGCGTTTGTATTGATCAATTGGTAAATCCAACCTTTGGTTGTTGATTGAAATTGATTGATCCTTGAATATTGGTCTTTGGTACCGTTCAAGTTTATTTCTCTTGTATTAAATTAGACTCATAAATTTCTATTTGTTTGAGTTGGGATTGAATTGAGAAATTGAGATATAACTCTTTGATATACTTTTTATTAAGATTGAGTATGACTGTCTAGTTGATTCTCTTAAAAGTATATTGGAGTTAGTCCATACAGATTGCTAAGCGAAATATTGGGTGAGGTTGTTAGACCCCCGCTTTTTCACTAAATAATCACCATCTGATTCTATGATCGATCCTTGTAATTGGTGTGACCGATCCTAGTATTTGGTGTGACCGATCATGAGTATGTGTAACCGATCCTTGTAATTGGTGTAACCGGTCCTGGTAACTGGTGTGATCGATCACAAGTAATACCATGTGAAGATGTAATCGATCCTTGTAACTGGTGTAACCGATCCTAGTGATGGGTGTGACCGATCACAAGTATTTCCATATCTAGGTATAACCGATCCTAGTGATTGGTAGAACCGATTGAACCCATGTATGTGATTTGGTATTTGATCAATCACATAGTAGTCTTGGACTGGTGAACCAATTCTAATCTTGTTTGGAAGTGTGGTATACATGTAAATATGAAATAAGGATTTTCAGTAAAAAGATGTCAACATACTTTGAACACGAGCACTCACTCTTATCATTTATTGTTCAAAGATATTCCTTAGTACTCAAAGTGATCATGTGCCGAAATAAATTAAGAATCTTTTAATAAAGGTTTTTGGTTTTATATATTTTAATTACCAGCAATTATTGCATATCTCTAGAGAATAAAATTTATTAATGTGCATTTACTTATTGGAGATTTTCTATTGAAAGATTTCGGAAATATTGGACAAGCATTTATATTGGAATTAGGAAATCCGAATTTTTCTACTCATTGCATATCTTGAGAATACTTTCGTTTTTGAATATTCCTTGGTGTCCAAACATCCTTGGTCTATAAATACCTAAGTTTGCATTTCTAGCAAACTATCCTAAGAGCCAGGAAAACTCCATTTGTTGTTGTTTCTGGTGGAGCCATCTATTTGGAGAGGAAAGTATCCTAATTAGGTGTAAAAGAGCATTGCTCGGTCGAACTCGCAAGCGTTGCTATCTCAAGCTTGTTTGTCAAGTTTAGTTGATCAAAACTGTAAACTTGATTTCTAGTCTACTTATAGCTATGTCTCGGATTAGGATAGAATATGTAGTCGAGCTTTAGACTTCACGGGGTTCATCGATTGAAGATGAAGATCTACTGAGGAGAGCTTGGAGGAACTTCATCAACAAAAGGTATGTGGAGACTAAAACTTATCTATCACTCAGAAGTCTATTCTATTCTATCTCCTAATAAGAGTAAGTCGTATAGCTATATAAACTTTTAGATTATACACATTTGATATTTCGAGCCGAGTTTATCTCGCTTATCTATTTCTCGAAATACGAGTTTAAAGCTTTTTGCTTTAACTATGTTCATCATTATTCTTGACGAGTTTAGTTGGAGATAATTTATTTGTTGGAAACTAAATATTAAGTCAAAAGATGATCATATGGAAACTTCCTTGAAACATCTTACATGATTTGTGTGAGACAATCATTTGATGTCGACTTGAAAAGTTTCGTATTAATCATTCAATCACTTGAAAATTACTTGAAGCTAATAGTTTATGTGAGACAACTATTGTCGTCTTCTAAGGATGTTTCAATGATTGAAATAGGAGTTTAGAACAATTAACCATGTCTGGATACAACACGGTATGCATACCTAGTATGCGAACTTTGTAGTGATTTAGGTCGGGGAACCTTGTTTGCGTACCTAATATGCGAACGGTTTTAACTGTAAAGGTCCGGGAACCTTGTTTGCGTACCTAGAATGCGAACGGTTCTACCTGAGTTGGGTCCGGGATGGCTGGACAGGCCAAGGTACGGAGCTGTTGTTTGTGTACCTAGTTAGCGAGCACAGTGGTTAAGTTCTAAAATCGGTCAAGTATGTTTATCTACCCATGAACTAAAACATTTATGAATTAAGTAATGTAATCTTTGCAAACCGTGGCTTAATGTTCATGAATTGATTCTTGTATAATTCCTTTATACGATTACGAATCAATCCGACTTTGTTTCAATTTGTTCATATATATTTCTATAAGATAGTGAACAATTGAATAACTCTATTTGAAACAATTAGATTCATTTGGTTATCTTTCATGTTTGATTGATCATCATATTTGATCTAGAAGTGTTATATGAATGTGGTTTAGACAAAAGTGTTCATGTGGCTAACTTCGTTTAACTGTTATTGAGCCAACTCAATATACACGTTTAAGTACGGTTAACCATATCTAAATGAAGGTATATTTCATTTGTATGTAACAATCTAAGACCATCTAATGGTGGAGATTAATTGCTTTATATCTAAGCAGACTTAGCTTGAATCTTAAATTAGGATTTTATCTAACGGTGAATATTGAATGCTTTGTTCCTAAGCTATCTTGGATTTGACTATAAGCAAACCCTGATTTGAAAGACTGTATAAGGGAGAACTCTAGCAACAGGAAAACCTAATCCCGACACTTTCATATGTCCTAGTTGCGTACTAGAGTCGATTCTCCTTTAACCTAGGTTTTTCGAAAACCCTATTAGGTTAAAGACTTGAAGACTTTATTTGAGATTCATGAAACCAGAGCCAACTATTTTCTCTATAGTTGTGTATTCTGATCTTACTTGTTATATCCTATTGAGTACTATCTTCTCTAAGATTTGCTCGAGATTTATCTCTGATAGGTAAGATATAAATAGTAATCACAAAGTTCTTCGTCTCAGACTTTGTGGTTCCACCGTAACTTTTTCTACTACCATACAGTTAAGTTATTGTGAGGTGATTGATATTTCTAGGTTGCTCTTCGGGAGTATAAGACCGGATTATCAATTGGTTCATGTTCACCTTGATTTATCATAAGACGGAACAAAACTTCATAGGTACTTATGTGGGAGACAGATTTATCTATCAGAATAAACTTATCTGTGAGAGACAGATTTATTTATAAGTCTTCGACTTTAGGTCGTAGCAACTCTTAGTTGTGGGTGAGATCAGCTAAGGGAATCAAGTGCGCAGAATCCGGCGTGGTTCTAGAGGCGTAAGGAACGCGATTGTACCTTAATCGGTGTGAGACTTGGTTAGGGATTAACTACATTCCAGTCCGAAGTTAACTTGTAGTAGGATAGTGTTTGTAGCGGCTTAAGACAGTGTGGTGTTCAAATCTGGACTAGGTCCCGGGGTTTTTTTGCATTTGCGGTTTCCTCGTTACCAAATTTTTTGGTGTCTGTGTTATTTCTTTTCCGCATTATATTTTTACATAATTGAAATATGAAAGATTGTGCGTAGTTCAATCAGTTAATAAATCTGACCTTGTTTGTTGGATATAACTTGATTAAGGACATTCGTCTTTGGTAACGTCCAAGTTATTTCTCATATCAATTAGGCTCATAGATTTCTATATGTTTGATTTGCTGATTAAATTGAGAAATATAGATAAAGCTCTTTGATATATCTCTTGATAGAGATCGCTATTAAGTTGGTGCTCTCGGAAATATATTGGAGTTCAGTCCATACAAATTTACGAACGAATTATTGGGTGTGGTTGTTATACCCCCGCTTTTTCAAGGTGAAATCTCTTACGACAGCTCGTTTAAAGACTTCTGTGGGATCAAGAAGCTCTACGAGTACCGTTGGTGGGAAACTAGATAATTGCAGTATTATTAGTTTTTGATTGATTTGATTGACTAACGGTTGTTTAAACTTTGATTGCACCTAGTTTGTTTATTCTTGAGAATCTTATCTTCTGATATAAGATTCACTCAAACTAGATCGAAGTATCGACGGGATCTTTAGAAATGTTGTTAGATCTAAAGACATCTTGTGATAATCTAATGTTAATAGACTCCATTATGTGCGTGAATGATCACAAGAGATTCAAGTGGTGTTGTGCAGGTTATTGAAGATTAAAGAAGATTTGAAGACAAAAAAGATTTCTTATTGGTTTTCGTATCTTGTGAATTGTGTGCACAAACCTTGATCCACTGGGATCCAACTAGAATCATATTTATTCAATTGATTAGTTACGTGAGATCGGCGTTCTCAATATTTCTCTTTGATATTTATTTTTGATTGAGTGCGAATTTATACTTGACTATTTCGGTAGTTAAAGTTAGATTGATCTAACCAGACAATTATTAGATTAAACATAAGAGCCTTTGTCAACGACTCATCTATATCTTGTAGCAAAGATTGATTAGAGTGTTTACCAAACAAATTCTTCCTTTGTTGTTTGGAATATAATCCAAAGGACTTGTTATTCACGTGCGTGCCTCTAGAAGTCGAAGGCGTAGGGATACTGAGGGAACTAAGTAGCTAGGGGTAGTATGCTTGGTCTCAAAACTGGACTAGGTCCTGGGGTTTTTCTGCATTTGCGGTTTCCTCGTTAACAAAATCTTGCTGTGTCGTTTACTTTGATTTCTGCGTTATAATTTTTTTATTATAATAAAGAAAAATACACATATACGTTAACTCCACATTACTTGATAGTGATCCTATAGAGTTTGGTTAATATAGAACCTTTTATCAAGTAACATACTTCGTTGTTGTATTGTCTCGATCTTGAATCCATAGTCAATCACACAATTTATCTTGTTGTCGTATTTTCTTGATCTTGTATCCATAGACGATCACACGAAGTGTGAATCGAATTTTCGTATTGTATCGACTCTATCCATAGACGATCACATTCGGTAGAGGACTTATAGGTTGAAATAAAAAGATTGTGGTGTATTTGGGTACCCTTGTCTTTTCATTATCTTCCAAATATTATGGCCCTTTTGAAGTTCTACAGAAAGTGGTTGTCGTTTCTTACAAGTTGAAGCTTCCTTTTGGGTCAAGAATCCACCCTGTCTTTCATGTGTCTCATCTTAAAAAGAAGATTGGTCAGCAACTGGTGGTTACTCCTTCACTAGCCTTAGTGGATACTTCTGGCGCATTCATTGTTGCACCTGTTCCTGTGTTGGCTACTTGTAATACTCTTCGTGCAAACTTGACTGTACCTCAAGTTCTAATTCACTGGAAAAATTCTCAGCCAGAAATGTCACTTTGGAGGACAAAGCTCATATCCAAGTTTAATTCCCAAACTCTGCGCCTGTGAGACTATGGCTAGTGCTTATGTCCTGTTATGTCTTTGATTTATTTAGCCTTGGTGTTAGAGCATAGCTCGGTTGAATACACAAAGTGTTGGTATGTCATAATTAGTTGTCATATTTTAGTGAATCAAAACTCATCTAAGAGTCGCTTGATTATGCACTAGAGACAACTTCGTATAGGTTAGACTAGAAAGTTTAGAAATACGAGCTACAACGACGACATCATCCTTCCTATTGAGGTTAGTAATATTGACTTGAACTGTTTCATTCCTAACGTACCTTTCAAGTCGTGCTATATTGAAAACATAACTGCGAAGCTGTGAATGAATATTTTACTCTAGTAGTGAGCCATGATCATATAATCATAGTATTAAGGAATTAGACTACGAAGTATAACGCTTATCTTTTGAACTTCGTAGATATGACATCGACATAATCTTGTGAATGCTATTGTGATTATGTGTATGGGTAAAGGTGAAGATTTCATCCTAGGAAACAATGTTTTACATTTGTTTAAAGGAAGTACATTCATGAACTTGTTTATGAATCGAAAAGGAAATCGCTAGGCTTATTGGTATTGTTATTCATTGCATATCTTTGGATTACCAATATGTGTGAGATGGTAGAACCGATCATAACTTGTTATGTATCTTGGTATAACTAATCACAATGCCTGACTTTTGATTTGGTATGACAAGTTTTGATTAATTAGTGTAACCGATCCTAATTAATCACCTGAGATGGTATGGTCGATCACAAGTGTTCCATATTAAGGTATAACCGATCCTAGTGATTGGTTGAACCGATCCTAGTGACTGGTGTGACCGATCACAAGCAATACCATGAGTATATGGTAACCGGTCCTGGTAATTGATATAACCGATCCTGGTAACTGATGTAACCGGTCCTGGTAACTTGTGTGACCGATCACAAGTGTTCCATATTAAGGTATAACCGATCCTAGTGATTGGTTGAACCGATTAAACCCATGAATGTGATTTGATATTTGATCAATCACATAGTTGTCTTGGATTACAAATGAACCAATTGTAAACTTGTTTAGAAGTGTGGTATAATCGATTCCAAGATTGTAAATATGAAAGAGGATTTACAAAGAAAAGATGTCAACATACTTTGAACACGAACAATAACTCTTATCTTTTATTGTTAAAATATATTCCTTAATTACTCAAGGAGATCCCGGTCCGAAATAAATTAAGAATATTTTAATTAAGGTTGTTATTTTTATATGCTTTAATTACCAGCAATTAAATGCATATCCCTAGAGAATAAAAATTAGTAATGTGCATTTACTAATTGGAGATTTTCTATTGAGAGATTTCAGAAAATATTGGACAAAGCATTTCCTGGAATTATGAAAACCGAATGGGCATTTATTGCATATCTTGAGAATACTTTCGGTTTTGGAAATTCCTTGGTGTCCAACATCCTTGGTCTATAAATACCTAAGTTTTCATTTCTAGCAAACTATCTTAAAAGAAAGGCAAACTTCATCTTTTTGTTGTTCTGGTGGAGTCGTCTATTCGGAGAAGGAAAGTACCCTAATTAGGCGAAATATCTTACGACCGCTCGTTTAAAGACTTCTGTTGGATCAAGAAGCTCTACGAGTATCGTTGGTGGGAAACTAGATAATTGCAGTTTATTAGTTTTCGCTTGATTTGATTGACTAGCGGTTGTTGAACTTTGATTGCGCCTAGTTTATTTATTCTTGAGATTCTTCTCTTCTGATATAAGATTCACTCAAACTAGATCAAAGTGTCGACGGGATCTTTAGAACTGTTGTAGATATAAAGACATCTTATGATAATCCATTGTTAACAGACTCCATTCCGTGCGTGATTGATCACAAGAGATTCAAGTGGTGTTGTGCAGGTTTTAATTGAAGATTAAAGAATATTTGAAGACGAAGAAGATTTATTATTGGTTTCTCATATCTTTGTGTAGCACAAACCTTGATCGACCGAGATACAACTAGAATCGGATTTATTCGATTGATTAGTTACGTGAGATCGGTAACACCTAATAGTTCTCTTGAGATCTATTTTGATTGTTACAAATTCGAATCTTATTACTTAGGTAATAGAGATTGGATTGATCTAACTAGGCAAAGGAGTTTAATAGTTTAAACGAAAGAGCCTTTCCATATGTCTTGAAATTCTTTATATGGAAAGAATCAAGAGAGTTGTTACCAAACAGATTTTTTGTTCCTTTACTGTTTAGAATACGATCCAAAGGAATTTTTCCAGTGCGTGCACTTGTTGAATGTCGGAAGCGCAGGGATACTGAAGAAACTAAGTGAACTAGGGTTAGTTGCTTGGTCTCAACTATACGAGGTTGGTCTAGATTTTGTATAGCGGATTAATTCTGAGAGTATTCAATTCAGGACTAGGTCCCGGGGTTTTTCTGCATTTGCGGTTTCCTCGTTAACAAAATCTTGTTGTGTCTTTTACTTTTCTATTTCCGAAATTATAATTGTTTATTACTATTAGAAGTAGAATACACAAACGTTAACTCCGCTTTACTTGATAGTGATCCTATAGAGTTTAGTTAAGTCTGAACCTATTATCAAGTAATCACACTTTGATTGTTGTATTGTCTCGATCTCGTATCCATAGACGATCACACAAAGTGTGAATACCGATTTGTCGTATTGTCTCGACTTTGTCCATAGACAATCACTTTTGGTAAGAGGACTTATAGGTGGATAAATTAAAGATTGTGGTGTATTTTGGTACCCCCGTCTTTTCAATTGGTATCAGAGCAGGCAAACACGAAAATATCTAACAATCTGTGTTTGGTGCGATCCAACCTATGAGAAATGAACTTGAGTTCACATGAATCGATCTCAGTTAACGTGCCACCAAGATTTGACGGAACAAACTATCTATGGTGGAAATCTACTATGAGATATTTTCTTCAATCACGAGACTTTAATACTTGGCTATTAGTTGTCGATGGTTATAATCGCCCGAAAGTGGAAAATTCGGAAACTGAGTTTAAAGAATGCTATTATACATGCTGTAAGCCGTGATCTACAACATCATGTATCAACATGCAAACTTCAAAGTAAGCTTGGGATAACCTTCAGATCGTATTCAAAGGTAACACATCATAAAAGGAATCTAGACTTCAAACTCTCACTTCTGATTGAGAAAACCTTCGAATGGATGACAACGACACTTTTGAAGAGTTTCATATTAAACTTTCTGAGATAGTTAATGTTTCTTTCTCTCTTGGAAAGACTATTTCTGAAAAAGTTATAGTGTGCAAAATTCTCAGATCGTTGCCATCTAGATACGAATCTAAGAAGCATGCAATCATAAAAGCAAATGATCTTTCAACACTCTCACGAAGCACACTCGTTCGAAAGTTAAAGATCTTTGATCATGAATCACAGTCTATTCAAGCCAAAGGAATTGCTTTTAAAGCTGCAAAACTTCCAAAAGCTCGAATGGAGAAAGATAGACTGATGGGTGATTCTGATGACTAAATTGAATAATCATTATCATTAATCACTAGACAGTTTCGAGATCTCTTAGAGAAAAGAAATAAGAGATTCATAAAAGATGCTCATCGATCTTCTCGACTCCATGATCGAGTTCATGTCAAGAACAAAAAGGATCATGAAGAAGATGATGAATATTAGCCTCAATGCTTTAAGTGTAAAGGTTTCGGTCATATGGATAAAGACTGTCCTAATTTTAGGAAATACACTGGGAGCAAGGCATTAGCTGTAACTCTAGACGAGACCTCTGATTCATATGATTCTGAAGAAGAGGAAACAACTAATATAACACTAATTGTTAATTTGATTCCCTCTCCCTCCATTAGTTATTTAACCATTTTAAAAATGGACATGTCTCCAATGTTGAAAAATTATCTAATGGTAAAGGGATAAATAAGAAAAACTGTAAAACTGTCTCAAAAATCAGGATTGCTAAAAGGTGCATATGCAACTCCGACCAATCTAAAGAAACTTCGTTAATTCGAGGTAACAAGAAAAGATTTTTTCATATGATACTAGATCAAGGACACACTGGTTGTTCCAAATCCCATGATGAGAGAAAATCTCATACTAATACCGCCTAATTGGTATTAGGACTACATCCTCACCTTTTGTGCCAAATTTATGTGTGAGGAAGTAAAAATCAAGGCACTTATGTGTAGATTATGGGAACAAAAATCTAGTAATTGAAAATATATTTAAGATATTTGTATTTATAGGAATATTATATTTTCGGAAGTATGAAAAATATAAAAAGATCTTTCTCATTCTTTGGTCATTCCTTGTTTGAACTATGAGTCAGGATCCGATGTCTTCTCTTTAAAAGATGCTTGATCTGAAAGATCTCTTTAAGAATAAGTCTGCACCTTCTCTTGATGCTGACAAACCTAAGAGGAAAATCAAAAAGAGAGATTGGCTTAGCAAGAAGGAAAGAGAGAATATGCTGAAGAAAGATCAGTGTATTGAGGCATTGACACACTTTTATGTTCAATCAAAGAAAGAATTACATGTACTTGCAGAATCCTTCACGAAAACATCTCAACTGCAAGAAATTATGGTCAAGCAACAAGGTTATCTACTTGAAGAAATTCACAAGCTGAAGACTGAAAGCAATAATGTTCCTTCCTCTAACACCGATATGAAGGATTAAGTTGCTCATAAAATAAGAATAAACTCTTATTTTAAAGAAAATACACATCAGTTTTTGATTTATTTCAATTATTGTATAAGGTCTATTTTTAAATAAAACTATCATTATTTATGAACACCATTATTATTTTATAATTTTTCTTGTGATAGTTTCCGATTACATAGCCTGTACTTGAATGTCTATATTTTGCTATGTGTTTTCGGTTTATGGGATGTCTGATTTCAGTTTTCATAACCTTAATATTCGATCTCATAAGATGTGAACCCATATGGTTTGTGTGACTTTTTGATTTAGAGGGATTAAATTCTAACCCGTGTTGGTAGGCTTTATCAAAGGATTATAAGGTGTTCCGATTGAAACTCATATGTAAAAAGTCACAATATGTTGAATCAATTTGTGTTTACATGAGTTGTGTTTAGCATAACATATGTGTTTCGGGTTTTCAACTTTTGCTATTGGCACGCATTAGTTAAAACCGATTCAACCTTTCTCTGGTAAAGGTTGCTCCTGTTGTTGTTCTTTTGTTCTTACTAGAGGATGACAACATACTGGGGGAGAGTTCTAACTTGAACTTGTGCTTAATGATATATCTTTCTGGGGAGAAGAGGATGCGGAATCTGAGGTAACGAATTTGTTAGTTAATCGTTTTCCTGTTTAAGAAAAGCCTGCTTATATTGCATATATTTTGCATGGGCTTAACAAAATTTCGGTTCAATTGATATATTCCATTATGATGTGTATGGATGTGTGTGTGTTTGTGTGTGATTCAATTGTTTCCGGTTAAGAAAAACTGTGTCAATTTATTTGGCTTATTGTTTGGTATCTTCTTTATTGTTTGGTACCAAGTGTTTTTGCATAACGAAATTTCGATGCAATTGCGGTGCTATAATGTCTATGTTTGTTTCAATTGCTTTCCGGTTAAGAAAATAATTGTGCAAGTCAATTTATTTTGGTTTGTATGTATTGTTTATGGCTTAACAAAATACGGGATCATTTGTTTAGTCCAATTCGATTCCGGATAAGAGAAACTAAGTTAATTTTGATCTTAGTTAGACTTACCAAATTGAAGGATTCGATTATTCAAGTCTAATCGAATGCCTTGACAAGAAATACTAGTTAACTAACCTAGTTCTTGTATTCTCTAAAGAGAAAGGTCTAAGTTACTGTCTGAATAATTAGAACCCAATGAGAGAAATAAAGTTAATTCTGATCTTTATTTTGGTCTTATCGAAATAAGCGATTGTATGTGTACAATCGGTTTAACAAGGGAACTAAGTTTCTTAGTCAATTTGTTAAACTATTATGTAAAATTTCTTCAGGCAATAGTTTTCCTTGATAACATATTAAAACTAAATTACTTGTAGTTTCGGTTTTAATAAAAATGGATGTCTAAATGGTATATAGTCCTTGGATGGTTTTGGCCAGAGTTGTTCATCAAGTTAGCTGCTTCTCCTCAACTCATCACAATTCATCACCCTCGAACAATTGGTAATAGCAAAGAAGCTCTATTTCTCATGGGTGTTTTTATGATTAGTGGCAGTGACATTTTTAAAGTTATTCGTAACTGCGGTGGAACCTTGGCCAATACTGGCACTACACTTTATGATTCTTTTAGTATTTACTGGGCAGTGAATTATGAAGATGTTGGTTGGTTTAACCTTGAGATAATAAGCACCAGTGGCTCGATTCCGCTGATTATTTTTGAAGAAGAAACCACTAGCATATATGGTTCCAACAGTTCACAAGAGGAGACCAGTCGCTATGGGCTTTGTGTTGAGATCATAAGATTCACAGCGGTTCCGGTGTCCGTTAGAAAGATGCAACAACAGTGCCTTCCGTTAGACGAGCTTACCTACATCTTCTACAGCCGAGGTCATTTCACATTTTACATCCTTGAGGACAAGGATGATTTGGAGAGGTCGGTGTTTTTCATGTACCTATATGAGGCAGACCATCTTGGTTAAGGGCAAGACCTATCTAGTTATGAGACAGGTGCCGTTAGTAGTTCTAGTTATTGTTAATCATGTGAATGGCTCGTGCTCTGCGCGATAGTAGTGTGTCATCCAGCCTTATATATGGACTGTTGTACACCTCCAGGAGGTAGCTAATGAATAATGTAAACCTTTATTATCTTCCCTAAATTCTTCTGCAACTTCTTGTATAACAATGTCTTCTTATTATCCTTCTAATTCGTATGATTCTTCTCCTAATCCTCTATCAATCCCAAATCATATCTATCCTTAGAGATCCAAGATGTTCCTGATAATCCAATTTGTAGTGGGTTCACTACAAAATACCTAAGTTTGCATTTCTAGCAAACTATCCTAAGATCAAGGAAAACTTCATCTTTTTGTTGTTTCTGGTGGAGCCGTCTATTCGGAGAGGAAAGTACCCTAATTAGGAAAAATATCTTACGACCGCTCGTTTAAAGACTTCTGTCGGATTACGAAGCTCTACGAGTACCGTTGGTGGGAAACTAGATACTTGCAGTTTATTAGTTTTCGATTGATTTGATTGACTAATGGTTGTTGAACTTTGATTGCACCTAGTTTGTTTATTCTTGAGAATCTTCTCTTCTGATATAATCTTTAGAACTGTTTGTAGATCTAAAGACATCTTGTGATAATCCATTGTTAACAGACTCCGTTCTGTGCGTGATTGATCACAAGAGATTCAAGTGGTGTTTTGCAGGTTTTAATTGAAGATTAAAGAAGATTTGAAGACGAAGAAGATTTCTTATTGGTTTCTCATATCTTTGTGTAGCACAATCCTTGATCGGCTGGGATCCAACTAGAATCGGATTTATTTGATTGATTAGTTGTGTTAGATTGGTAACACCTAATAGTTCTCATGAAATCTATTTTGATTATTACAAATCCGAATCTTATTACTTAGGTAATAGAGATTGGATTGATCTAACCAGGCAAAGGAGTTTATTAGTTTAAACGGAAGAGCCTTTGCATATGACTTGCGATATCTTTATCTGGAAAGAATCAAGAGAGTTGTTACCAAACAGATTTGTTTTTCCTTTACTGTTTGGAATACGATCCAAAGGAATTGTTCCAGTGCGTGCGCTTATTGAATGTTGGAAGTGCAGGGATACTGAAGAAACTAAGTGAACTAGGGTTAGTTGCTTGGTCCCAACTATATGAAGTTGGTTTAGATTTTGTATAACGGCTTCATTCTGAGAGTATTCAATTCTGGACTAGGTCCCGGGGTTTTTATGCATTTGCAGTTTCCTCGTTAACAAAATCTTGTTGTGTCTTTTACATTTCTATTTCCGCAATTATAATTGTTTATGTTAGACTCGGTTGAACCCACCAAGCATTGGTATGTCAAGTTTGGTTGTCATATTTTAGTGAACCAAAACTCATTTAAAGAGTCGCTTGATTATTTACTAGAGTTAACTTCGTATAGGTTAGCTAGAAAGTTATTAGGATATGAGACATGCAAGTATTACTCGAAGACTTGAAGAATGTGAAGAATTAAAGAACTACAACGACGACATCATCCTTCCTCTTGAGGTTAGTAATATTTTGACTTGAACTGTTTCATTCCTAACGTATCTTTCAAGTCGTGCTATATTGAAAACATAACTGCGAAGATGTGAATGATTATACACTAGTTAGACGTAGTATTAAGGAATTATAATAAGAAGTTTAACGCCTATCTTTTGAACTTCGTATATAAGACTGATAGAAGCATTATTGTGTCTAATATGTCTCAATTGTATATATTGTTAGTATTCGATTTTGTATTTATTTTGTTATTTCATGTCTTTGTAGGTATTTTTAGAGAAATAAGCTCTTGCGACGAAATTGGCTCGTAAAGTGGTGTTTTACACCCCAGGATGGAGTACTAAAGGCACCCCAGAAATGCACCGGAAGCACCCCAGAAATACACCGGAGGAACCCCGAAAAAAGTGTTAAAGGCACCCACCAAAATTACTAAAGGCACCCTAAAAATGGATAAGGGCGCCCCAAGGCAGCCGAGCTACTAAAGGCACCCGCGTTTTGGATTCAGGGCACTACACCTTCATCGTTTGAAATAATATTTTTGGCGGGAAAATAAACTCATTTCACTGTCAGATTTTCGATGGATTTTTGGACGTGATTTAGTGAGATTAAATCCCTGAAACTTAATGGGTAGACGTGATATGACTATAGAAAGCTGGTATGGGTGTTTTTTCCGATCAAATTTGGCTTAATAACGTGTTTCAATCCAAAACAGTGGACACAAGTTTTCACGGGTTCAAGTGAATTTGACACGAGTTTGAGGCGTGTAATGCATGAGTTTCGAGTGTGTTGCACTACAGAGATTCGTGAAGAAAATAAATAACGAAGGTTGACAGCTGAGAACGCGTGGAAGATCAAAAAATGGAAATTTTGGCCGTGGAGAATAATATTGATAAATGAAGATTATTTGGGAGATATGGCCGGATTAAAGGAGGATTAGGAGTATAAATAGAGTTCTACAGGTACAAGGAAGGTTTGTGGAGAGTTTGGGGAGCTTAGAAGAGCCAGAGAAGAAGAAATCACAAGTTGCAGAACTCGGTTTCTGCTGCTGCTGCTGCTGATAAACGCGAAGAACATTAGACGCAAGGTAACCGTCGTTCTTC
>JAJJMB010014788.1:1258818-1321063 GCA_023531105.1 Papaver atlanticum | reverse complement strand
CAAATCTGAACGAACCTATTACTACAACAAAGTTGAAATCACATCAAAGACATCGACATAATCGTATGAATGCTATTGTGATTATGTGTACGGGTATGGGTGAAGATTTCATTCTAGGAACAATGTTTTGCATTCGTTTAAAGGAAGTACAATTCATAAACTTGTTTTGTGAATCGAAAGGGAAATCGCTAGGCTTATTGGTATTGTTATTCATTGCAAATCTTTGTATTACCAATATGTGTGTTTAGTATAACCGCTCATAACTTGATTATGTATCTTGGTAAAACTATTCACAATGCCTGACTTATGTATCTGTATGACTTTTATTAGTGAAACCAATCTTAAGTTATCACCTGAGATGGTATGATCGATATTTGTAATTGGTGTGACCATTCCTAGTCATTGGGTAACCGATCCTAGAACTTGGATAGGACTAATCACAAGATGTGTAGTCGATCCTTGTAGTAGGTTAACAAGTTTTAGTTATTGGTGTAACCGATCCTATGACTTGTGCAACCGATCACAAGTAAGTACCATAATAATGTGGTAACCGATCCTAGTACCTAGTCAACCAATTTTTGGAAAGCTAGTGTGACCGATCCTAGTACCCACATGGAGGTAGAACCGAAGCTTTGTGTTTTGGTAGAACCGTGAAACCCATTAATGGTGATTTGATAGGATAATCAATCACATAGTTCTTGGAAGTCAGATGAACCAATTCTAAACTTGTTTGGAAGTGTGGAAAATCGGTTCCAAGATTGTAAATATGAAAAAGGATTTACAAAGTAAAGATAGCGATATACTTTGAACATGTGCAGTAATTCTTATCTATTATTGTTCAAAGATATTCCTTAATAACTAAAGGAGAATCCCGGATCGAAATAAATTGAGAATCTTTTAATTAAGGTTTTTAGTTTTATATGCTTTTAATTTCCAGCAATTAAATGCATATCTTTAGAAAATAAAAATTGGTAATGTGCATTTACTAATTGGAGATTTTCTACTGAGATTTCGGTCAATATTTGGACAGAGCATTTCCAATGAAAACCGAATTTGGGCATTTATTGCATATCTTTGTGAATATTCGGTTTTGGAAATTCCTTGGTGTCCAAACTTCCTTGGTCTATAAATATTTAAGTTTGCATTTCGAGCAAACTAATCCTCAAAGCCAGCAAAACTACCTAGTTGTGTTGTTACTGGTGGAGTCGAAATGCAAACTAATCCTCAGAGCCAGCAAAACTACCTAGTTGTGTTATTATTGGTGGAGCCGTCTATTCGGAAAGGAAAGTACCCTCATTGGGCGAAATCTCTTATGACCGCTCGTTTTAAAGACTTCTTTGGGATTGAGAAGCTCTATGAGTATCGTTGGTGGGAAACTAAATAATTGCAGTTTATTATTAGTTTTCGATTGATTTGATTGACTAACTGTTGTTGAACTTTGATTGCACCTAGTTTGTTTATACTTGAGAATCTTCTCTTCTGATATAAGATTCACTCAAACTAGATCGAAGTATCGACGGGGATCTTTAAACTGTTTGTAGATCTAAAGACGTCTTGTGATAATCCATCGTTAACAGACTCCGTTCTATGTGTGATTGATCACAAGAGATTCAAGTTGTTTGTGTGCAGGTGTTTATTGAAGATCTAAGAAGATTTGAAGACAAAGAAGATTTCTTATTTGAGTTCATAATCTTTGGTGTGCACAAAACTTGATCGGCTGGAGGGATCCAACTATAATCGGTTTATCTTTTGATAGATTGGATTGATTAGTTGAGTAGATCGGCATCAATACAACTCTTTGTGATTCAAAGTATTGATTGCATAGTCTAAAAAATTACTTTGGTAGTTGTTGAAAGATTGATCTAAGAACCCGACAAAGGAGTTTATTGGGATAAACGGAAAAGCCTTTTGTCAAACTCATATCACGTTGTTTGAAAAGAGTTGTTACCGAACAGATTTGTTGTTCCTTTACTGTTTGGAATACGAACCAAAGGAATTGTTCCAAGTGCGTGACTTATTACAAGTTGGAGGCGCAGGGATACTGAGGGAACTAGGTGAACTATAGGTTTAGTTGCTTGGTCTCAACTATACGAAGTTGGTTTAGATTTTATATAGCGGCTTAATTCTGAGAGTATTCAATTCCGGACAAGGTCCCAGGTTTTTTCTGCATTTTGGGTTTCCTCGTTAACAAAATCTTGCTTTGTCTTTTACTTTTATATTTTCGTAATTATAATTTTTTTTATTATAATTAGAAGTAAAATACACAAACGTTAATTCCTAATTACTTGATAGCAATCCTATAGTGTTTGGTAAAGTCCGAACCTATTATCAAGTAATCATACTTCGTTGTTGTATTGTCTCGATCTCGTATCCATAGACGATCACACGAAGTATGAACCGATTAGTTGTATTATCTCGACTCTGTCCATAGACAATCACTTTCGGAGAAAGGACTTATAGGTGGAAAAGTTTTAGATTGAGGTATATTTTGGTACCCTCGTCTTTTCAGTTTATTACAATTAGAAGTAAAATACACAAACGTTAACTTCGCTTTACTTGATAGTGATTCTATAGAGTTTGGTTAAGTCCGAACCTATTATCAAGTAATCACACTTTGATTGTTGTATTGTCTGATCTCATATCCATAGACGATCACACAAAGTGTGAATACCGATTTGTCGTATTGTCTCGACTTTGTCCATAGACAATCACTTTCGGTAAGTGGACTTATAGGTGGATAAATTAAATATTGTGGTGTATTTGGGTACCCTCGTCTTTTCACTTGGGTTTTTAGTCCTCTTTAGCTTTAATTACAGATTAGGGTTAAGTTAATCCAACGACCAGTGAGACCCAGATGGAATTTGTTAGTGAAACTCAAGTCTGTATTTAAGACAAATGATTGTAAACCTAATCGGGTAAGAAGAATAAATAAATTTATTAGACTCATCCTTTGGAGAGTAGGTTATTGTTATGAGATTCAACAGATTTTGTTACTGATTCATAACATCAACCAAATAACCAAACAAAATACACCAACAACAATGTGCTATCTTTTTAGACTATAAGATTAGCAATACCCAACTTAAATTTCAAACAGAAACAACAAACAGAACATGCCAAAGCCTCTATACTTCAGCAAACCTTGCAGGCCCTTGCAAACAGAGCAATGCATTGCCCCTGCTTCATACATCAATCAGTCATGGCGAACAAGGGATGCTAAGATCCATTGGAAATCAAAATTCCTCATGAATCTCATCTAAGCTTTCTTTGAACGAGCGGATAGGGGAAAACTCACTTCCCTTTCCTTTGTCGTTCCTCATGTCATACAGACTGACATTCCTTACACCTTTCACGAAATAAGGTGCACTTCGACTTTGTATGAAAATCCCTCCAAGGTGAGGCATCATTGTTTCCTATGCTAGCTTGAAAAAATTGTTACCAAGGATCATCTTAAAGTCATTGAGATGCATCACCATAATACTGATTCGGCCACGCCATTTTCCCACTTCAATATTTGCCACAACCATCCCCTTGTTTGGTTTAGATATACCATTCACAGTCTTCATACAATGATCATCCTGATATACTTCCAAACCCAAGTACTCTGCCATCGACAAGATCATAACAGTTTGCGAAGCACCTGTATTGGCCATGCCCTAGAATCGATAGTTGTGAATTCCAACCTTCACATAAACTAGGCCAGCGCCACTTAGCCCTTGTTGTGTTGCTGCCTTTTGTGCTACTATGTTGCATAGTTGAATATAATTATCATGCTATACCTCATCATTCTCATCTTTCTCGCCACTGCTCTCAGTGACTATTGAGGACAATTTTTCTCTCTAAGTACAATCACGCGAAGAGCGAGGACCCTTGCATAGGAAATACCCACTGGCCTTGTTCTTCACGGCCAAACTATCATCCCTTTGATAGTTCTTTTCCTTAGCCTCAGAACTTTTCCTACTCCCATTGTCCTTGTACTTCTGGCTTTTCTTATCCTTGCCCTTCTTATTAGCATCAGTTGGGGTACTAAGTGATATAAAATCTGCAAGATTGTCCACTATTGCAATGGATGAAGGTAGATCTTTGGTACCGTGCCTTCTCACTTCGGCCTGAGCCCACGGCTGCGAACCAGATGTAAAATTGAACAACTTATCTTCCTCAGAGATGTTGCGAATATCTAGCATCAGAGACGAAAACTCTTTGACATATTCTCGTGGTGTACCGGTATGCCACAGCTTATGCAAGTTCTCTCTGGCTAGCCAAGCAGCAGTAAGGTCATCATCAGTTCTAGTCCTCCATCACAAGTTCGCCTCACCTTCCAGGTACATGCTAACGAGAGTGACCTTTTGCTTTTTCGGGAATCTGACGGCCTTGAAGTATTGATCCATGTCTAATATTAAATTCTCCAATTTCTTCGCATCTCTAGCGTCAGAAAACGCCTTAGGTTCAGGGACTTTAATCTCCGTAAATTCTTCATTACTATTACCACCAGCAGTAGCCTGATCCAAACCAATTGTACTCACCATTCTCCTTAAGACGCCTAACTCATCAGTTAGCTCTTTCACGGAGTCTGTGAACATGGCCTTAACAGCAGCGATTTGGCCTTCCAAATCAGCATGCTTCTTAGTTGCAGTCTGGCTTGCAACAAGCATATCAGCAAGCATAATTGTCCAATGCTTAAATGCGAGCCAACACTGTAACATCATAATTAACATCGTTGGGATGGCGTACCTCATTGCCAATCGTATCTTCCAAGTCCGCTACCCTATCCGTTAAGGTATCTATCGCACTTTTCTTTCCATCCATTATGATCTAACAATTTCATCAACTAAATTCGAGCAAAACAGAGAAAATCTTCTAAAACAAAGCAAAACAGAGCAATATGTTCTCTGATACCCGAACTATCACACCTACAAATACTCACAACAAATTTTTGTGCAACTATGACCCGACAATACATTGGTTCAGTGATCTTTTCTCACCTACCAGTATTTCAGCCTTATAAGTTTGCACCTTTGCAAACAGTCACACTACTCTGAGTATGCAATGAAAGACTTACTTAGATTTTCTCTTTTCCTTCAATTGTAGCCCATACTACAAAGAGGGGTTAATGCCATGCTTATGCTTCACATAATTTGGGGAGTACTGATGTGTTATAGATAGTGGTAAAAATAGATTCGACTCTCGGACTTATTAAGGTTTGATTCAAGATTTAAATTCCAATTTTAACTAGAAAATTAACAAAGGATGGTAACAGGATTACGAAAGACTAGGACTCAGGATTCCACCAAACTTCATATTCATATGGTTCAAATATTAATTCTAGGCAATTATAGCTCAAATAATAAAAATATGGACTCTGATTCTTTGCCAAAAGTAGATTTCAGAAATATTAATTGTAAATTATAAGCATGATGCATCAAAAGCTCTTTCATCTAAGCATACATCATCAAAAAAGATCACAGCTAATTAATAAAAATCATAAATCAATTAAAATAAGTGCAAAAGTCATAAAAGAATTAAATATAGTTACCACTTTATTATGAAAATGTGGCTTCCTCCATAGTCCCAGAAGTTGGGTTTAGCTCACCATTATTACAAAACGAAAAAACTAAAAGAGAAGGGAAAAATAAATTCTAATGTCTACTATTGCTCGGTACTGGCTACCGGCTCTATAAACTCCTCGGTTGTGTCTGTCTTAGACACATTATATAGGTCGCAAGGAACACCACTTTCTTATTTTAAATTTTCCTCCACATAACCAACCCAATGACGAAGTGACATTTTGTTAGTATTACACAAAATTACCCAATGGATATTTTTTTCCTTGATAATGAGTACCAAAAGAAAACAACTAGCCAAGCATGGTGGTGACCTGCTCGGCGGAAAGTTCTGCGAAATTACAAGATTCAGCCTGGGTTGCCTCTATTGTGGTGTTTGAGACATTCCAGCATATATCTAATAAGGAAATAAATTTAGGCAACCAATGTTGCCTGAGAGGGTTACATGTAATTGTTCTAAAATAGTAAAAGAATTCGACCGAATCAACTAAAGTTTCATTGTTGGTGAGCTTTTCTGGATTCTTCCACTTTTGCAAACATTGTCTCCCCAGCTTCTTGTTTTCTACTTCCAAATTGCAACTCCTCATCCGGCGTTGTTATAGCCATTTCATTGCCTAAATCAGGCCAAGAGATCTGGCCGCACCAATATCTGGAAGTCTTCTTTTGAAGATTCTTGCTGCTCCGGCTTGTCCTTTTTCATTCTTCATGAGTAGAATGATACCTGCCATATTAAAAGATTCTTTTTTGCAATAGACCATTATGGTAATATTTGGAATTTGGATTTGTATATGCTAGTCTTGGACCTGGTTCAGAGTAGGTTTTCTGTTCATTATTGTCCGGTTGGTTTTAAAATTGATGCTTTTGATATGGCTATGAACAAGTATGATTGTTCTTGCTGGTGAAGCAGTTTCATTTTGAAAAACTTTATGACATCGAGCTTTCCATATAAACCAACAAACAATTGCACATAAATCTTCCCATGCAACATTTTCTATGGGACTTGACTGGTTATTAGCAAACCAAGATTCTAACCACTGTCTAATATTCATTCTTAAGCAACCACTCATGTTACAACTCAAACCAAACCACACTGCCTTACTGAAAGGGCAGTGTAGAAGAAGATGGATATGTGTTTCCTCACTGCTATTACATAATTTACACCAAGGGGAAATCGAAGGTATTCGATTACTTAGAATAACATTGACTGGTATTATGTCATGGTAGCATTTCCAAATGAAGACCTGCACTCTTGGTAGCACACCTAATCCCCAAATGTTTTTCCAGATCGTGTTGTTTCTTCCATGTTGTGTGTTACTATTGTTTTCATTGATTAGGTGATTATATGATGATTTGATAGTTAGATTTCCATAGTTTGACAAAGGCCAAACTAGTTTATCAGGACGAGCATCATTGGTAGGGAGACCTAAACTTAGAATGTTTTCAGCGACTCTAGGGGGCATGACCTAGTTTATGAAATTCGTATTCCATTCCCCATTTTCGCTCTGGATGATATCACTCACCTTACGGAGAGTGTTTCCAATGATAGGAACAATTTCAGTCCTACTTATTGAGTTTGGAGTATCTAGAGGAATCCAGTTGTGGGACCAAATTTGAATGTCTTTTCCGTCCCCTATTTCCCAAACTCCTACCTGTTGAACTAATCGGAGACCGAGATACAGACTTTTCCATAACCAAGAGCTATTCGGCTTTGCTTTTAAGATATCTAGAGGAGATACTCTTTTGAAGTATTTTGCTCAAAGGATTTGGGACCAAGGATGGTTCGGGTTCATGATCATTCTCCAAGCTAAGCGACCTAACATTGCAATGTTGAATTTTCGAATTTTTTGGAAACCAAGTCCTCCTTCCGAATTTAGCGTACAAAAAAAAGACCATTTTTTATGCAGAAACCCCTATTGTTATCTTTGTTGTGGCCCCAAAAAAACGACTTGTTTAGAGAATCCATTTTCTTAGCTATGGTTTTAGGAATAGCAAAGCAAGCCATTTGGTAGGTGGCCAGGGAATCAGACACATGTTTAATCATGATTCCCTTTCCTGCAGGAGATAAGAGTTTATTGATCCACACAGGTAGTCTAGATTTTAGTGTTTCAACTATAGGTTCAAAACATCTTATTTTAGACCTATGTGTGAAAAGTGGAACTCCTAGATATTTATCATCCAACTTTAGCAGACCTACCTTTAGGATATCTATAATTTCCCTAGCTTCTCTATTTGGACATTTTTGCTGAAAAAAATCTCAGATTTCTCATAACTTATCAGTAGACCTGAACCCCGGCTAAAAAGTGTTCAGGTCTTTCCAACACATTCACCAATTTAATTAAGTCCCAAAAAGTGTCTGTTCACCTTCCCAACTCCACAATCTGACACCCAGAGACTCCAATTATCCACGTGCTCTTCTCCTCCAAAATAGGAAAGTGGATATTTTTATTACTTGCATGTGTAACACTACCATTTTACTGCCCAAATTAAGTCTGTAGCCTCCAAATGACAACTTAATTATGTCAATTACCCATCTAGAAGTCGCCACGTGTCACAATTTTTAGTTAATACCCCATTAAAAGATAGTATTCCTCCACCATACGTTACGCACATATATCACCTTTCTACATATAGGAAGTGTATATATTTTTTATTTTTTATTTTTGAAGCATATATATATATTATTCTTGGAAGCTTTAGCTATGTAAATTTCCATTGGACTTTGACACTGTCCAAATTTTTCTCGCCATTTCTGTCGCATATCAAGGCCTAGCTTGGGCAATTTACTTCCAAAGTAGCCAATCAATCCATTAACTCTAAAATGCATATTCTTTGCGCAAAAGCCCAATTTTAACCGTTTTGTTCGCGGGAGCCTGTTTTATTCATGTACCTACAACTACAATAAATACCAGAATTAATACAAAAATATGCACAATCAATATATATTATCGGGACTAATAAAGACACAAATATGTGTCTATTAAGTACTTTCGAATCAACAAAATACTAAGGCATACATCTAAGCCAACAAACTCACTTTATTAGCTTAAGGGGAAGATTACAAAATTATGTCCAACCAATGGACATACAAGCCTATTCTCTCTAAGCCTACAACAAAACACTCTCTACTGCAATGTGGTTCCTCTACATATGAAGATTTACACTTGCAAGGGTTCTATGGCCTATTTATAATGCCAAGAACCAGGCCAATCCGGGTGCATCTCATTTGCACGGCCTATGAATAGCCATCTGTCCATAGGCAGTTTTCCTAACCACCACAATGCCTTTTTAACTGCTAGCTTTTGTGCTGGCATGCAAAATTGTGCCACACTTGTCTTAAACGGTTAGGATATGCATAACTTGGTTATAAAGTCACTTTATAACCGTCTCTAACTCACTCTTTGCTATGGCATGCGTGTGATGCACACACACTTCGTAACTGACAGCTTTAGCCAACATCGCGATATACTCAACTTGGCCTAAGCCAATGCACATCCAACATCGCGCTACACTCAACTTGGCCTCACTTGTTCTTTCAAACTGCTACACTTTAATGTAAATGAAAAATAACATAATGTTCTTCCTAACTATGAGTTACTCTTGACTCATATATGTGATGGACTTACATCTTCATTTTTGCTGCGTTACTCCTTACTATCGCTGCCAAATACTGTCGCACTTCTACGTAACTTTCCCAACAGCAAACTCGCCTATGCCACCAACTTTTCTTCTTCTTGCTTGGCGTTGCTTTCAGCGTCTTTTATTGCATACCTTGGCTTAGTATGCTTGTAGTGCTTCCCCAATGAACTAGCTTTATATTAAGCAAAAAGAGACAAGGCTTTTGCTTAAACACTACCTTCATTCATTACACTATCCTTACATAAAAGACTTAGGGACTCCTTGCCAATTTACACCATTGGCCAACACTCATCCTTACTGAAAGCAACCAAAGCAAATACACCAACAACAGTGTGTTATCTTTTAAGACCATAAGATTAGCAACACCCAACTTAAACTTCAAACAGAAACAACAAATAGAACATGTTAAAGCCTCCATACTTCAGCAAACCTTGCAGGTTCAGGAACTTGCAAACAACACTGCAATGCCCCTGCTTCATACATCAATCAGTCACGATAAACAAGGGATACTAAGATCTATTGGAAATCCAAATTTCTCATGAATCTCAGCTAAGATTTCTTCGAACGATCGTACAGGGGAAAAATCACTTTCCTTTCCTTTGTCGCGCCTCATGTTTACGGACAGACATTCCTTACACCTTTCACGAAACAAGGTGCACTTGGACTTTGTATGAAAATTCCGCCAAGGTGAGGCATCACCGTAGCCTCTGCTAGCTTAAAAAAGTTGTTACCAAGGATCATGTCAAAGTTATTGAGATGCATCACCATAATACTGACTCGGCCACGCCATTCTCCCACTTCAACATTTACAAGATCTATCCCCTTTATTGGTTTAGCTATATCATTCACAATCTTCATACAGTGATCAGCATGATATACTTTCAAACCCAAGTACTCTGCCATCGACAAGGTCATAACAGTGTGTGAAGCACCTATATCGGACATGCCCCAGAGTCGATGGTTGTGAATGCCAACCTTCACATAAACTAGGCCAGCGTCACTTAGCCCTTGCTGTGTTGTTGCCTTTTGTGCTGCTATGTTGCATAGTTGAATATGATTAACATGCTCTACCTCATCATTCTCATCTTTCTTTGCACTGCCCTCTGTTAAAGCATAGCTCCGTTGAACCCACCAAGCATTGGTATGTCAAGTTTGGTTGTCATATTTTAGAATCAAAACCCATCTACAGTCTCTTGATTAATTACTAGAGTCAACTTTATTTAGGTTAGACTAGAAAGTCTAGGAATGTTAAGACTTACAAGTATTACTCTGAACACCTGAAGAATATGAAGATGTAACGAATGCAACGAAGACATCATCCTTCCACTTTAGGTTAGTAATACTGACTTGATCTTGTTTCCATTCCTAACGTATCTTTCAAGCCGCTTTATATTGAAAACATAACGTGCGAAGCTATATTTATAACACTCTAGTGATTAGACTTGGTCATAGTATTATGATCAAAGTATCAAGGAATAATATTGAATTACGAAGTATAACATTGTTTTAGGGTAAAAACTGATTCTGCTGGGAATGGTAAATTTGGGTGTGCCGCCGAGAAAAGAATCTAAACCCTAAACAAATGCACTGCACGGGAGTACTTTAGATTTGAGAGATCAATCTGTACAATTCTGGCCTAAACCAAGAAATGGCCGTTCCAGACTTGCTTCGGCCACAAAGTGAAGGAGAAGGGTTGATCTTAGGGAGGGAAGAGAAGAAGGTGTTTATATCAAAATATTGAATTTTGAGGGTGTGGTTGTTCTATGACTTGTATCATAATTTGGAATTGGCTTGCGGAATGTAAGCTATCAGTTCTTGGTGTTTTTCTGGATACTTGTGTGTTGTTAACCAAAACTCTGTTGTTGGTCGAAATAGGTTGAAAACCTATTTATACAAGTCATTGAGCACCCTTGATCTCGTAGGAAGTGGAGACAGTTAACTAGTGGAGAAGTGGGGTTGTGTAGAAGCGGTTTACCATTATATTCCCATTGTGAGGGGAAACTGGTCAGCCTTACACCCACTATTCTCTTACTGCTATCTAACCGTACGCTCTTTCCTGACACTTTCTTGTAATGGGCGCATTGCACGCCCCACGCTGTAAACCGCTAGACCAATACCCTGATGAGTATCCCCCAGTTTGTGACATGTTTGAAGTCTCGAGTATTTTTTTAAAAAATGTGCAACAAGTTGCTGAGTGGGTCTAATATGCGAGACCTAGTTATTCTTACCAATCGCACGCAAGTTAGGCGGCATAATGGCATGGTGGCGCCTGCATAGTGGCAAAGTGGTGCCTGCTAGTGGCCCAATGACAATGTGGCGCCTATTAGTGGCACAATGGCAATGTGGCGTCTATTAGTGGCTAAGTGGTGAGGTGATGCCTGCCAATGGCGTAACTTCTAGGTGACGCCTGCCAATGGCAAAGTGTCGAGGTGGCGCCTTCCAATGGCGTAGTGGCAAGGTAGCGCCTGCCAATGGCGTAGCGGTCAAAGTGGCGCCTTCCAATGGCGTAGCGGTTAAAGTGGCGCCTGCTACATTTTGGCATATTGGTGTTAGATCCAAATATGGCTTAATGATATTAGCTCTAGTTGCCACATCGAACTTTAATGCCTAGGTGATGTTATTTGGCATGGGGAGGCGTAATGGCCCTGTCCAAATTAGGGTTTGACATATCAAAACCCTAATTAGCACGTGTGGCATGTGGTCGCGGCACTGTGATGTTTTTTGTGCGGATAGTGCCATGGCCGCGTCAAAGGAATTATGGCAGGACTATAATGTGGGAATGACCATAGCGCAAGGATAGGCATGGGTGGCCATAGAATGGCGCCATTTTTAGGGTTTTCTGGGTCCCACATGGCTTGTGGAATGTTGTTTCCACGGAATGGCATGTTGGCATGTCGCTGCCGCGGAATGACATGGCCTTCCGATTGGCAAGCTAGAGTGATTTGGCAGGTTGGCTAGCCAATTGGTATGGCACCTACGATGATCACTAGGCACGACTTGGGATGGCCTGTAGGCAATCCCAGTACTTTGGCGCGAATTATAGCAGCGGCGTTGGCACGTTGCTTGCGGTGGCATGATGATGCCTATTTGGTCGCGTTAGGAGCGGCTGAACTTAATAAATCAAGTGGCCAAATCGTATGGCCTTGATTGTTTTTTGGAGACTGGCTTGGGCTGTCTAGATTAGATTCCTAATGGAATTAGGCGCATCGCACCACCAACTTCCAATCATTATTAAAAGTGTGCGGCGGGTTTTGAGCGATCTGATTGGTTGATGGGAGAAGGGGCCGGCAAGACAAAGATGGAGCGTGGTCAATGGCCACAGGCGGCGCCCATTGGAGCGAATTGGCCGGCTATGTGGCGTGGCCGCGCCTCTTTCGTCATTGCTCCTATTTGCCACAGTTCCTCTTCCATTTCTTGTTTTCTGGTAGGACTTTGCTCCTACTAGCTCCGTGGCGGATCAGTTTCCTAGTTTACCTAGGTTTGGCCTCGACCAATAGGGTTCAAGATATTTGTAAGGCGCAAAAGACCTAATGTTTGCAAATTAATTAGGCCGAGAACTCGAATCTTGTGAGTTATCACAAAATTGAAAAAATGTAACAAATTCTGTGTGTTGACACAAAATTCTTTTTATTCTCAGAGAGCAGTTAGCGCGTCTTCTGATTGAGTATTTTCATGCAGACCTTAATTTTGATACTTCGGAAAATTTATGCTACTCAGCTGCGAATGAACACTAATTGTCATGTCATACCAATACTAAGGGTTTAGCTGGGGAACATAGCATAGGAAAATACTTAATAAACCATACACTAATGAATAATGTAGGCGAAAGTTTACAGAATGTTTGGGATTGTTGCTACATGCACCATTCTTAATAAATATACTGAATTGCTTAGTACATGTGTGAGTAGAGAGGACCGGGCACTCATTACTTTTAAATGGCTCAGTCCTTTTGCATACGGCGCATTAAATATAGGGTTTTACATTTTTAGCCCTGAACTAAAAACCACCATCAACATTAAGTCCCCTGCTTAGTACGTAACAGTGATATTGTTGCGGGGTAAGCACTAGATAGTGACAAACAAAACTAAAAATAGAAAAGGCAAGACATGTAGAGGTTACCAGGAAAAGTTCGACCGACCTTTTGCAGCAAATACGAGCAGATGGTGATCTTTATACTGGCGCGCTGCTAGCTTGGCCACAGAGCGTTGCAGGTTGAGCGACTGGCTTGGCTACAGAGCGGTGCAGGTTGAGCGGCTGGCCTGGCCATGAAGTATTGAAGGTTGAGCGGCTGGTGTTCCTCATGCTGGCGCGCTGCTGGTTCGGTCATGGAGGTTGGTGCCATGGAGCATTGGCGCCGCAAGCCCAGCTTCCTTCTTCCGTGCATGGTCCAAAAGGAAAAAACTCCTCTACTCGAATTCCAAAAGTGTTATGCATATAAAAGGGCGTTCTAACTTCCTCTCCTTTTATTATTCGCTCGTCTGCTTCTTGTGTTCGTTTTCAGCAGCTCGATCATAGGCGTGCCCATCGTCAGCGGAAAGGTAAGTTCATCTTGTCTTCGTATTTTAACTGTGAGTGTAATATCCATGAGTAGTTGATCAAACTTGGACATTTAGCTCGGTGTGAATGACTTTCTTTGTTAGCAGCGTCAACGACAACAAAGCAATCTCCAATAGTTATAATCAGCAGCAAGGCGAGCCAAGAGAACTCAAGGTAGGTGCTATTTTCTATTTTGCGCATGTATCCACCCAACAGTACCATCGATCTTCTCCAGAATGTGTAATAAGGTTCTGACTCCAGAAGAATGAGCATCTAACTTCTCCAGTGGATTTCAAAATTTACCAAACTCCATTGCACTCCTGGGATGGATGGATGAAATATATGCTCGGCAATGATCACGTCAGGGATAATCTTTGAGAGTGTAGCTGCGTTGTTGATCCGTCCTTGACTTTAAGTTATTTGGTGTCTTGACTGCTGAGCCAGTCTCTTGAAGGATTATTCTTTCCTTTCTGATTGCGATGATGATATGTTGTGGATGCTTGTATGGTCGAAATCTTCCGGAGTCGTTGGGTGAAGTAGACGAGCTGAGAGGCGTTCCGTTGCCGACGTGCTGCTATCAAGTCTTCAAGAACTTCATTCCAAGCGACATCCTTTGAACCATCTTCTGAATCTTGGACTATTGTATCGAATGGGATGTGATGAGCAGTCCCCAGTTACACTTCTGTCTGGTCATAGATCCGATGGCGTGGACGGATATGTGAATATCTCTGCGGCGTGCTTTTGGAGTCTTTGATGCACGTGTATGGCTTCATGTTGAGAAATTCCTGCGGCTCATAAAGATTCGATAGTGACGATGTTGACATCAGAAATAACCTGGTTGAGGGAAGTGAAGGCATCCCATGATGGTAGTCCCCATGTGTAATTATCTTGAGCCTATTTTCTCGTGGAAGATGTGCTTCTACTGCATTCGCTGGTAAGGTGATGACTGCGTTTAAACTTCTAAACCTGAAGGAGGTTTCAGTCCCCAAGTGTAGCCTACTTTGATTATATCACCTTGAATCCACGCTTATGGGATTTGATACTAGCTTATTGTACTCTCGTGGATGCGATGCTGGGATGCTTGGAACATCACATGGACGAAATATTCTGGATAACGAAGAGGTATAAGTGAGAGAGTTATGTTGTTAATCGTGGCTCCCCCTGTTTCTTCAAGAAAAATGTTTCAGCCGCGTCTATGGAGTTATCTCATGAATCTTTGATTGTTGTCGGGGATGGAATGCGATGAGCAGCCCTCAGTCGCACTTCTCTTTAGTTACTGAAGTTGTTTTCTCTGAGTAGGCTTGGGATCCATCGCGGCCTTGTAAAGTGTTGCAAGCGCCTTCCAGACAGAGAGGTGATGATATCCTTACGCTACACATTTGAAGAGTAGATGACCTTGTCGTGGCTATGACTTTTTGGTTGACCGTGTCTTCTGAGATTTGACAGTGAAAGGATTGCGTGTAGAGCCTCAGTCCCCAAGTGTGGTTTACATGTTTCTATCTTGTATGGTCGGTGGGTTGACCATGATAAAGATATCACCATCTTGCATCCGTACTAGTGACTCTATTACTTCTTCCATGTGAAACTAAAATATGGAGAAGTACAGATTACCTTTGTAGTAGTTGTTGCTATGGTGAAGCTCTGGCTGGTATCAACAAACAAGTAGCAAAGGTTCTTGGTAGCAGTTGTGATCAGAGGAGACTACATTGTTGTGGAACAAAATAGGTTTGCTGGAATTGCATGGGCGTCCATGGAAGCAAAGGGATTGGTTGGACGTGTAAGCGAGTAAAAATGTCCATGACCACGAGCTTTGGCGGGATTGGAAAAAAGGTGGCCACAACTACGAACCTTGGATGGATACGATCACGATCCTTGATAGGGAGGAGTGTGGCGGCTACGACACGATCCTTGGCAAGAAGGAGTGGCGGCTACGGCGCGATCCTTGGCAGGAAGGAGTGGCGGCTACCACACGATCTTTGACAGGAAGGAGTGGCGGCTACAAGCACGAACCTCGGAAGGAGGGAGTGGCGACTACGGGCACGATCCTATGGTAACACGCAAGGATTTTCTCGGACATTATGGCCCAAAAGAAGGATTCCTAATTTTAATATAACTCATGTCCGTGAGGTTATTTCTTCTTATCCTTCTCTTTTCTTATTTCGGGGAAGTAGCTCTTCCATGATTCTCTGCATGTGGCAGCTTGCCTATTGTTGCTTTCCTGCGGCCTTGGTGTATTGACTTGATGAAAAATTCAGATTCGTGTCTCTTTTCCAAAACGGCCGCAAAATCTTCGTCCGATATCGGAATGAGGTGATTGACTTCTCATTATTTTGCTAAGAGGAAAATATAACTTTTGCAAAAATAATTTATTCATTCAGAATCCGTTTGGTGGGTGAAAAGTACCTGACACCGAGAATTCAGAACTTTCCAAGAAGAATTATGTAGGTTTTTTGTTGTCACGTAGTCGAGAGTTTCGGTTTCTACTTATAGATAATTCATAGGATTGATGTGCCCTTTTAGTATGTTGTATAAGACTTCCATACGAATCGTTTGGTATACGTATCACTCCCAGATTCTTCACCAATTAGCACCAGTTTCAATTCTTCCGGAGGGCAGTGTAAAAACGTTTTTGACGGAGTTCTTGCAAAACGACACGTAACCTTTCTAAACCACATGCCATGTCCGTGGATGACGCTGCTGATGAGGTGTCTCTCTTTGTGAGTTATCTGTTGATGTGTTAGCATCAGCAGTATACTTGGAAATCGAGGGCTTCTTTCTGGATCTCCTGACGTAGCCATCGAGATGCCTGTTATTTTGCTGGAACATCCCAGTGTAGGTTCTTCCGGTAGGAAATTTGGAGAACTCTTTAGCATTACCCGCTTCCCTGGGCAAAGGAAATATGGGAAACGCAGATCCTTTTGGTGCAACAACTTCTCGAATCTTCCTCTGCGTGAAGTTATCTCGGCTGCGGATTCTTTCCTGACATGATGGTGCGGGCACCGTTATCTTCTTGAGGATACTCTCTTGACGTGTCAGCTCCAGTAGATCTGAAGATGTCCCGGGCTTGCTCTTGCTTGGGTCGGCATAATAGGCGAACCCCTATGAATGATTTGAAGATGTGTCAAGCCTCCTTTGTTATTGTAGATGTACGAATTCCCAGAATTGCGCCATGGTCTAGATCTACACATTTTGCTGATGAAGTGATGGCGGATACTCCTGACCATAAAATGGTAGTAGTGGTGGAATGGAGATAGACCCTCGCTTTCGTGATCTCTGCAGGTGCCTTTCTAGGACTCCACTGGTGTTGATATTTGTTGTCGACTATCTCCATACTGGAACAACGGCTATGCGAATCTTCATTTTATCTCCCTGAGTGTGGACCCTGGAGACATTAATATCGGTGATAACTTTGAGGCGTTTCCAGCTTGCTCCATATAACACTTACGGTGTTGCAGATATGGCTGCTCCATTCGGACCTCGAGAGAAGCCATTGTACCCTCCTAATTAGTAATCATGTCTTCATGTGTCTTCACGCGGCTTTATGGTCCTTTCATCTGGGAGATTTGCTGGTTCTCAGCTATCCAAGGCATTTCAAGTAACATTGCTTGGAAACAGAACACCGGAATTGAAATTAGCCGTTGAACCTAAATTGAGTTTAATGATTGAATTAGATCTAAGATCCACCCTTTTGAAATTGAGAAAAATGGAATGAATCCTGAGAAACTGATTTTTGCAACCGAGAGATTAATCTCCCACTGTGGTCGCCAGTTGTTTTGGGGTAAAAACTGATTCTGCCGGGAATGGTAAATTTGGGTGTGCCACCGAGAAACGAATCTAAACCCTAAACAAATGCACTGCACATGAGTACTTTAGATTCGAGAGATCAATCTGTATAATTCTGTCCTAAACCAAGAAATGGCCGTTCCAGACTTGCTTCGGCCACAAAGTGAAGGAGAAGGGTTGATCTTAGGGAGGGAAGAGAAGAAGGTGTTTATATCAAAATATTGAATTTTGAGGGTGTGGTTGTTCTATGACTTGTATCATAATTTGGAATTGGCTTGCGGAATGTAAGCTATCAGTTCTTGGTATTTTTCTGGATACTTGTGTTGTTAACCAAAACTCTGTTGTTTGTCGAAATAGGTTGAAAACCTATTTATACAAGTCATTGAGCACCCTTGATCTCGTAGGAAGTGAAGATAGTTAAGTAGTGGAGAAGTGGGGTTGTGTAGAAGCGGTTTACCATCACGTTCCACTTTTGAGGGGAAATTGGTCAACCTTACACCCATTATTCTCTTTCTGCTATCTAACCGTCCGCTCTTTCCTGACACTTTCTTGTAATGGGAACATTGCACACCGCACGCTGTAAACCGCCAGACCAATACCCTGATGAGTATCCCCCAGTTTGTGACATGTTTGATGTCTCGAGTGTTTCGTGGAAAAATGTGCAACAAGTTGCTGAGTGGGTCTAATGTGCGAGACCTAGTTATTCTGACCAATCACATGCAAGCTAGGTGGCATGGTGGCGCCTGCATAGTGGCACAGTGGCAAAGTGGCGCCTGCTAGTGGCACAATGGAAATGTGGCGCCAGTTAGTGGCACAATGGCAATGTGGCGTTTGTTAGTGGCTAAGTGGCCAGGTGATGCCATCCAATGACGTAACTTCTAGGTGACACCTGCCAATGGCGTAGTGGCTAGGTGGCGCCTACCAATGGCGTAGCGTTCAAAGTGGCGCCTGCCAATGGCGTAGCGGTTAAAGTGGCGCCTGCTACATCTTGGCATATTGGTGTTAGATCCTAATATGGCTTAATGATATTAGCTCTAGTTGCCACATCGAACTTTAATGCCTAGGTGATGTTATTTGGCATGGGGCGGCGTAATGGCCCTGGCCAAATTAGGGTTTGACATATCAAAACCCTAATTAGCACGTGTGGCATGTGGCCGCGACACTGTGACGTTTTTTGCGCGGATAGTGCCATTGCCGCGTCAAAGGAATTATGGCAGGGCCATAATGTGGGAATGACCATAGGCGCAAGGATAGCCATGGGTGGCCATAGCATGGCGCCATTTTTAGGGTTTTTTGGGTCCCACATGGCTTGTGGCATGTTGTTGCCGCGGAATGGCATGTTGGCATGTCACTGCCGCGGAATGGCATGGCCTGCCGATTGGCAAGCTAGAGTGATTTGGCAGGTTGGCTAGCCAATTGGTATGGCACCTACGATGATCACTAGGCGCGACTTGGGATGGCTTGTAGGAAATCCCAGTACTTTGGCGCGAATTGTAGCAGCGGCGTTGGCACGTTTCTTGCGGTGGCATGATGATGCCTATTTGGTCGCGTTAGGAGCGGCTGAACTTAATAAATCAAGTGGCCAAATCGTATGGCCATGATTGTTTTTTGGAGACTGGCTTGGGAAGTCTAGATTAGATTCCTAATGGAATTAGGCTCATCGACCTACCAACTTCCAATCTTTATTAAAAGTGTGTGCGGCGGGTTTTGAGCGAACTGATTGGTTGATGGGAGAAGGGGCCGACAAGACAAAGATTGAGCGTTGCCAACGGCCATCGGCGGTGCCCATTGAAGCGAATTGGCCGGCTATGTGGCGTGGCCGCGCCTCTTTCGTCATTGCTCCTATTTTCCACAGTTCCTCTTCTATTTCTTGTTTTCTGGTAGGAATTTGCTCCTACTAGCTCCGTGGTGGATTAGTTTCCTAGTTTACCTAGGTTTGGCCTCGACCAATAGGGTTCGAGATATTTGCACAAGGCGCAAAAGACCTAATGTTTGCAAATTAATTAGGACGAGAACTTGAATCTTGTGAGTTATCACAAAATTGAACAAATTTAACAAATTCTGTGTGTTGACACAATTTTTTTTTTATTCTCAGAGAGCAGTTAGTGCGTCTTCTAATTGAGTATTTTCATGCAGACCTTAATTTTGATACTTCTGGAAATTTATGCTACTCAGCTGCGAGTGAACACTAATCGTCATGTCATACCAATACTAAGGGTTCAGCTGGTGAACATAACATAGGAAAATACTTAATAAACCATACACTAATAAATAATGTATGCGAGAGTTTACAGAATGTTTGGGATTGTTGCTACATGCACCATTCTGAATAAATATACTGAATTGTTCAGTACATGTGTGAGTAGAGAGGCCCGGGCACTCATTACTTTTAAATGGCTCAGTCCTTTTGCAGACGGCGCATTAAATATAGGGTTTTACATTTTTAGCCCTGAACTAAAAACCACCATCAACAAAAGTTTATCTTTTGAACTTATTAAATACGAAATCAATATAATCTGTGTATTTAGTTACTTGATTATATGTGGGATATATGTGTGATTTCATACTAGGAAACTATGTATTATTACATTGGTTTAAGGAAATAAATGGTTGAACTTGTTTCACAATCGAAAGGGAAATCATAAGTGTGTTGGTCCGGTTCTTTATTGAATAATATTTGGATTGATCAATACAAGATAACAAGGTAGAATCGATCTTAACTTATGTTGAGTATCAAGGTATAACCAGTCATAACCTATATTGTGTGACAAGGTGTAACCGATCCTAACTAGGTTCGGGAAGCAAGGTGCAACCAGTCACAACCTACACTGGGAAGCATGGTATAACCGGTCACAACTTATATTATGATTCATGGTATAACTGGTCCCAAGAGAAAAACCTAGTTTCCAATGTTCACATATTTCTTTATGTCTCGTGTGATTTTGGAATCAGGGTTTACTAAGATAGAAAGCTTCTAGATGTCGACATTATTTGAATATATGCATAGCTCTTATCATTAATTATTCAAAGATATTCCTTGATTCTCATGGAGATCCCGAACCGAAATTTTGAAAAGCATTTAATTATGATTTTCAAATATATATGTTTTAATTACCAGCAATTAAAGCATATCCTCTGGAAAATGTTATTAGTTAATGTGTTAAAGTAATAGTAGAAATTTTCTAAGAGTGATTTCGGAAATATTGTTTGACATTTAATTGGAAATAGAAAAAGCGAAATTAGGTACTTTAATGCATATCTTGAGAAAATTTTCAGTTTTGGAATTTCCTTGTTGTCCAACCAACCTTGGTCTATAAATTCTTGAGTTGCATTTCTTGCAAACTATCCTAAGAGCCGAGAAAACTTCATTCGTGTTTTTTCTGGTGGAGCCGTCTATTCAGAGAGGAAAGTAACCTAATTAGGCGAAATCTCTTACGACCGCTCGTTTAAAAACTTCTTTGGGATCAAGAAGCTCTACGACTACCGTTTGAGGGAAACAAGATAATTGTGTTATTATTTTAGTTTTCGATTATTGATTTGATTGACTAACGGTTGTCGATTGCACCTAGTTTGATTATTACTGAGAGCATTCTCTTCTGACATAAGGGTCACTCAAACTAGATCAAAGTATCAACGAGATCTTTAGAACTATTTGTAGATCTAAAGATATCTTGTGATAATCCATTGTTAACAGACTCCGTTCTGTGTGTAATTGATCACAAGAGGATCCAAGTTTGTGTTGTGCAGGTTATTGAGAAGGCAATTGAAGATTCGAAGAAGAAGAAGATTTTCTTATTAGTTTTCGTATCTTATAAATTTTTTACACTCATCTTGATCGACTAGGATCCAACTAGATCTTGTTTATCTTTGATAGACTTATGATTATGTAGCTGATAAGATCGGCATCACTTTATAGTTACTCTTTGAGTTCTATATTGTTTGATTGCAAATCCGGAAATTGATTATTTCGGTAATCATGTTTTGGATTAATCTAACTAGACAAAGGAGTTTATTATATTAAACAAAATAGCCTTTGTTGACAACTCAAAATATCTTTTACCAAAGATTGAATAGAGTGGTTGCCAAACGGATTCATTCATTTGTTGTTTGGAATACGATCAAAAGGATTAAAGCAACTTGAGATAGTGATTTCTGTCTTGAGATTCACGTGCGTGACCAATAGGTCAAAGACGCAGGGATACTGAAGAAACTAAATAACTAGGGGTAGTTAAATTGGTCTCAACTATACGAAGTTGGCTTATGTTCTTTGTATAACGGCTTAATTCTGAGAGTATTAGGTCCCGGGGTTTTTCTGCATTTGCGGTTTCCTCGTTAACACAATCTTGTGTGTGTTATTTACTTTACTTCCAGATTAAAATTGTTATTATAATTAAGTAAATAATACTATTGTGTGTTAATCTTAATCACTTGATATTGGTCCTATAGTAAATCGGTTTCGGACTGTAACTATTATCAAGTGAATATCAAGTTGTCGTATTGTCTCGACTATTGTCCATAGACGATCACACTTGGTATCGGACTTATAAGTTGATATTAAAAGATTATGGTGTATTTGGGAACCCTCGTCTTTCAACTGGTATCAGAGCAGGAAAACATGAAAAGATCTAACAATCTGTGTTTGGTGCGATCCAACCTATAATATTTGAATCTATGGCTGATTCAGTTAACGTAGAACAAGATAAAAAAAGGCATCCATGAGAAATCAATATATGATAAAGTCATCTCTTGTGAATCTATTGAGCAAGATGAACCTTGTGATAATATAGATTCTAATGACTGGGAAACTCACCTTGAAAGAAAATTGGAAGAAATTTCCAATGATGGTGACTCAAATATTGATCAAGAAGAAGATATTTCAGAATACTCATCACTATTAGATACATTACCCACAAAAAAACTATCTACAGTAAAACTTCTATCAATTTAGCGAAGTATACCAAATTTATAGTCTTGGGACTGCTAAATTCTATCAATTTAGTGAAGTATTAATTTATCGATAAATTAATAAGTTATTATTATGTCGAAATATACCAAATTTAACTTTAAATTTCTATAATAAGTGTGCGGTATCAAATATCTAGAGATTTTATTTTCAATTAAAATTATTTTCTAATTATTTTATGGCATATTATGTGTATAAATGTATATGCTTTAATGTTAAAATTAAAAGAAGAAAAAAAAAACAAAAAAAAATCATTTCGGAACTTCTAAAGGAAGTACAAAAAATTAAAGATGAAGTCCAATATATGATAAATGTGAACAAAAACAAATAACCTTAGACGCCTATTTTAATAAGCAGCGTAATATAATGTTATCACACTGATTATTAATTTATATATTAGTTGGGCCCTATTGGAAACTTATTTTTTTTTATTATCTTATAAATTTAGCGGGGTTATTAATTTAGCATACTGGCCCAAGTCGGGACTGGCAAAAAATATTATCTTAGCGAAGTTATTAATTTAACGAAGTTCTACTGTACTTCAGATGTTATTGGTTTCCTTACTCCTATGTGTAGAGAAAATAAGAAATAAGAAAAGTTTTTCATGGGTATTATAGTGGATCTCAGAACTCTCAATATCTTCTTAAAGACTGTAGAGATAATTTGAATGCAAAATCTCTTGATTATGAAAATCTCCGCAGAAAACAATATCTGTTGAAAAAGAAACTTATTGAAACATAAGAAAGAATTAATTCTCAATAGCTAGTGTTTGAAGAAAATGAAGGATTTCTTCTCTCTCGAGAAAAACTTCTTGAGGCTGATCTTGTCAATGCTCTTGACAGAATTAAATCTTTGAAGAAGAAATTACAAAGTTAAAAAAAACTTAATGATAGCATAAACAATTTATCCTCCCTGTTAGAAGATGGAAGAATTCATCGAGATACATGAGGATTGGGCTACGAAGGAATAACAGCTTCTACCAACAACAAAGAGATAAAGTTTGTTAAAGCTACAAGTTCTTCCACACTAAAGGATCTTCCTAAAGACAAGCCTACAAAGATTGCTGAAGGTCATGTTCAGTCAAAGTCTTCAAGTGAGATTCATAAAGAAAGTATACCTGCAAGTGATCAAATAATTGAAAGTCCAAAGATTGAGAATCATAAAGCTCAAAAAACGGGAAATCCACAGAAAGGTAACATTAAAAATTATTCTTCATTTAATAAGCATTGTTATTTTTGTGGAAATAAAGGTCATTCGCAAAGAAAGTGTAAAATTCGCAACAAGCAGGATGCTCTATCTTTTGTATCAAATAAATTGAGTAAACTTACTTCTCACAGAAACTCAGATCATTATTGTCCAAATTTGAGACAAAAAAAATATTTTAACAATAGTTAACATCCTTGTTCTACAAGAGTAATCTCTAAAAGGAACAATGATAAAAAGGTCAATTCCTTTGTCAATGAGAAAACAAGATCTGATGTTTCGACTTGGAGAAAGGTAGTTTTTGCAGGATATGCAACAGTGTATTCATCCTAAATCCACCTACAAATGGATTCCCAAGTCTGAAGTAAAAACCACAAAAGTGATATCTAAAGAAAAATCTAAGAAAAACAATCACATGTTGATCTTAGATAAAGATGATTATGAATAATCATTAGACTAAAAAATGATTGAAAAATGTCCAGTGGTATTGATACAAGGATTTCCTACAACAATCTGTCTTGTTATAGGAGAAGAAAAAAGGAGTCAATCAAAAATCACCGATTATTCAAAAATTTATCTTTTACCGATCCATTTTTTTTAAATGTGACAATTCGGCATATATATGTATAGATATACATGTTTTTATATATGATATAAGATAAGTTTAGGTTATTATGTAACCCTAAAAGAAAAGGACTTCCTTTACTTGTATATATTTTCTATTTATGGAAATACTTCCGAAATTTATAAACCTGCTTCTTGAACCTCCTGAAAAAGCTATTTATATGAATGGTTTCGGTTATATTTTTTCTTCCTCATACAAACTCAAGTATACTTTAAAGACAAATCTTCTGTATACAAAAGGATATTGGTCATAATGTCTTTTCATAAAGAGAAGGAGTATGTGGAAGAATTAACGAAGGAAGTTTCGGTTGTGATAAACTCTTGCAGATTTAGACCACTATTAAGAGAACTTCATACTATTATTTTTGTAAAGAATGGAGAAGAAAGTGGTGATATTATTTACGAATATTGTCTTGAAGAGATTGAGAAAATTCTTGACTCAACCTCTACAGAGAAAGGGAAATTCGAACTCTGCTCCGAATATTGTCCTTTTCCCATCGAGACCACTCTCTCGAAGATCAGTGTATCTAGCTTGTTCGAAGAAACACTAGAAATCATTGGAAGGAGGGATTTACTCAAGGATCACATTACTGATGCTAAGCATGGAATCTATTGTTATGAGTATAGGTTAACCCATCTTCGATCGCCAAGAACATGCAAAGAGGTTGATGACTATCATAGGAAGATGTTAGATTACTGCAAGAGAAATCTGACAGAATACGAGAACCTGCTGAAGGACATCACAGAAAAGGCATGTAAAGAAAAATAAGATTAAGTTCTTATTTAGGAATAGACTAATCAAATTGTTGATTTATTTCAATGCTTTGTATAAAGTCTATTCGAATAAACTATCAATCATTATAAATGAATAAATTTTATTTTATAATTTTTGTTTCATAATTTGATAGTTCCGATTGCGTAGCCTGTGTGAGTGAATTTTTTTATGTTTCAGTTTTTGTTAACCTAATTTCCGATCTCATATTGTGACATCCCTTATGGTTTGTGTGGCTTTTTGATTTAGCGGGATTAAGTTCTAGCCTTTTTAGATAGGCTTTATCAAAGGATCATAAGGACATATGATTAAAACTCATGTGTGAAAGTCACAATGATGTTGATATCAAGTTATGTTTTCATAAGTTGTGTTTAGCATAACATATGAGTTTTGGGTTTAAACCTTTGCTATTGGCACGCAATGGTTAAAACCTATTCAACATTTCTCTGGTAAAGGTTGCTCTTGTTGTTATTTTTTTGTTCTAGCGAGAGGATGACAACAAACAGGGGGAGAGTTTTTATTGAACTAGTGTTTAAATGATATATCTTTTTGGGGAGAAGTGGCTGCGGAAATCGAGGTAACAATATATTTTTTTCATGTTTAAGAAAAGCTTGATTTTATTGCATATATTTTTCTTTTGCTTAACAAAATTTTGGTACAATTGATATTTTTCGTTATGATGTATGGATTGATTGTGATTCAATTGTTTCCGGTTAAGAAAAAGTGTGTCAATTCTATTTGACTTATTGATTTGGTATCTACTTTATTGTTTGCTATCAATTATTTTTGCTTAACAAAATTCGGTGCAATTGTTTTGTTTCTATTGGATTATCTTTGTTTCAATTGCTTCCGGTTGAGGAAAACTATGACAATTCCATGATTTGATTTTTCAACGAAAATGAGATCATTTGTTTAGTCCATTTGATTCCGGATAAGAGAAACTAAGTTATTTATGATCTTAGTTTAGACTTATCAAATTTAGGATTCGGTTATTCAAGTCTAATCAAAGTCCTTGAAAATAAAAACTAGTTAACTAACCTAGTGTTTGTCTTGTTGTTAGTACCTAAAAATTACTTTCAGGTAAAACAAATGCACCGCTGTGGTACATTCTGTTTAGGTTTGAAAATCAAAATCAAACAGGACAAGCCTAAACCACGATAGCAGCCGTTCCGTCCTGCTTCAGTCACGGTGGAGAGGAAGATGGGTTTATCTTAGGGGATGGAAGCAGAAAAGTTTTAGGAATTGGCAATGGTATTGAATTGTGTGTGTTGGGTATTGAAAACTAGGAAGAATACATAGATTTTAGGTATGAACGCTTGTTCTGTTTTCTGAATAGGATAAGTGACCTATTTATATTAGTTTAGAATACACAATGCCAATCTCGTGAGTAGTGGAGGTAGTGAGGTTTTGGAGAGATGGAGAATATTGGATCATGTGAGATAAACTAGGGAAGTTTCTGTAAACTCCTTTTCTCACGAATCCATACTCGCTCTAACCGTTTGCAAATGTCACCACTACTTTAACTTTTCACATGGGGTGTTTCCACGCCGCATGTTGCCGTTAAGGCTGCACATGAGCCGGTACATCCCGGTTTTCTGTTTGAACCAATACCTGTACCTAGAGTTGACCGATACCTCATTTTGAGGACCGGTACCTGTACGTGTACCTGTACTTGTAAGACCGTTCCGGTACAAGACCGGTACCGGGTTTTTACCTAAATTTTTAGACACACATTAACATACAATTCAACCAACAAAATTATCAAAATATAAAACTGAATCTGATTGTTCTTAAATAAACAAAGGTTAAAACAACAGAGGAAATACAAACCCTAATTTTTTTCATCATCCAATTCCAAGAACACTCAAAACCAAAGATGTCAAAATTGAGATTTAAAAATTTCTATAATTATCAAAACTAAATTCGAGATTCATCAAAGTAAACAAAGATTTGCCATTAATTGTAAGATTAGATCCATTCATTCATCACTACCAAGACCCAAATTACAAACTGAAACACCATTAAAACAACCCCAAATCTGAGCATCAGCAATAATCATATCTTCCAAGTCTTCTAATCCTCAACTGAATCTTCTCAAATCGAACCACTAATTCTTTATCAATTCAAACCCATTCTTCAGCAGACTCTAATATTTCTTTGTTATCTTCATTTACATCGATTTTCCATTAACGACAACTTCCTTCAAAACCTTAACTTTCAATTCCAGAATCCCTAAACCAATCCAACTGAGATTCAAACATGCAAGTACCCAATTACTTCAGAGAAAAAGAAGAATAAGAATAGTACCTGACCAGAGATGGTGAAGAAGAAGAAGTGAACGTAGATCTCAATTCGACCCTAAGAAGAAGAAGAGACGAGACTCGGCTGCTGTCAAGAGAAAAAAAAAATAAAAAAAAGGAAGAAGAATGATGAGTGAATTCTGCTCGATAGATAATATTAGTCTTAAAACCTACTATGGACGGCTATGATTAAATTCTAATAAAAAGATCAACGACTGATATTAACCGGCTTATTTGGTCCGGTACAGGCCGGGAATGCTTAGGAACTGAGTACCTGTACCGGTCTACACCGGTTCTCATATTTGATTCACGATCCCTGTACCTCCTCCCCCGGTTCCAGTTCTAGTCCGGTACATCGGGTTATTTGTGCAGCCTTAGTTGCCGTAGACCACCAGACCAATACCCCATGAAGAATCCCTCATGTGATGTATTTTGATATTTCTTAGGTGTTTTTGATGAATCGTAGATCTCATCTTACTTAGGCTAAATCGTAGCCATTGGTATGCCATATGTTTAGGGCGTAATCGTGCCTTGTTGCGGCATATGCTGTCATGTCTGAAAATAGTGCACAGAGTCTTACCATGGCTTCGGCCACAGCTATGATGGCCGAGAATGGCGCGCGGCATATTGCCATTGCCTTGGCCTAAGCTGCGATTGCCGATAATGACGCGCGACTACGTGCTATGGCCTTGGCCTAAGCTGCCAAAGCCGGGAATGTCGCACGGCTACGTGGTACAGCCTTGGCCTAACCTTCCAAGGCCGGGAATGTCGCATGGCTACGTGCTACAGCCTTGGCCTAAGCTACCAAGGCCGGGAATGTCGCACGGCTACGTGCTTGGCCTAAGATGCCAAGGCTGGGAATGTCGCACGGCTACGTGTTACGGCCTTGTCCTAAGCTGCCAAGGCCGGGAATATCACACAGCTACGTGCTACGGCCTTGGCCTAAGCTTCCAAGGATAGAATGTCGCACGACTAGGTGCCATGGCCTTGCCCTAAGCTGCTATGACATGGCTGTCAAGTGGCCAAGTGAAGATGCACAACAATTGTCATCATCAGTAACTTGGCCAAGTCAGATATGCGGGGCGCATGTCTGAGTTACAGCTAGTGTGGACACCCTAATTTTGCACGGTCGCTAAGGTTGCCGCGAAATCATATCCAAATGGTCGTAAAATGGTCGAGCTTAAATTGGAGTGTATCACCATTTTAGTGCTTATAGACTTACCCTCTCTTGGATCCATATACCTTCCTCGCAAGTGGATAACAGGCTCAGTTGGGTACCCTTACTACCCAAGGCCAAAGTCCGTTCATTTCCTATACATTAAAAATGATAATTCACCGACCACTAATTAAGTCCACCAAGTTCATATCCACTTCAAGATATCCATGACTAGCATAAGCCCCATAGGTTAGACGTCCATCCCAAGTAAAATGTCGACGTCATCAATCAACATTTTGACATTTTGTTAATTTGTTTACAAGTCTTTCCATTTCCTGAAGATCCTAGGTTTAAATGAATAATTTTGGATTTTGGTAATAATATCATATAATTTTATGAAGATAAGAATAATATCTTTAAAAATGAGTAATAATATTTAGGTTTTAGAGTATAACCGTTTGATTTTAGGCATTCAATCCTAGGGTTCTAATTGATTGGAAAAGACTATAAATAGGGAGCTATTTCATGAGGTTAGAGGAGGAAAAAATTTGGCAGAAATTCTGGAGAGAAATTGATCAAAAAGAAAATTAGTGGGCTAAGAATTTCAGTAATAGAGTTTTAAGCTAATAATTATTTTGGTGGAATAACGACGGTTGGATACGATTTCGCGGAAATTGCATTTTGTTGATTCCTTTCGGTCTAAATAACATAATACGAATCTACTGGCGAAAAAACACGTTTGATCTACATCTCTTATTATTAATTGTATGTTTTCAACTTCACTGTTATGAACATATTCCAAACTGTGTTTAATAAATAAAATCTTGTACTTTGGTTTCATAGTGCATCAGGCTATCAACCACTTGAGTTTTATTTGTGGAACTAGTTTTCTTTAGGGGATTAATAATATATCAATGTTTTGTGCTTGGAACGTGCAAGTTAATTTGTGAAAGTGGTATATGCATGAATGCTTTTGTGTGACATGGTAAATGAATACGAGTAATGCATGTGAAGTTGGGGACAGTTAATTGGAGTCCGTTTGGTAGAATCTCACATAAGTACAAGGTCCTTTTGCTAGGTAAAATTCATTGGATTAATAATAGTAGTAATAATAATTCGATTTGCTATTTAAATTGCTTTGATTTAAACGATAATAATAATTTTGCTTTATAAAAGTAATTATATTGTTTTACAATTGAATTTCAATCATTTAATTGTGGGTATCTAATATTCTGGTATTTTTGCAACGAATAATTGAACAAAATTTATTTATTATTATTATTATTGAATATATATATTTGCAATTGAAATCCTAGTATCCCAGTTATAAAGTAGAGGACGATTTTCGGATTGGATGGGCTAGGTGCCTCACACCTTCCTAGCCCGTATCTTGATTCCCGGGCCTATCTCTGTATTTTTAGACTAGTGCCCGTTAATGGTCCCAACTCCACAAGTTGGGTGGCGACTTCCCATAATAATATTTCCTTGTGTATTTTTCTATTTTAAATATTTTAGAGATCTTAACGGATTTCGAGGGTATCTACAGCTAGACAATGGCATGTGCCAAACAGGGTTTGGACATGGCCAATGATGCGAGATTAGCATCCAGAGATGCCAAATGAGTTTGGCAAGTAAACTGTATGCATGAGGCGTGCAGGCATGCAAGCAAGACTTGCATCATTGGGAGAATGATGCTCAGCAATGATTGCGTGACTTTGGCTGACAGACGCAATCATTGTGCAACAAGGCTGGATGACATGTGCCGGGCACATGGCCTTGACGGTTTCGAGTTGGTTACACGGAAGTTGTTTTACTTTATTCTTTCTTAACAGATAGGAAGGGCATGTTTGGCTTTAGGCGAGCAGTTGAGCAAGTTAGCACAGTTGGCTAACTTCCATATGTAAAGTAAATCTGTAACTGCCTGACACTTACTTGTAGATAGCTTTTGTAAGGCTATATAAGCCTGTCTTGTGAAGGGATTGGGTAATCCGGACAAGAAGAGTGTGTAACCCTAAGTGTGCAATAAATAAAAGGCTACGACCTAGTTTAAAGCTAAGTTCTGTTGGTGCATTTGTCCCTTGTTTTGGCTTATTGTTTATGCATCAAGCGGAGTGTGTGTATTTGGTTGAAAGCTTGGAATATTTGTGAGTAGAACCTCTATTTAGTATGGGATGAATAGAGATTTAGTCAAGAATTTGAAGTATTGGCTAAGTGTTAATTGGATGAAATTGTGTTGCGGAGCATAGTTGCCATTGTCAAGGTTGGCCGTTGCATTTGGGTGTTGCAGACCTGTGACAATTCAGGTATCAGAGCCCTGGTTAAGGGTCTCTCTGTTCACGTTGGATTATTTGTTGTTGTTCTTGAGTTTGGCCGTGAATTGTATTTGAAGTGAATGATCCACATAGAAATTACAAGGCATAGAAAGGATAGGGCGAAGATCAAGCCAAAGGTTAGCATTAAAGGTATGTGAACCCTTAATCCAAGATTCTACAAGCAATAATCAGACACGAAGGATGTCCTCGGAACAACTTGATGAGGGTGAAACGAGTTGTTTTACATATCAGAACTACACTAAGGGTACCGGAGACGCTGCAAGTGCTGATGAGAAACAACACGATGCTAGGAAGGCTCAGCATGATGTTTGTATGGACCAACATTGCAACATTAGTCGTTTGCTAGGGAGCAAAGCACACACCAAGAAGAAGATGTCTTCTAGACTGATGCACATTGATGTGGAGATCAATGGAGAGTGGGTATTAGTGATGGATGATACCGGTGCTACCAAGTCCTTTATTCATCCATACGTTTCCATGGAATTGAACTTAACAGTTACTAGCGCGGCTAGCACCATCAAAGATGTTAACGCAGAACCACAAACCAGTCGAGGGAAAGTTCACAATGAAAATGTGCAAGTTGAGGAATGAAAAGGAAAACTAGATTTTCTAGTGATGGTCATGGATGATTATGACCTGATATTGGGCATGGATTTCTTTTGCGCGACGAAGGCATCGCCATTAACTCATAGAAATGGGATATTGATACAGCACCCTCAATACCCATGTTTTGTCTCTATGGTGAGGCAAAGTGAACCAGACAAGACACTTAATCCATGTTTTTCTGCGATTCAGGTGAAAGAAGGCTTGGCTACTTTCCTGTGCATGTTGGTTGAGATCAAACTAGGAAAGGTAGTATAAGTTGAGGATGGAATAACTGAGGTCTTAGAAGAGTTTGAAGACACGATGCCTGCAGAACTGCCTAAGACGCTACCACCGCGGCATAGGATTGATTATATGATTGAGTTGGTGCCAGGGGCGAGGCCTCCTGCGCAAGCACCATATCGTATTTCACCACTAGAACTTGAGGATATGCGCAAGCAGATTTCTGAACTGCTGGAGGCAGGCTATATACAACCGTCTAAAGCTCCATTTGGTGCTCCAATTCTATACCAAAAGAAGCAAGATGGCTCGCTTCGTATATGTGTTGACTATAGGGCTTTGAACAAGCTAACTGTGAAGAACAAGTACCCAATTCCGCTAGTGACAGACTTGTTTGATATATTAGCTAAGGCCAAGTTTTTCACCAAGTTGGATTTGCGCTTAGGTTATTACCAAGTGCGCATAGCAGAAGGAGATGAACCAAAGACTGCAATGGTAACCAGGTATGGCTTATTTGAGTACCGTGTAATGCCATTTGGCTTGACGAATACTCCTGCAACATTTTGCAACCTGATGAATGATGTGTTCCCTGAGTATATTGACCGCTTTGTAGTAGTATATTTGGACGGCATAGTTATTTATAGTGAGACTTTGGAAGAGCATGTAATGCATCTTCGCAAAGTGTTTGCAAAACTTAAGGAGGCAAGTTTGTATGTGAATAAGGAAAAGTGTGAGTTTGCTCAAACCACAATTACTTTCCTTGGCCATGTGATATCGCATGGGTGCGTGCATATAGACCAGAAAAAGGTAGAGGCCATTATGGATTGGCCTGAACCAAAGAAGCTTGGAGTGCTTCGTTCTTTCTTGGGTTTAGATAACTATTACCGGCACTTCATAGTTGGATATTCAAAGAAAGTAGCCCCATTGACAGATTTGTTGAGGAAGCACAAATCATGGACATGGACTAACGAGTGTCAGCGGTCATTCTATGCACTAAAGGAAGCGGTATCGACAAAACCAGTTCTTCGCTTTCCTAGCTTTGATATACCATTTGAAGTGCACACTGATGCTTCAAACAAGGATCTAGGGGAAGTCTTGGTGCAAGATGGCCATCCGGTAGCTTATGAGAGTCGTAAGCTTAACGATGCTGAAGGGAGATACATTGTGCATGATAAAGAGATGTTGGCAGTGATACATTGCCTAAGAACGTGGCGCCATTATTTGTGGGGAACTTATTTCATCATAAGGACATATAATGTGGCCATTACGTTCTTTTCCAACCAGAAGAAACTATCGCCAAAACAACCAAGGTGGGTTGAATTTTTGAGCGAGTTCGACTACAAGTTCGAGCATAAGCCAGGAAGGCTTAATTCTGTGCCAGATGCGTTAAGCAGATAGTTGGAATATGTTGCGGCACAGACCACGATTGAGGCAGAGTTTTTGCCTCGAATCAAATAAGAGACAAAGAATGATCAGGCTTGTGTGTGCCTGACTAAGCAGATCTGTGATGGGATCGTTCGTCTATATTGGCTAGATGATGAAGTCATTTATGTCAAAGGTGGGAGAATTTATGTACCCAATTCAGGTGGATTGAGAAGGGAACTCTTGCGAGAGACGCATGATTCCATTTGGGCTGGTCATCCAGGCATGGGAAGAACGCATGCTTTGATAGCTCCTTCCTATTACTGGCCTAAGATGGAAGAAGATATTGAGTTGTATGTGAAGACATGATTTGTGTGTCAATTGGACAAGACGGAAAGGAGAAACAGGATTGCTACAACTTTTGCTGATTCCATACAAGCCATGGCAGTGCTTGGCGATGGACTTTATTAACGGGCTGACGAAGGTGCAAGGCTTTAGCTCGATAATGGTCGTCGTTGATCGCTTTTCGAAGTATGCTACATTCATTCCCTGTCCCCATTCTTGCAATGCATATGTTGCAGCGGATCTGTTCTTCAAGAATGTAGTGAAGTATTGGGGACTTCCTCGAGATATTATGAGTGATAGAGACTCACGTTTTACAGACAGGTTTTGGATCGCCTTATTTGGATTGCTTGGATCCGAACTAAAGTTTTCTACTAGCAATCACCCCTAAACCGATGGTCAGACCGAGAGGATAAATGCATTGCTAGAAGAGTACTTGCGTCATTATGTGCGGCAAGCCAGGGAAATTGGGTGGCGTTGTTGGATACGACCCAATTTTGTTACAATTTATACAAGAGTTCATCAACAGAGTTGAGTCCTTTTGAGTTAGCAACAGGACAGCAACCATTAACCCCTCCTGAGGTGCCAAAGTCTAAGAAGCAAGGTTCCTGTCCAGCAATATATCGTTATGCAAGGTCAAAAACGGAGATGACTGAGCAGACGCGTGATAGTTTATCCAAGGCGAGGAGACGAATGGAGAAGTATGTTGATTTACATCGCAGAGATGTGGAATTTGATGTGGGAGATATGGTGTTGTTGAAGCTAACACCCCAGATTTGGAAGAAGATTTCTAGAAAGACAGTACATAGAGGCCTAATTCCAATATATGATGGTTCTTTTTAAGTGATAAAAATAGTTGGTAAGGTGGCTTACAGACTTGAATTGTCGGAAAGGTTGAAAGTGTATTCGACTTTTCATATCAGCTTCTTAAAGAAGTACCATCCTGATTTACTGGACACTTCGAGACAACAAACGAAGCGTGCACCACCAGTAATCAGATCACAATTCAACAAGCAAGTTGACGCAATACTTGATGATCGAGTTGAGGGGAAAACCAAGAAGAATATGAGAACTTATTTTCTAATTAAGTTGCAAGGGTTGCTAGACTTCGAAGCTTCCTGGGAGAAGGATACTACATTATGGTAATTTGAAGAACAAATTCAGGCTTACCTATATCAAAAATAATCGACGAGGGCGTCGAGTTCAGCTGGTGGGGGAGGTCTATGATATGGCTGTCAAGTGGCCAAGTGAATATGCACAACAATTGCGCATCATCAGTGACTTGGTCAAGGTCAGATATGCGGGCGCATGTCTGAGTTGCAGCTAGACAATGGCTTGTGCCAAACAGGGTTTGGACATGGACAATGATGCGAGATTAGCATCAAGAGATGCCAAATGAGTTTGACAAGTAAACTGTATACATGAGGCATGCAGGCATGCAAGCAAGACTTGCATTAGCACACTTGCATTATTAGGAGAATGATGCTCAACAATGATTGTGCAACTTTGGCTGGCAGACACAATCATTGTGCAACAAGGCTGGATGAAATGTGCCGGGCACATGGCCTTGACGGTTTTGAGTTGGTTACATGCAAGTTGTTTTACATTATTCTTTCCTAATAGATAGGAAGGGCATGTTTGGATTTAGGCGAGCAGTTGAGCAAGTTAGCACAGTTGGCTTACTGCCATTAGTAAAGTAAATCTATAACTGCCTGACAGTTACTTGTAGATAGCTTTTGTAAAGCTATATAATCCTGATCTTGTGAAGGGATTGGGTAATCCGGAACAAGAAGAGTGTGTAACCCTAAGTGTGCAATAAATAAAAGGCTACGGCCTAGTTTAAAGCTAAGTTATGTTGGTACATTTGTCCCTTGTTTTTCCTTATTGTTTATGCATCAAGCGGAGTGTGTGTATTTGGTTGAGAGCTTGGAAGATTTGTGAGCAGAACCTCTATTTAGTGTGGGCTGAATAGAGATTTAGTCAATAAGTTGAAGTATTGGCTAAGTGCGAGTTGGCTGAAATTGTGCTGCGGAGCATAGTTGCCATTGTCAAGGTTGGCTGTTCCATTTGGGTGTTGCAGACCTTTGACAACTGCCAAGGCCGGGAATATCAAACGGCTACGTGCTACGGCCTTGGCCTAAGCTGCCAAGGATGGGAATGTCGCACGGCTACGTGCTACGGCCTTGGCCTAAGCTGACAAGGCCGAAAATGTCGCATAGCTGGGTGCCATGGCCTTGAACTAAGCTGCCAAGGACTAAAATGTCGCATGGCTGGGTGCCAAGGACGGGAATGGTGTGCAATGATAACGCGCAATGATGGTGCGCGATGGTATACGTAATGATTGCGTGGGATCATGCCATGGCCGGAAATAGTGCGCGGCTTATGCTATATCACAATGGTGGGTATGCTACAGGCCATAGTTTTCCAAATTGTGTTAGTCAATGCTATGGATTTGACCGACTGCTTTGAGATGATTCCAACTAGCCATTAATCCATTCTTGTCTTAGCTGAAGCATTATGAGCTATAACAACTGTATTGTCGCCTTGCCTATGTCTAGCCAAGATGTTATAGGGTATGCAGTATATGTTATGGTCTTGGCTATGCTTAGCCAGTGCGCCGCAATTATTAGGCCATCGATCATGATTTGATCGTCATATGGCTATGAACTAGGGTTTGAATTCATGGTAGTATGCCAAACCTAGATTTAAAGTTTTAATGCTATTCCGACATAAATTTGAATATGATAGTGCCGCTATAATATGTTCAAGGAACTCAGCCGTGGGAGTTTGCGACTTGAGACAATATTTATATGGCTATGTATTAAATATGATGCCCTCAGTAGCATATTAATTCAAGAATGGTGTTAAATCCTATTCTGAATACAAGTTATGCCAATCATAAAACATAAAAGGTGTATGTATTGGCGCACATAAAATAACAAGATTTCTGCTGGGGAAAGCCCTGAAATTTGGCATACATATACATGTTCAAAATAGCTTTTAGGACTACTGAGTCCGTTAACTGAATACAATTTATTGATTCTCTTGTGGAATGCAAATTATATTGATACAGATTCAATAATCCTTATGCCGGGTAAGGGATTATTTGTACAACTAGATCGAGGATAATTTACCACAAATGCCCTTGTCAAAAACTCGCCATCAACATTAGTTCCCAGGTTAGCACGGATCTATGCGATTTTACGTGGTAAGCACTGGATGGTGACATAAATATCATGCGAACCAAAATTCATAAGCAGAAAAGGGATGTTACTTATCTGTAGGGCTGGCAGCATGGTGTGCGCGGCTATGAAGCATTCATGCCCGAGGTTCTGATTGGAAAGGTGGGCTTGGTTTTTACGCGGTGATGCATGGCTTGTGCGGTCCCGCAGGATTTGGCCGGCCATTCCTAATCCAATCAGGAATCTCCTTTCCATGTGTATATATATAGTTGAATTCGTGATTTAGGTTTAATAACGCCCCTCTCCCTATCAGTATCCCTTCTTGCCGTGTAAAGCTCTACTAAGGGTATAACTTCAGCGATTTGATCGGTGATCTTCTTTGCTTCTCGTGGCTTAATAGCATCTCATGTTTCATGACTCATCTGGTGGATGAGGTTTTCTCCAAGGCTGATTTTGCTGAATCCCGTAGAGAAACCCTAACTTGTACGTCATTTATTCTGGGAGGCTTAGAATCTTCATACGATGTCGGTTTCTGACGTTTGACCCCAACTTTCGAAGCTAACAGATAAGGCTATCATATGCAAAAGGGATCACCTGATTTGGATTTTGTATGGACGGTCTTCCATACATGGACATTTGCATTTTATAATCCCGTGCAATTCTTGAAACTCCATGAACTCCAGTAAAAGACCCATATCTCTTTAGCCCGTGTATGCGTTTGATATGCCCATTTAGTATGTCATAGCAGAGACATAGAAAAATATTTCTTATGAAGGATGCATCGTCCCGTTCCTCATTGATGGTTGCCGATTTTCTGAACTCCTGAGAACATTTTGTACGCTATATATCCGAAACTAGTACTGTGACTACAGGTACTTGTCTGTCTCAGGCTTGCTTGTAGATTGATGGCGTCCTTTGAGAATTCTTGATGCAACATCTCTTCTATAATTGACCAGTGTGGTCGAAATCAGCGGTAACAGAGGCGGAGTCCCCATGTCATGGGTGTGATCAAGTAAGGAATGCCAAGCTGGTTGATGTCTTCTTCTGTTGTTGTGGTTTCCGTTGCGCCAAGGATGGACTAAGAGATGGAATTGAAGTTGAATCCTTTGTTGATGTCTGAACTGCTGAGTCACAATTAGGATGTTCTTTAAATTCCTGAGCATTGACTGGAAAGAGATTGTGTTTATTCTGATTCTCTAGCTCATAGGGTTATTCTTGCCCTTCTGATTGCGATGATGATGATATGCTTGGAATGCTCGTATGGGGAAAATCCTACGTAGGCGTTGGGCGAAGTAGATGAGATAAGAGGCATTCCATTGCCGACGTACTATTATCATATCTTCAAAAACTTCGTTCCGAGTGGCATCCATTGAACTTTCTTCTGAATCTTTGATTATTGTATGGAATTGAATGCAGTACAGCCCCGTCAGGAGTTGTAAATGCGTATTAAATCCGATGACGTGGTCGGGATATGTGAAGATATCTCTTGTGACATACTTTTGGAGGATAAAGAATCCTCATCAAATTTACAGCTCCCTGGTTGTCTTCTTTTATAAGTTGGAAAAAAATTCGACAGTGAGGGATCTTATGTAAACCTTCAATCCCCCAGTATGATTCATTTGTTGTTGTTGAAGATGATGTGGTGTCACTTGGTAGGACGCTAATGCTTAGAAGCTGTACTTGTTGACTATTCCAAGCACTGAGGTGTGCAATTGAAACTCTTTCACATATCTTCATAGATTTCCTTCCTTGGTGGATTTTTTTTCCGGAGTTTATGTGTCTCTGAGATACCGGATTTTATGGTTTACTTGTTGGGATAGTAGGTAGATTTTCTCTTAGATGATTGGCAAAGGATAATTGACAAAAATTGTGTAAGGCATAGAAAAAATTTCTAGGGGTGTTGAAGTGTTTTGAGCATTGATGGATTTAAGACACTTGCTGGATATGGCTACCCCTATTGACTCGCCGGTATTGAAAAGTTTGAATTATCTACCTAATATGGTTCCAACAAATATGGTTCCGACTTGGAAACGGCTGGACCTTGGTATCTCAGATTTGTGATACGTTTCCATCATAATTGGGTTACTGGTTTTTCTTGTTTCTGTTCAGGTCTAGTCCTACCCGCTTAATATTAAAAGGACCAGATTCTCATTCATATCGCCGAGTCAGAGCGGGATTGATCATCCGGGTCAAGTCCCCTGGGCTACGACGGATTGTATGGCAGCTAGTTGCAAAAAAAATTATTGAATATGACTTACTTGTACGTAGACCCTTAGATACATGAGATTATGTCTTCCACGAGTATTTGCTTCAGATCCAGATCCATTATGCGACGTGATTCATATAACAATCAATGCGGCTTTGCTGGTTTGTTGGAGAGCCTCGGTAGTAATATGGCTATAGGTGCTCTTTCATTTTCTGTTTGAATCTTTGGTGCGTGCGTGGCCTCATATATGGTAGTCTTTGCAGCTTTCAAAGTTCTGACAGTGATGATGTTGACATCTACTCTGGTGTCGATTAGTATTTTCTCGAACTCAACTCACTTGATACAGGGGGTGATGAAATGTCCCGGCCAGGATTTTCGCCATTCTTTTCGATTGCGACCTTTAAGACAGGCAATTAACAGAGGCGACACGGTTGATGGTTGTAGATATATCCTTGCGCTACCTTGATTTGGCACTAGTGCCAAGGCTTGGGCGATTATCGAGGCAGACATGGAGTGTTGGGTCCAGGAATCTTGCTGAGGTGTAACTTCTCTCTTGGATCTCTCATTAATAGCAATACCAACTAAGATTCGGTCTGAGTATTGTTCACCGATCCGACACCTATCATATCATGCACTTTCATGATCCTCTTCTATGGAATGTCTCGTCCTTTCTAATAAAGCTGGAGCAATGGTGGCCGATCACTTGGCCGCTTCGTGAAGTTCCGAAAAAGTTTTAAAGCGCAAATTTTCGAGTAAGGCTCGATAGACATGGATCATACCGTTAATACATTACTCTACCAATTGTCATTGAGGCACGTTTGGTTCATGATAATCCAAGACTTGTATTATGAACCTCTTGATGTAGTCGTTGGGATGCTCGTTGTTGCGCTGAAACATCCTTCCCAGGTCCGAAAGTATGATTTCTTCAGAAACGAAGAAATACTTTCGATAAAACGCGCTTACCATCCCGTAGCAATTGGATATGCTATTTGGGGCGAGATTGTTGTACCAGGTGTATGCCCTTCCGGTGAGTGACTTGGAGAATTCTTTGAGCCGCAACACTTGGTGGTATTCATGCACTGCTAAGGCTTTCAGAAATCGGGAGATGTGTTCGCGGGCGTTACCTGTGCCATCATAAAGAGAAAAGGTAGGTGATATATATCCTCTTGGAATAGTTGCCTTATGAACATCCACTGCGTAAGGAGGCTGGTGATGGTGGAATAATGATGACTCCTCGTTTCCATGATTCTGCAGGAGTTTCTCCAAATCTTGTCGAGTAATGAAATTTGATTGTTGAATGTTTTCAGTTGCAGTAGCACGGATACCGTCCTCACGAGGTTGCTCCCTTGAGTTTCCGACTTCAGTGGCAGATCCATGGATGTTCTGGGCTTGCTCTGCTTGAATATGGCGTTGCTCCGGATTTAACTGCGCCGTTAAAGTTATGAGGCGGGTAAGAACTTCCATCTGAATAGTCGTCATTTCTGCTTGCATCTTGGCCACTTCTTGTCTCTGCATCAGGTCCGCTATGCTTGGGGGTTCTTTTCTGTTTCTGGCACCTTCAGTGTTGACATTATCATCTTCAGCGTCGCTGGTGGGGAAAGTAGTGTTATTTTCCGCGGTGATATTCTGAGAGGGATTATCAGAATTTGTACCATTGATGTTGCTGGAACTGGGATCAACCCTTGCACCGGATCTAAGCTCTACCATGTTTTCAAAAGGTTGAAGAACTGATTTCAACTGGATGAAGAATTTGATTTCGTGACCGATAGGTTTATCTTCCACTGTGGTCGCCAATTGTTAGTACCTAAAAATTACTTTCAGGTAAAACAAATGCACCGCTGTAGTACTTTCTGTTTAGGTTCGAAAATCAAAATCGAACAGGACAAGCCTAAACCACGATAGCAGCCATGTCGTTCTGCTTTGGTCACGATGGAGAGGAAGATGGGTTGATCTTAGGGGAGGGAAGAAGAAAACTTTTAGGAATTGGCAATGGTATTGAATTGTGTGTGTTGGGTATTGAAAACTAGGAAGAATACAAAGCTTTTAGGTATAAAAGCTTGTTCTGTTTTCTGAATAGGCTAAGTGACCTATTTATATTAGTTTAGAACACACAATTCCAATCTCGTGAGTAGTGGAGGTAGTGAGGTTGTGGAGAGATGGAGAATATTGGATCATGTGAGATAAACTAGGGAAGTTTCTGGAAAATCATTTTCTCACGAATCCATGCTCTCTCTAATCGTTTGCAACTGTCACCACTACTCTAATTTTTCACATGGGGTGTTTCCACGCCGCATGTCTCCGTAGACCACCAGACCAATACCCCATGAAGAATCCCTCCATGTGATGTATTTTGATATTTCTTAGGTGTTTCTGATGAATCGTAGATCTCATCTTACTTAGGCTAAATCATAGCCATTGGTATGCCGTATGTTTAGGGCACAATCGTGCCTTATTGCGGCAAAAGCTGTCATGTACGAAAATAGTGCATAGAGTCTTACCATGGCTTCGGACACAGCTATGATGGTCGAGAATGGCGTGCAGCATAGTGCCATAGCCTTGGCTTAAGTTGTGATGACCGATAATGACGCGCGGCTATGTGCTATGGCCTTGGCCTAATCTTCCAAGGCCGGGAATGTCGCACGGCTACGTGTTATGGCCTTGGCCTAAGCTTCCATGGCCGGGAATGGCGCGCAATGATGGTGTGGGATCATGCCATGGCCTTGACAAAGCTGCAAAGGACGGAAATAGTGCACGGATTATGCTATAGCGCAATGGTGGGTATGCTACAGGACATATTTTGCCAAATTATGTTAGTCAATGCTATGTATTTGACCGACTGCTTTGGGATGATTCCAACTAGGCCATTAATCCATTCTTGTCTTAGTTGAAGCATTATGAGCTATAAAACCTGTATTGTGGCCTTGGCTATGTCTAGCCAAGATATTATAGGGTATGCAGTATATGCTATGTGTTAGAGCATTGCTCGGTCGAACATGCAAGCGCTGCTATCTCAAGCTTGTTTGTCAAGTTTAGTTGCAAAAACTATAAGTCTTGATTTCTAGTTTACTTATAGCTAAGTATCGGATTAGGATAATAAGTGTAGTTGAGCTTTAGACTCCACGACGTTCATCGAATGAAGACAAAGAACTACTCAAGGGAACTTATAGAACTACATCAACAAAAGGTATATGGAGACTTGAACTTATCTATCACTCAAAAGTCTATCTATTCCATCTCCTATTTTGAGACAAAAGTCGTATTGCTATATAGACTTCAATTATACACATTTGTTATTTCGAGCCGAGTTTATCTCGCTTATATATTTCTCGAAATATGTGTTGGTAAGCTTTCGCTTTAGCCAAGTTCATCATTAATCGTGACGAAAGTCATATTGATTATTTCAATAACTTGAAAATAGCTTTGATGAAAATAGTTTGTGGATAACAACTATTTTAACATCCTCTAAGAAAGTTTCAATGATTGAAATGAGAGTTTAGAACAAGTAACCATGTTTGGATATAAACATAGTGTGTTCTCACATTTGTGTAAAAGTCCAAAACCGGGAACCTAAAGTATGCGTACTCGTACGCGTACTGGCAGTTGTTGGAAATCCGGGTAAGTATGCGTACCCGTAAGCATATTGGCGGAAGTTTCACGTCCGTGAATTTCTGCTGGAGTTTGAAGTAAAAAACAAACTCAATCCGGGTACTTAAGTATGCGTACCCGTTTGCATACTTAAGGAGGTTACTTTCTAAAATCGGTTTGTTCATGAACTAAAACATTTATATATTAAGGAATGCAATCTTTGCAAACTGTGACTATAATGTTCATGAATTGATTCGAGTGAATCAAAATCGATTTTGCTTCGATTGTGTCTTGTATACTTCTATGAGATCTAAGCAATTGAACAACTCTCTAACTAGTTCATTTGAGTCATTTGAACTAGTTATGGTAAAGATGAATAAGGTTGATATGAAAGTGCTCATATGTCTAACCATTGGTTAACTATTGTTGAACCGACTAAGTGTACACGTTTAGGTACGTTTACCCAAACCTAAATGAAGTTACATTTCATTTGTGTATAAAAAGCTAAGTTCGATCTAACGGTTGAAAGATATTAGCTTGAATCTAATCAGGTTTTCATCTAACGGTGAATATTGAATGCTTTGTTACCAAGGTAACTTAGATTACAAACCCTGATTTGAAATCTATATAAAGGAGAACTCTAGCAACCGGGAAACCCAATCCCCACCCCTCTTGTGTGATACTAGTTGTATAAGCTAGAGTTGATTCTCCTTTAACCTTAGGTTTTTCACGAAACCCTGTAGGTTAACGACTTAAAGACTTCATTGGGATTGTGAAGCCATACCAAACTATTTTCTCTGTAGTTGCGTGATCTGATCTTGTTGTTTTCTATCGTGATTTTGTACAATCGTAAGATTGGCTTGAGATTTATATCTCCAATAGGAAAGATTGAAAAGTAGTCACAAACACCTTCGTCTCATCATTTGTGATTCCATAATATCTTGTTTCGTTAATTAATTAAGATCATTGTGAGGTGATTGATAATACTAGGCTGTTCTTCGGGAATATAAGTCCGGGTTATCAATTGGTTCCTATTCACCTTGATTTATCAAAAGACGGAACAAAAACTCGTAGGTATTTCTGCGGGAGACAGATTTATCTATTCCAATAGACTTTTCTGTGTGAGACAGATATGTTTATCAAGTCTTCGACTTTTGGTCGTAGCAACTCTTAGTTGTGGGTGAGATCAGCTAAGGGAATCAAGTGCGTTGTATCCTGCTGGGAATAAAGACGTAAGGAGCGCAACTGTACCTTGAATCAGTTTGAGATTGATTAGGGTTCAACTACAGTCTAGACCGAAGTTAACTTTGTAGTAGGCTAGTGTATGTAGCGGCTTAATACAGCGTGGTGTTCAAATCTGGACTGGGTCCCGGGGTTTTTCTGCATTTGCGGTTTCCTCGTTAACAAAACTTATGGTGTATGTGTTATTTCTTTTCCGCATTATATTTTGTTATATAATTTAAATATCACAGGTTGTGCGTTGAATCGATCAATTGGTAAATCCAACCTTTGGTTGTTGATTGAAAATGATTGATCCATAACATTGGTCTTTGGTGCCGAAGTTATTTCTCTTGTATTCAATCAGGCTCGCAAATTCCTACTTGTTTGATTGCGGATTGAATTGAGAAATTGAGATATAACTCTTTGATATACTTTTCTTAAGATTGAGTCTAACTGTCTAGTTGATTTTCTTGAAAGTATATTGGAGTTAGTCCATACAGATTGCTAAGAGAAATATTGGGTTAGGTTGTTGTACCCCCGCTTTTTCAATTGGTATCAGAGCAGGCAAACACTATGAACCTAATAAGTTTGTGTTTGACTGATACCTAAAGTCTGTCCTCATGGGAAATTTCTTTGGGAAACTTGCTCTCGTCATCTGTAACGCACACCAGAATTCCTTAAAGGTTGTTCAGAGATCATTATTGACTAGACAGTTGAGTTATCATTATAATTTCATTCTATCTAAGGCTTTGGAAAACTTAGATGATAAAGAACAATCTAGAGGAAAAACTAAAAATTCCACTAAGAAAGGAAGGTCGAGAAAACATTCACTACGCTCAAAGATATGGAAACTCACTAGATTATCTCTTAATCTTTTTGAGGAATACTATCATGATGGATAAATTGACCTAGATCTATTTAGAGCATTTGAAAACGTTTTTAGATTCTTAGTAAAGCTTAATTCGATTAAGAATAAGAATCGCTCTTATAAAAGTTCGTTACATGGAAAATCATGTAATCATGATGTACGAACTAAACATGTTGTCAGCATATGTGGGTCCAATGAAACGGGTTCTCGTGTTGTTGATACAGGTTTAAGAAATCAGAAAAATCTCCTTTCTGGTCATATGAAAAGAAAGTTAGAAAGCTCTTTTAATCCTGATTATCATCATCACTATGATTATATCACTGGTACTGTTCACAAATATCAACCGTAAATTGTGCATGAGGATCACTCTGCACATCTTGCCACTTGGTAACTTGTTTGGCGTTACCCCATTTGTATATATCTTGAGATGGGGCAAGAAACGGTTTGATTTGTCTGTACTTGGGTTAACTTTGTCCTCCTCAGGATATTTATGAAATAGCTTTCTACTACACCGTCTTTTTACACATTCTTGTGTTTTTTACGGGTTGCATAATCTTGGTGTTTGAACACCTAAGAAATACTACATTCCTTTTGTAGGTCGCGGTTCAGAAACGGGTCCAAGCCCATCCTTGGGTATATAAAAGGAGCATACGCGTACCTTCTTCTTCCTCCCATCTTGTCCGCGTTCGTGAACGTTTTAGGGTTTGTGTGTTTTCTCCATTAATCTTCCTTGAAGATCAAAAAGTGAAAAGGGGTTTTCAAGGAACTTATCAAGTAAGTCAATTCTTCCTCTATCTCTTAATTTCTAGATCTCATGAAGAATTTCAAGGTTTCAAAGAAGATTTCAAAAAACTTTGGTTCTTCATCTTCTTCTAGCATGAACTTACCAATAGATCAAAGTTCCATTAGAATTAGATTTGTTAATGATTCTTGTGGGAAGGTTTTTAAAAGAATTTCATCTAATGGGTTTATTCTAGAAAAGAAGTTGTATTTTACTAGTGGGCTTAAAGAGGATTTGATTTGTTTTGAAAAATTCAATCTTGGAAATATCTTTGATGGTCTTGGTGAAGGTTTTGACACTCTTACAAGAATAATCTATGCTAACATTTATGATGTTAATTATGATGACATGGAATTCAAGACCATGATAAATAGGCAAAGGATTCATGTAAATAGAGAGTTGATTTCAAGGATTACTAAAATCCCCTTAGGGAGTTTTCACCTTCAAAGACCTAGTCATGAAATACCTTCTTATAAAACCATGTCTATTGGTCTCTGTGGTAAGAGTGTTGATTGGAATATGGGAAAATTTCCTACTAATAATCTTAGTCTCTCTTTGATGTCCTTTGGTAAACTTGGTATATCTAATCTTTGTCCCTCCATGATTGAGAATTCTCGTTGGAGCCGTGAGTTTGCGGAGTTGGTCTATTTCCTTGTGTTGGAAACTCAAAGTCTCAACATTTGTGGGTTTATCATATATCAAATGATGTCGATGACGTCTTCCAACAAGAAGTTAGGTTATCCTTGCTTGATTGAGCGAATTTGTCGCAACTTCTCTATAGCTCCGATTGGCAACTCCAATGGAACTCTCAAGCTTGTTCGTCCATGTATGTTCAAATGTATGAAGGAGAATGCTTGCAAGAGACAAAGATATGACACCCTTGATGGCTCATGTGATTCCTCCTCCATGAATCTTCTTCATCAAATTCTCAAAGGTGTTTGTAAGATTAGTTCCAAGGTAAGGTGTGTGCAAGAACAATTACTTGTGATTGCTACTAAGTTTCCAGAAATCAAGGATGACATGGATAAGATTCAAGCCACTCTTATGGTCTCCGATAATGAAGATGATGATTAGTTTTTCATGCTTTTGTTTTTATTTTGATTCTTGTCTAGGAAACTTCTTATGAGAATTTATTCTTATGTTTTAAGAAGGATAACTAGGGTTTGGAATAGCCATTATTGTGAGTACACATAGCTATTCCCAACGTTTTCATCTTGCAATGTTTTTAGATTTATTTACTTAAATTCTAAAGTTTATTTGGAAGATGATTTTGCAATATTAATCTTTATGGTTTTATATATTGCAACTTGTTATAGGATATGTGTGTTTGCGTCCGTGAACTATGATTGTCCCATACGTAGTCAAAAGTTAAGTCTTTCATATGTCAGTATGCAAGTATTGATAAAAGATTGAATGAACTTTTGACAAACAAAAGTTAAGCCTATTATGTCATTATGCAAATATTGATGGAAGATATGATGAACTTTTATTTACAAAGATTAAAGTCTATTATTTGTCATTGTGCAAATATGGATGAAAAATAGAATGAATCTTTGCTTATTCTGTAGTATTGATCTTCCCTGATCCATATCTTTATGTAAATACTGTGCGGCTCCGTAAGTTTTCTTATGTGAGCATTTTCGATTAATTTAATCATGGGTTCCCTTGTGGTTAACTTAATTGAGATTTTTGGATACAAATTCATGTTTCATGTGATTTTTTAATGTCCAAAGAAATCCTTCTTTTCTTGTAAAAGTAAGGTCGCTCGTGTTGTTCTTTCGGGAATAACATTTTATGGGGGAGAGTTCTTATTTGAACTTGTGCTTAATTGCCAAATCTTTGTGGGGAGTACGGCTGTGGAATATTATAGGGGTTATCTTGTATCTTTATAAACTCCTTGATGAATGCATTTAGTTTCGTCTATATGATTGCATCTAAAAAGTTGATATGTTCTTTTCTTTTGGTCATGAAGTGTCTCTATGGAAATTTCATTAGGATCCCACTAATTTTCGAACCTTTGCCAATTTTATTGACAAAAAGGGAGAGAATTAATGTGTAGTTCACACTACAAATACATATGGTTTTCGGATCATTATGTAAGGGGGAGTGGTTTTCATGTGAGATGAAGTATTGACTAAGGGGGAGTGATACATATCACCATAGTATTGTTTTCAAAGTTGTGATACAATTGAACTTTGATGATGTGTAATAATACTATGACACTGTATAACAATGATTGAGAGCTATTGTTTTCTCATTGTTATAGCAACGGATCTTCAACAACGATGATGCTGAGTTGAACACATTTGGAATCATTGGAGTACTTGGAAGTGACGAAGATTTCGAGTAATGTTGAAGAACCAATGAGATCAAGCATTTGGATGAGAAGCTTCAAAGTTTATTTATTTTGTACTCCATATGTATTGATAGTTTTGTCACTAAAATTGACAAAGGGGGAGATTGTTAGATCATTGCTCGGTCGAACCCGCAAGCGTTGCTATCTCAAGCTTGTTTGTCAAGTTTAGTTGCCAAAACTATAAGTCTTGATTTCTAGTCTACTTATAGCTAAGTCTCGGATAAGGATAGTAAGTGTAGTTGAGCTTTAGACTCCACGACGTTCATCGAATGAAGACAAAGAACTACTCAAGGGAACTTGTGGAACTTCATCAACAAAAGGTATGTGGAGACTTGAACTTATCTATCACTCAAAAGTCTATCTATTATATCTCATATTTTGAGATAAAGTCGTATTGCTATATAGACTTCAATTATACACATTTGCTATTTCGAGCCGAGTTTATCTCGCTTATCTATTTCTCGAAATATGTGTTGGTAAGCTTTCACTTTAGCCAAGTTCATCTTTACTCGTGACGAATGTCATATTGATTATTTCAACAACTTGAAAATTGCTTTGATGAAAATAGTTTGTGGATAACAACTATTTTAACATCCTCTAAGAAAGTTTCAATGATTGAAATGAGAGTTTAGAACAAGTAACCATGTTTGGATATAAACATAGTGTGTTCTCACATTTGTGTAAAAGTCCAAAACCGGGAACCTAAAGTATGCGTACTCGTACGCGTACTAGAGGTTGTTAGAAATCCGGGTGTACCCGTACGCATATTGGCGGAAGTTTCACGTCCGTGAATTTCTGCTGGAGTTTGAAGTAAAAAAACAAACTCAATCCGGGTACTTAAGTATGCGTACCCGTTTGCATACTTAAGGAGGTTACTTTCTAAAATCGGTTTGTTCATGAACTAAAACATTTATATATTAAGGAATGCAGTCTTTGTAAACTGTGGCTATAATGTTCATGAATTGATTCGAGTGAATCAAAATCGATTTTGCTTCGATTGTGTCTTGTATACTTCTATGAGATGTAAGCAATTGAACAACTATCTAACTAGTTCATTTGAACTAGTTATGGTAAAGATGAATAAGGTTGATATGAAAGTGCTCATATGGCTAAGCATTGGTTAACTATTGTTGAACCGACTAAGTGTACACGTTTAGGTATGGTTACCCAAACCGAAATGAAGTTACATTTCATTTGTGTATAACAAGCTAAGTTTGATCTAACAGTTGAAAGATATTAGCTTGAATCTAATCAGGTTTTCATCTAACGGTGAATATTGAATGCTTTGTTACCAAGGTAACTTAGATTGCAAACCTTGATTTGAAATCTATATAAAGGAGAACTCTAGCAACTGGGAAACCTAATCCCCACACCTCCTGTGTGATACTAGTTGTATAAGCTAGGGTCGATTCTCCTTTAACCTTTAGGTTTTCACGAAACGCTATAGGTTAACGACTTAAAGACTTCATTGGGATTGTGAAGCCAGACCCAACTATTTTCTTTATAGTTGCGTGATCTGATCTTGCTGTTTTCTATCGTGATTGAGTACAATCGTAAGATTGGCTTGAGATTAATATCTACGATAGGCAAGATTGAAAAGTAGTCACAAACACCTTCGTATCATTTTTTATGATTCCACAATATCTTATTTCGTTAATCGATTAAGATTATTGTGAGGTGATTGATAATACTAGGCTGTTCTTCGGGAATATAAGTCCGGGTTATCAATTTGTTCCTGTTCACCTTGATTTATCAAAAGACGAAACAAAAACTCGTAGGTATTTGTGTGGGAGACAGATTTATCTATTCCAATAGACTTTTATGTGTGAGACAAATTTGTTTATCAAGTCTTCGACTTTGGGTCGTAGCAACTCTTAGTTGTGGGTGAGATCAGCTAAGGGAATCAAGTGCATAGTATCCTGCTGGGATCAGAGACGTAAGGAGCGCAACTGTACCTTGAATCAGTGTTAGATTGATTAGGGTTCAACTACAGTCAAGACAGAAGTTATCTTTGTAGTAGGCTAGTGTCTGTAGCGGCTTAATACAGTGTGGTGTTCAAATCTGGACTAGGTCCCGGGGTTTTTCTGCATTTGCGGTTTCCTCGTTAACAAAACTTCTCGTGTCTGTGTTATTTCTTTTCCGCATTATATTTTGTTATATAATTTAAATATCACAGGTTGTGCGTTGAATCGATCAATTGGTAAATCCAACCTTTGGTTGTTGATTGAAATTGATTGATCCTTGAACATTGGTCTTTGGTACCGTTCAAGTTATTTCTCTTGTATTCAATCAGGCTCGCAAATTCCTATTTGTTTGATAACGGATTGAATCGATAAATTGAGATATAACTCTTTGATATACTTTTCTTAAGATTGAGTCTAATTGTATAGTTGATTCTCTTGAAAGTATACTTGAGTTAGTCCATACAGATTGTTAAGCGAAATATTGGGTGAGGTTGTTGTACCCCCGCTTTTTCACTATGGGCTTGGATCTGCTTAGCTAGTGCGCCGCAATTATTAGGCCATCGATCATGATTTGATCATCATATGGCTATTATCTAAGGTTTGAATTCATGGTAGTATGCCAAACCTAGATTTAAAGTTTTAATGCTATTCTGACATAAATTTTAATACGATAGTGCCGCTATAATATGTTCAAGGAACTCAGCCGTGGGAGTTTGCGACTTGAGACGATGTTGATATTACTATGTATTAAATATGATGCCCTCAGTAGAATATTAATTCAAGAATGGTGTTAAATCCTATTTTGAATACAAGTTATGCCATTCATACAACATAAAAGTTATGAAATAGCAAGGTTTCTGCTGGGAAATCCCTGAAATTTGGCATGCATATACATGTTCAAAATAGCTTTTAGGACTACTGAGTCCGTTAACTGAATACAGTTTATTGATTATCTTGCGGAATACAAATTATATTTATACAGATTTAATAATCCTGATGCAGAGTCAGGGATTATTTGTACAACTAGATCGAGGCTAATTTACTACAAATGCCCTTATCAAAAACTCATCATCAACACTTGTCTAAAGGAAGGTCTAAGTTATTTTACTAATAATTAGAACCTGATAAGATAAATTTAGTTAATTCTGATCTTATCAAAATAAGCGATTGTACATACATAATCGGTTCGGTTAAGAACTAAGTTATCTTGGTTGATTTATCGTACCAAGGGAAAATTGCTCCGGGCAATTGTTTCCTTGATAACATACTAAAAACAAGATTACTTTTGTAGTTTCGTTTTTAGTATTGGTTATCTAAAATGGTATGTGAAACCTTTGTGCTTAACTCTTATAGGTTATATAAGTCTTATGGATTTGTAAGATCCTTTCGGTTTGCTCTTTTATTTGTTCATTTCTTTGTTGACAAAAAGGGGGAGAAATATATGGAGTAAACAAGTGATTTACGATCACTAGGAAAGGATATATGCATCTAAAGTCGCTTGATTAATTACTAGAGTCAACTTCGTTTAGGTTAGACTAGAAAGTCTAGGAATGTTGAGACTTACAACTATTACTCTGAAGACCTGAAGAATGTGAAGAAGTAACGACTAGAACGAAGACACCATCATTCCACTTGAGGTTAGTAATGCTGACTTGATCTTGTTTCCATTCCTAACGTATCTTTCAAGTCGGTTTATATTGAAAACGTAACGTGCGAAGCTATATTTATAACACTCTAGTGATTAGACTTGGTCATATATAGTATTATGATCAAAGTATCAAGGAATTATATTGAATTACGAAGTATAACGTTTATCCTTTAAACTTTGTAAATACGACATCAACATAATCTATGTATTTAGTTACTTAATTATGTGTGGGATATAGGTGTGCTTTCATCCTAGGAAACTATGTATTATTAGATTGGTTTAAGAAAATAGATGTATGAACTTGTTTCATAATCGAAAGGGAAATCATATGTGTGTTGGTCCGGTTCTTCATTGAATAATATTTGGATGATCAATACATGATGACAAGGTAGAACCGATTTACTTATGTTGAGTATCAAGGTATAACCGGTCATAGCCTATATTGTGTGACAAGGTGTAACCGATGCTAACTAGCTTTTGGAAGGAAGGTGTAAATGGTCACAACCTATACTGGGAAGCATGGTATAACCGGTCACAACTTATATTGTAAGTCATGGTATAACCGGTCCCAAGAGCAAAACTGAGTTTCCAATATTCACATATTTCTTTATGTCTTGTGTGATTTTGGAATTAGGGTTAGCTAAGATAAAAAGTTTCTAGATGTCGACATTATTTGAACATGTGCATAACTCTTATCCTTATTTTTTCAAAGATATTCCTTGATGCTCAAGGTGATCCTGAACAGAAATTTTGAAAAGCATTTAATTATGATTTTCAAATATATATGTTTTAACTACCAGCAATTAAAGCATATCCTCTGGAAAATGTTATTAGTTAATGTGCTAAGCTAGTAATAGAAATTTTCTAAGAGAGATTTCGGAAATATTGTTTGGCATTTAATTGGAAATAGGAAAACCGAAATTAGGTACTTTAGTGCATATCTAGAGAATATTTTCGGTTTTGGAATTTCCTTATTGTCCAAACAACCTTGGTATATAAATACTTGAGTTTGCATTTCTTGCAAACTATCGTAAGAGCCAGGCAAAATTCATTCATGTTGTTTCTGGTGGAGGCGTCTATAGCTATTCGGAGAGGAAAGTAACCTAATTAGGCGAAATCTCTTACGACCGCTCTTTTAACGACTTCTGTGGGATCAAGAAGCTCTACGAGTACCGTTGGTGGGAAAATAGATAATTACATTGTTATTTTAGTTATCCATTATTGATTTGATTGACTAACGGTTATTGAAACTTTGATTGCACCTAGTTTGATTATTCTTGAGAGCCCTCTCTTTTGACATAAGGGTCACTCAAACTAGATCAAGGTATCGACGGGATCTTTAGAACTATTTGTAGATCTAAACACATCTTGTGATAATCCATTGTTAACAGACTCCGTTCTATGTGTGATTGTTGATGTGATTTCAACTTTGTTGTAGTAAAAGGTGCGTTGAGACTTGTGAAAGCAATTGATTTTAGACTTATTTAAACTAAAAATAGAGAAAGTTTAATTCCAAATTTGATTTCAAGATTGAAAATAACCAAGACACTAGATTCCACTATTACACATGAATGAATGATGGCAAAAATTCCAAAACTCTAATTATCTTTTAAATCTCTTATTTCTTAATTCACAAATAATCAGGCATATTCTCAAACATTAATTGTATTCCCTAAGCATAGATTGTCTAAACAAATTATAACCTATCTAATTGAATCACAACTAATTAAGAAAATAATGCAAACAATTAAAATTCTACAAAGTAGTGATTGAGTGAATTATAAATAGAGAAAAATAGAATAGTTACCAATTATTCATGCATAAATAGCTTCCTCCGTGCCTTGGTTACGCGAGAATTATCTCATCATCATGGAAACACGCTCAAAATTAATCTTTATTGCTCAAAAATGGTGTTCACAATAATGAAATGGGAGAGAAACAATAAAACCGGGTTTGTAACATTTTTATTTGTTACAAACCGAGTTGTTACAGAGAACGATAAAAATGAAGTGTTGTTGTCACTGTAGCAATACGACCCACAAACAATTGTCGTTGCCACTGTTGTAAAACGACGGTTATGCGTGCGTCTTATGTTCTTCGTGTTCTTCACAGCAGCAGAAAATGAAGTTTTTCTGTCACTTGATTTCTCGACTCTCTTGTTCTTCCTAACTGCTCCCAACTCTCGACCCCCCTTATATGACCCCAAGGGACTCTATTTATACCCGAAATATGCATTGAATCTCCTCCATAAATTCACAAATTCTCGGCAGTGAAAGAAAATATTTTCGGATATTTTTTTTCCTGTTTAGCTCCTTACACGTTTTACAACTGAAAACTCTCCTTGTTTAACTCTTACACGCCTATAGCATTCTCCTAGCACATTCCAAACTCTCCCAGCACACTCCAGCAACAGCAGACGCGTGAATATCTTCTCCCTTTGCACGTACTCCCCTGTTTTGCTCCATGACATGATTCAGCCAATTCTGATCCAAACGAACACCCATACCAGCTTTCTATAGTCATATCACGTCTACCCACTAAGTTTCAGGGATTGAATCTCACTAAATCACGTCCAAACATGCGATCGAAATTCTGCCATAGAAGAAATGGTTTTCCCGTCAAAATTTATTTTTTGAATTTGAGAAGAAGATGTCCTCCCCCTAATCCTGCACGGGTGTCCCTTTAGCACTTGTCTTATGGGGTGCAAATAGTAATTTTTGGGCGTAGATAGTAATTTTTCCGGGGTTCCTCCGACATATTTTTGGGGTGCTTCTGGTTCATTTCTGGGGTGCCTTTAGTACTCTATCCTGGGTGTAAAACACCACTTTTCGAGCCAATTTCGTCGCAAGAGCTTATTCCCTTGAAAAGACTTAAAACAACTTTATTAGGAATAAAATGAGTCCTAGATAATGTAGTTATGGGTGAAAATGTGTCACACTTACGTGCTTATCAAATTCCCCCACACTTACATTTTGCTAGTCCTCGAGCAAAACCTCAAGACCCGCTCAACAGCTGGTCATTTGCGTAACACCAAGAGAGACCCGCTTAATAGCTGGTCATGTGAATCAAAAGAATAGACCCGCTCAACAGCTGGTCATTTGTGTAACATAGAGAAAGACCCGCTCAACAGCTGGTCATAAGAAAACAAAAATAATAGACCCGCTCCACAGCTGGTCATATCAAATTATTATTATTTTCTTATTTTCTTTTTTTTAGACCCGCTCAACAGCTGGTCATTTGTGTAACATAGAGAAAGATCCGCTCAACAGCTGGTCATATCATTTTTTTATTATTATTTTTTTCAATATGATAAAGAAACTCCTACAAAAATAAACAAAAAGTTAATCACTCCCCCACACTTAAATCTAACATTGTCCTCAATGTTTCTAATGAAAGAGCAGTACCAAAAATAACACGAGGAGAAGTTGGAAAGATAGTACCTGGGTGAAGTGAGAAATCAAAAACTAATATACAACATACAATGACCTCGATGGTCAATCAAGGGTAAGCAGGGTCCTCCAGAGGGACCTCCTCAACATCACTTGTAGGAAAAGGCTCTAAAAAGGGTTTAAATCTCTGACCGTTAACCTTCGAAGAACTACTACCATCCGGTGTCTCGATCTCAACAGCTCCATGAGGAAAAACAGTACGGACCACAAAAGGACCGGTCCACCGAGAGTGCAACTTTCCGGGGAATAGATGCAAACGAGTGTCATACTGAAGAACTTTTTGACCTGGAGAAAATGACTTTCGTAAAATATTCTTATCATGAACAAGTTTCATTTTGTTCTTATACTCCTTAGCACTATCGTATGCATCTCTACGAATCTCGTCCAACTCATTGAGCTGGAGCTTTCTGTGAGCTCCTCCCTTGTCAAATGAAAAGTTTAGCCGCTTAATAGCCCAATAGGCTTTATGCTCTAACTCAACAGGCAGGTGACATGCCTTGCCAAATACTAAACGATAAGGTGACATTCCAATGGGTGTCTTAAACGCAGTACGTTAAGCCCATAAGGCATCAGTAAGCCTCGATGACCAGTCTTTCCTATTGGGATTAACTGTTTTCTCTAAAATACGCTTAATTTCCCTATTGGAGACCTCTACCTGACCACTAGTCTGTGGGTGATATGGGGTAGCTACTTTGTGGGTAATACCATACTGTTTCATTAAAAGAGCAAATGGTCTATTACAAAAGTGTGAACCTCCATCACTAATTATAGCTCGCGGCGTACCAAAACGTGTAAGTATATTATCTTTCAAAAACTGGACTACGACCCTATGGTCGTTGGTTTTACACGCAACCGCCTCAATCCACTTAGAGACATAGTCTACAGCTACAAGGATGTATAGGTTACCAAAATAATTAGGAAACGGACCCATAAAGTCAATACCCCACACATCAAAGACCTCAATAACTAAAATAGGGTTCAAGGGCATCATGTTCCTACGGGAAATGTTTCCTAATTTCTGGCAACGTTCACAAGTAACACAGTAACTGTGGGAATCTTTAAACAACGAAGGCCAATAGAATCCACACTGCAATATCTTAGCAGCAGTCTTCTTAGCACTAAAGTGACCCCCACAAGCATGATCATGACAAAAGGAAATAATACTGGACTGATCAATCCCAGGTATACATCTCCTAATAATCTGGTCTGGACAATACTTAAACAAATAAGGATCATCCCAAAATAAGTGCTTAACCTCAGCTAAAAATCTAGAATGATCGTTTACCCCAATGTTGTGGCATTCGACCAGTAACAAGATAGTTCACTATATTCGCATACCAAGGTAATTGGGTAACAAAGAACAGTTGTTCATCAGGAAAACTATCCCTAACAGGAAGGGAATCATCAGGGGTATCCATAACAAGCCTAAACAAGTGGTCTGCTACAACATTTTCTGCACCTTTTTTGTCTCTAATGTCTAAGGAAAATTCCTGCAACAATAGGATCCATCTAATCAATCTAGGTTTTGTATCCTTCTTGGAAAGGAGATACTTCAAAGAAGCATGATCAGTGAAGATTATGACCTTAGAACCTAAGAGATAGGGTCTAAACTTGTCTAAGGTGAACACAATGGCTAACAGTTCCTTCTCTGTAGTAGTATAGTTCAACTGGGCATCATTAAGAGTTTTGCTAGCATAGTAAATCACATGGAGTAATTTGTTTTCTCGCTGACCTAGCAACACACAAATAGCAAAATCTGAAGCATCACACATGATCTCAAAGGGTAGGTTCCAGTTGGGTGCCTGGACTATGGGGGCGATAGTGAGTAAATTCTTAAGCTTCTCAAAAGCCTCTAAACAAGCATCATAAAAGACGAACTTAACATCTTTTGCAAGAAAATTGCAAAGAGGTCTAGATATCAAGCTAAAATCCTTAATGAATCGTTGATAAAAACCTGCATGCCCTAAGAATGACCTAATATCTCTTACGGTTTTTGGGACCTGTAAAGTCTTAATAAGGTCAACTTTGGCTTTATCTACCTCTATACCCTTAGAAGATACGATATGCCCTAAAACAATTCCAGAACGAACCATGAAATGACATTTCTCCCAATTAAGCACTAAATTCTTCTCCTTACACCTAGTCAAAACTAATGACAAATGATGCAAGCACTCATCAAAAGATGAACCAAATACTGAAAAATCATCCATAAAGACCTCTAAGAACCGTTCTACCATGTCAGAAAATATGCTCATCATACAACGCTGAAAAGTCGCAGGGGCATTACAAAGCCCGAAAGGCATGCGTCTATACGCAAAGGTACCAAAGGGACAGGTAAAAGTTGTTTTTTATTGGTCTTCAGGGGAAATAACGATCTGATTATATCCGGAGTAGCCATCTAAGAAACAGTAGTGACTATGTCCAGCTAATCTCTTTAGCATTTGGTCGATGAAAGGAAGGGGAAAGTGGTCCTTCCTAGTGACCTTGTTCAATTTCCTATAGTCAATACAAACACGCCAACCCGTGGTCACTCGGGTTGGGATTAACTCATTGTTCTCATTATGGACTACAGTAATACCGGATTTCTTGGGGAAAACCTGAACATGGCTGACCCACTTGCTGTCTGAAATAGGGTAGATAATGCCTGCATCTAACAACTTAAGAATCTCGGTTCGAACTACCTCTTTCATATTAGGGTTTAGTCGACGTTGCATCTCCCTAGAAGGTTTGGTATCTTCCTCTAAATAAATCTGATGCATACAAACAGTAGGACTTATACCCTTAATGTCTGCTATGGTCCATCCTAAAGCTTCCTTGTTGTTTTGAAGGACGGTTACTAGCCTACTTTCCTGATCACTATCCAAGTTGGATGCTACAATCACAGGTAAAGTTTCAGATGGGCCTAAAAACATATACTTAAAGGTATCTGGTAATTGTTTAAGGTCCAACTTAGGAGGCTCTTCTAACGAAGAAACTAGAGTAGACTCAGAAACTGGTAGTGGTTCGAACTAAGGTTTCCAAACATTACTAATGTCCAACAAAGGGGTTTAATCTAACAAAGCATTCACCTCATTAATCACATTATCATCATCAAAATCAATCCCAAAGTGGGCTAGGCATTTTTCTAGTGGATCTTCTAACAAAGTGTTTGGTAATGACTCCTCGACTAATGGTCCTATCATGTTAACCTCTTCTATGCTCGAGTCATCTAGTTCAGAGGGTAGCTTACTAATATGAAAAATGTTCAGCTCAATGGTCATGTTACCAAAAGACAAATTCATAATACCGTTTCGACAGTTGATGATCGCATTGGATGTAGCTAAAAACGGGCGACCTAGAATTACCGGTATCTGATTCTCTAGGTCAGGGACAGGTTGGGTATCTAGGATAACAAAATCCACTGGATAAATAAACTTGTCGACCTTAATAAGAACATCCTCGATCACACCACGAGGAATTTTCACAGACCTATCAGCTAACTGAAGTGTTATCTGGGTAGGTTTCATCTCACCAAGTCCTAGCTTAAGGTACACATGGTATGGGAGTAAGTTCACACTGGCTCCTAAGTCAAGCAGCGCTTTCTCAACACGGTATTTCCTTATTGTACAAGCAATGGTAGGGGAACCTGGATCTTTATACTTAGGAGTAGTAGTATTCTGAATAATAGAACTCACATGACTAGCTAGGAAGGCTTTCTTATGGACATTGAGCTTACGCTTTCGCGTACACAAATCCTTAAGGAACTTGGCATAAGGAGGAATCTGCCTAATTGCATCTAATAATGGAAGGTTGATAGTTACCTGCTTAAAAACCTCCAAAATATCATTAAAAGTGGACTCCTTCTTAGTTGGTACTAGCAATTGTGGGAATGGGGCTCTGGGAACAAAGTTTCGCTTATCAGGGGCCTCATCGGTCTCCTTAGAGGTTCCATCAATCTCTTCAGCTTCTGATTCATATGGGTGAACTACAGCATGTTCACTATCAGGCATGGCAACCTTATTGTCTATTTCTCTACCACTCCTAAGGGTTTTGATTGCATTCACATGATCAGAAGATCTTCCTCCTATTTCATGAACTCCTCTAGGATTAGGTTGAGTCTGACTAGGAAAACTCTCATTATCTCTCTCACTTAGAATCTTAGCCATTTAACCAACTTGAAGTTCTAACTTAGCAAGAGTCTTGGCATTATGTTGAAAATTCTGCTTGGTTTCCTCTTGAAAACTAGCCTGGTTCTTTAGTAATATTTCTTGGGTCTGCACGAACATGTCCTGGCTCTTTTTTAATATACTAAGAGATTCCTCTAAGCTAGTTATTCTATTCTTAAAAGGGTTCTGGAACTGGGCTTGACCTGAAGGGTTCTTATTATAACCAAAACCTGGGGGAAGCTGAGAATTACTAGACTGGCCTTGACTCTGTCCTTTAGACCAAGAGAAATTAGGATGGTTTCTCCAACCAAGGTTGTAGGTCTCTGAGTATGGGTCAAACTTATGACGGTTTTCAAATCTAGCATTGTTATAGACAGCATGGGCTTGCTCTTCACTAACCCGACCTTCCCAAAATGAGTTATTGGGTTCTATTCCACAACTAGAGACTTGAGAGGCTCTAATCCTATCATCAGGTTCAACAAAAGACCTATGTTTAGACTGATTCAATTCTAAAGCTTCTAACCTTCTAGACAAAGCAGTAAACTTAGCATCAGACCCAAAGCCTGTATCAACCACATTGGTGCTACTTCTATTGATCAAGAGTCTTTTAGGGGGTTCAACACAAGACTCCCACTGTTGGGATTTTTCAGCGACAACTTTTAAGAAGGAAAACGCATCATCAACATTTTTACTAGTGAACTCACCAGCACACAAAGACTCGACCGTGTCTTTGGTCGAATAGTCTAAACCATTCTAAAGAATCTCTACTAGTTTCATTTTCTCAAACCCATGGTTAGGACATTGGGCTAGGAGATCATTGAATCTCTCTAAAAACCTATAAAGCGATTCTCCCTCTTGTTGAACACTAGCACTAATTTTCTGCCTAACAGCTGCAGTTTTATGCTTGGGGTATAATTTTAAATAGAAGGCAGCAATAAGTTCCTGCCATGTTTTTATGGATTCAGATGGTAGGTTGTTCAGCCTGGTCTTGGCTTTATCTCTCAAGGAAAAGGGGAACATCCTAAGTTTCAAGACTTCATCACTAAGGTCTTTAATATTAATTGTTCCACAAATTTCTTTAAAGTCCCTAATGTGAAAGTAAAGGTTTTCATTATCTTTTCCTAAGAATATAGGGATCATCTGAAGAATACCAGGTTTCAACTCATAATTAGCCGTAGAGGCTGGCAACTTAATGCACGATGGTCGGTTGGTCCTAGTTGGGTACATGTACTCCTTCAAAGTTGTCATTGTTGGCACAGTAAAAATCCTAGGGGTGAATTCCTCACCAAGACTTAAATTCTCAAAACTGAAGTTTCCAAAAACAGGGCTCTCCAAAGAAGAGTCTTCGAGTTCCCCGTTTACAAAAGAAGAACCTCTAGGCTCGTCACTAATCAAACGGCCAAAAGTATCTCTTTTCCAAGCACGCTCATTAATGGACTCGAGCGATTTTGGCATACACTAACAAAAAAAAAAACTTAAGGAAGGGAGGTTCTAAGCAAACACACAACAGGATGACTCCACCAAAGCAAACCGAAATATTTATAGCAAACAACAAGCATGATGGCTCCACTTAAATTGTTTCTAGACCAGCTTCTACTCTTTCGAAAGGGAATTCGTTACAATCTAAGCAAACCTCTCTGGATCGATCCGAATAAAGTGAGTCGAAGAGAAGTAGGGGAAGCTCAGAGGAGCTTTGATACCCCCACCTCTTTGGCAACGCTTCCCTGGGTTACAAGGCGGCTCTAATCGACTTACAGTAATCTTCCTGAACTTCAAAGTATGCTTAAAAGAGCAACCAATATTTTTCGAACGACTTTCCTATTAAGCTCGTTACCCTATAGGTCTCGTTCTAGACAATATTTTAAGCTTGGGTTCGTGTTTGGTATTGTTTTCCTAAGGAGGGCAAGAAGAGAACGGTGATGAAATCCGAACCCTTATCTTGTATGTCCAGTCCTTGCCCTATACTAGGAAATTAAAATCCGTATTCAGTCCTCAACATATATTCACCTTAAGGCAGACAGTAAACCCGCTGACAGGGGATTCGCGGGTGTTTCGAAAAACTTACCTCCCGTACCAGACGGGCGAAGAACCTCTGAAGTCGACTCGGGCCACTGACTCCTGTGTCAGTGTACGAACCCGAGGGGCCGAGACGATATCGTAATCGTCGTCCTTCTCTGCAAAAGGTTTAATATTTAAAACTACCCTTCCGTAGGGTTTAAAAATAAAAGAATAATGTCCCAAAGTCCACAGTCCAAAGTCCAAAAATAAAGTAAAAAAAAATAAAATTACAAAAATAAAAGATATCCTAATACAATTTCTAAAAAGAAAATCTAAAGAAATAAAAATAAAATCTAGAAACCTAATAAAACCAAATAAAATAAAAATTCTTTGTCTTTCTTTTCCTTTTCTTTTAGCTTTTGTCTTTGGCTCCTAATCTCTTAGTCACCAAAGTCTTTGGCTTAAATTCTTTTCGGTCCAAACTCCAAATCTGTAGCACAAAGAAATATACCCAAAGAAACGTAAAATAGAACAAAGAGAAAATAATAAAAAATCTAAAAAAAAATAATAAATCTAAAAACTCTAACTTAAAAACAAGTCCCCGGCAACGGCACCAAAAATTGATGTGATTTCAACTTTGTTGTAGTAAAAGGTTCGTTGAGACTTGTGAAAGCAATTGATTTTAGACTTATTTAAACTAAAAATAGAGAAAGTTTAATTCCAAATTTGATTTCAAGATTGAAAATAACCAAGACACTAGATTCCACTATTAAACATGAATGAATGATGGAAAAAATTCCAAAACTCTAATTATATTTTAAATCTCTTATTTCTTAATTCACAAATAATCAGGCATATTCTCAAACATTAATTGTATTCCCTAAGCATAGATTATCTAAACAAAGTATATCCTATCTAATTGAATCACAACTAATTAAGAAAATAATGCAAACAAATAAAATTCTACAAATTAGTGATTGAGTGAATTATAAAATACAAATTAGAGAAAAATAGAATAGTTACCAATTATTCATGCATAAATAGCTTCCTCCGTGCCTTGGTTACGCGAGAATTAGCTCATCATCATGGAAACACGCTCAAATTCATCTTTATTGCTCAAAAATGGTGTTCACAATAATGAAATGGGAGAAAAACAATAAAACCGGGTTTGTAACACTTTTATTTGTTACAAACCGAGCTGTTACAGAGAACGATAAAAATGAAGTGTTGTTGTCACTGTAGCAATACGACCCACAAACAATTGTCGTTGTCACTGTTGGAAAACGACGGTTCTGCGTGCGTCTTATGTTCTTCGTGTTCTTCACAGCAGCAGAAAATGGAGTTTTTCTGCCACTTGATTTCTCGACTCTCTGGTTCTTCCTAACTGCTCCCTACTCTCGACCCCCCTTATATGACCCCAAGGGACTCTATTTATACCCGAAATATGCA
>JAJJMB010014788.1:1158615-1258808 GCA_023531105.1 Papaver atlanticum | reverse complement strand
CCCCCTTATATGACCCCAAGGGACTCTATTTATACCCGAAATATGCATTGAATCTCCTCCATAACTTCACAAATTCTCGACAGTGAAAGAAAATATTTTCGGATTTTTTTTTCCTGTTTTAGCTCCTTACGCGTTTTACAGCTGAAAACTCTCCTTGTTTAACTCTTACACGCCTATAGCATTCTCCCAGCACATTCCAAACTCTCCCAGCACACTCCAGCAACAGAAGACGCGTGAATATCTTCTCCCTTTGCACGTACTCCCCTGTTTTGCTCCATGACACGATTCAGCCAATTCTAATCCAAACGAACACCCATACCAGCTTTCTATAGTCATATCACGTCTACCCACTAAGTTTCAGGGATTGAATCTCACTAAATCGCGTCCAAACATGCGATCGAAATTCTGCCGAAGAAGAAATGGTTTTCCCGCCAAAATTTATTTTTTGAATTTGAGAAGAAGTTGTCCTCCCCCTAATCCTGCACGGGTGTCCCTTTAGCACTTGTCTTATGGGGTGCAAATAGTAATTTCTGGGCGTAGATAGTAATTTTTTCGGGGTTCCTCCGACACATTTTTGGGGTGCTTCCGGTGCATTTCTGGGGTGCCTTTATTACTCTATCCTGGGGTGTAAAACACCACTTTTCGAGCCAGTTTCGTCGCAAGAGCTTATTCCCTAGAAAAGACTTAAAACAACTTTATTAGAAATAAAATGAGTCCTAGATAATGTAGTTATGGGTGAAAACGTGTCACACTTACGTGCTTATCAATTGTTCACAAGAGAATTCAAGTTTTTGTTGCGCAAGTTATTGAGAAGGCAATTGAAGTTGAAGGCAATTGAAGATTTGAAGACGAAGAAGGTTTTCTTATTAGTTTTCATATCTTGTGATTTTGTGCACACATATTGATCGGATGGGATCCAACTAGATCTTGTTTATCTTTGATAGACTTGTGATTATATAGTTGATAAGAAACGAATCACTTTATAGTTACTCTTTGAGTTCTATATTGTTTGATTGCAAATACGGAAATTGATTATTTCGGTAATCAAGTTTTGGATTGATCTAAACAGACAAAGGAGTTTATTAGATTTAACAGAAGAGCCTCTGTTGACAACTCAAAATATCTTTTACCAAAGATTGAATAGAGAGGTTACTAAACAGCTTCATTCCTTTGTTGTTTGGAATATGATCAAAAGGAGTAAAGCAACTTGAGATAGTGATTTCTATCTAGAGATTCACGTGCGTGACCAAAAGGTCGATGACGCAGGGATGCTAGGTAAACTAAGTAACTAGGGGTAGTTTACTTTGTCTTAACTATACAAAGTTTGCTTATGTTCTTTGTATAGCGGCTTAATTCTGAGAGTATTCAAAATTTGGACTAGGTCCCGGGGTTTTTATGCATTTGCGGTTTCCTCGTTAAAAAAATCTTGTGTGTGTGGTATTTACTTTACTTACGCATTATAATTGTTATTATAATTAAGTAAATAATATCATTGTGTGTTAATCCTATAGTAAATCGGTTTCGGATCGTAGCTATTATCAAGTGAATATCAAGTTGTCGTATTGTCTCTACTATTGTCCATAGACGATCACACTTGGTATCGGACTTATGGGTTGATATTAAAAGATTGTGGTATATTTGGGTACCCTCCTCTTTTCACCCTCAATGACTATTGCGGGTTATTTTTCTCTCTTAGGACAATCACGCGCAAGGTGAGGACCCTTGCATGGGAAACATGGCCTTGTTCTTCACGGCCAAACTATCATCCCTTTGATAGTTGTTTTCCTTAGCCTCTGAACTTTTCCTACTATTGATGGTGGTTTTTAGCTTAGGGAGAAAACCGTAAAATCGATATTAATGCTTCAGTATTCAAATTATTATGCTTTGAAGTATCCGCACTCCGTAAGGAATTTAAGAGATATACTGGAAACCTGAGGAGTGCCTATGCCTCTCTTTATATATAAATATATATGCCGCTGTATTTGCAAGATTCACCTGTCTGAACTCAATAAATATGCGCATATATGTATATAGCAGTATTCACTGCATCCACTGAGTAATTCAGTGATATACATATATAAAAATATTAGAACAGTATTGGTGCATGTTGCAATAATCCCAGGTTTTTAAATATGTTATCATGAAAACTCAAGCTCCTAGTTACATTATTCATTAATGCAGAGCTTGCTGAGTATTTATTTTAGTGTTGTGTTCCTAGCTGAACTCTTAATACTGACATGATATTCACGATTCATTCTCAGCTGAATAGCATGAATGTCTTGGAATGTCTAAATTAGTATATGCATAAAAGGCACCGCAAGTTGTGCCAAGCTGTGCTACATTTAAGAGTATCCAAAAAATTAATGATTTTGTTAAACGTGCAGAATTCATCTAAATTGTTTAAATTTGTGTCAATACACAAAATTTAATTTTTTAACCTAATTTTGTGTCAACTCAAAAAATTGGATTTTTTGCCCTAAAAATTGAGCATGAACGATATCTTGATCCCTATTGGTCGAGACCAAACCTAGGCAAGCTAGGAATTAACCTATCATAAGGCCGGCAGGAATAAAATCCTAGCAGGAATTAGAAATCAAATAAAAAGGGAAATCATGACTGACCAAGTCAGTCATGAAATGGGCATGACCGCACAACATGGACGGTCAATTTGACCCACACCGCGCCTCCAACGTCCGACCGGTCAGGTCCCACGTTGGCCTCCTTGTGTCCCTCGCTTTTATCAACCAATCACATTGCTCCTAGCCTACATGCTTCGTCCCCAATTGTTGGTCAAGATAGGCTGGTCGAGCTGCTTCAATCTTATTTGAAATTAGATCTTCGCCTTCCAAGTCAGTCGCAAATTGATCACGACCATCCAACTTGGCCGGCTGAATTAGCTAACCTAAGCCCTTATATCCTCGGTAAACAAGGTGTTGTTGTGACTACCGGTCACCCACCTATTATCTCGACCAATAAGATTGCATCTAGCCTACATGCTCCGCTTTAAATCGTTGGCCAAAGTAGGCTAGTCGAGTTTCTTCTTTATATAAAGAATTAAATCTTGGATGTCTAAATCGGTCGCAGAATGATCACGACCACACAACTTGGCCAGTCGATTGAATTGCCTGGTCCCTTCCACACTCGACCGAGAAAGCTCCATGGTGACTACCTATCGCCCTTCTATTATTTCAGCCAATAAAAATGCTCACAGCCTACATGCCCCGCTTTGAATTGTCGACCAAAGTAGGCTGGTTGAGCTGTTTGGAACGTCTTAATTAGGTCAACGACTATCCACGGCAGTCTCAAATTCATCTTAGCCGTCCAACTTGGCTAGCCGATTTGGCCGGTGTAGATTTAATATTAGACGACCAATGAGGTGACGTGACTGCAACCTGTCGTCCCTCTTCCCAATGGACCAATCACATAATCCATATCCTTCATGTACGGTCACCAATGGTCAACCAAAGAAGGCTAGTCGAGCTGTGATAGACACATTTATGTGTCTATTTTGATCTCGATTTTTTGTATTGTTAGTATCCATTTTTGTACTTATTTTGGTATTTTATGTCTTTTTAGGTATTCTTGGAGAACTAAACATGTGCGGAGAAATTGGCTCAAAAAATGGATCATGCTTCGTGTTGTTTCCGGAGAAAAAATATGATATGCATGTTACATCTCAGGTACGTACGTCAGAATATATACCGGAGGTGTATCACTACTGGAGCATGCTTCATGTTGTTTTCGATCATAAAGAATTTATTCACTGAAACCCTAAATCCACCGACGAAACATAAATATGATATGTTACATTCTCTCATACGTACGTCAGAATATATACCGGAAACCTATCTCTAGCAATGTCAACCGGAGTATGCCTCGTGTCGTATCCAATCAATCGGGAATTCTATACCGAATTGCAATATTAACCGATGAAGATTCAGATTTATTAATCGAATATGCCATTAATTAAGCAGCATATGACCAACATCGCTTTTTAACATAAATGACAAGAATAACCTTATAATTAAGTAATTGGATCATGAAGTATTATATGGTTTTAGCATATTTGACCAAAATACCCTCCTAAATATTTCTAACATGAAGCAGTAAATTGTTCTTTAGCATTAATGACCATAATTCCCTTATATGGAATTATAACATGAATTATTATACGTTTTTTAGCATAAATGACCATAACACCCTTATATGGAATTGTAACTTATATGCCATGAATTTATTTAAAAGGAAACAAAATTTACAGGGTCTAACCATTACGTCGTGAATGTAGGTCTGAAAGGACATGACATTTTAGTAGGGCATTATTACTATCTAGAGTAGGTTAAGGAGAAAGAAGCAATTTAACCGCTGCATGCTTCTCTTGGGAATATGTGTTAGAAGAAGAAAAAAATATAATAAGTGGGTCTAACTTATAATATATCTTGTGAATGATACATCCTTGATCGATGTCATATGCGTCAAAAATAAATTACTTTCTCACTACTCAAAATATATAATATAGCAAGGGCAAGAAAGGATCATTCCCACAGAGAGGACTAGGATTGTCAATTTGTTTCGGTATCTTATAAGTAACAAGGGGGGTTTTCTGATTTTTATAAACTAAAAACTAAAATAAAAGCAAAACAAGAAAGCAAAGCAAGAAATTCAAATATGTGAAAGTTTAGTTAAGGATATCGTTTTCATTCACAAACATGCTTTTCAACAATAACTAGAATTGATATTTAATCTCAACTTAATCAAAAGCCCTAAGATATCTTGATCGTAAGAATATTCCGCTAATTTCCTCTTGTCATCAATAAACACATTAAAAGATGCGAATATGAATTCTACCTAAGAGAACAACCTAACGTGTAAAAGCACTAATCAAGTTTAATTCCCTAGATGCATTAAGTTCTATGAAATCAGGCCAATCAAAGTAATTGAACGTGTAAAAGCACTAATCCGATTTAACAAAGATTATGACTCACTTGTGACTACTAGGATGTATCACTACAAGCAATATTCACAATTATGCTACTTGTAATCAGGAATTATTCAACGTTTATGTATTGAAAACCCTAATCTAGCAATAGAGATGAAAACAAACTCAACAGATTCTAGACTCGACCAAACAAGCATTCAAATCATATAACTATATGAACAATGAATCATAAACGATAAAGTATGGAGACAAAATTAATTTATTGAATAAAAGTCATGTTTGGAATTTCAACTTATTCCTTAACCAGTGATAAAAACTAGGTAAACATAATGGAGTTCATCACAAGAAGAAAGAGAAAACCTATCATGTTGTAAACCCTAGAAAAGTAGTAGCAAAGATAATCCCCATGAAGTGTTTTCAAACCCTTTTTTATGAAACCTATTTTGAGGCATACTCAAATGTTTTGAGGCATACAAAACCATTTTCCTATCTAGGGTGGATTTATAAGGGGTGTCTTAGCAGTGGGTTGATTACTAAGTTACCCTTAATAATTTTATTATCTACTTTTATACCCTTCACCTATAATTAAAACACAAACCTAAACTAACCAAAATCCAAAATCATTTTCATTCCTAACCTAATTTGATCATTAATCAAACCGTTTGGATTTTATTTTTCGTCGGTGATTAATTGTTGATTCATAAATCTTTGATCATTGATTAAAACCACAAGTATAAATGAGTAGTGTGAAGCGTTGCACATAGAGATTTAGTCCCAAATTGGCATATTGAAACCCATACCTTTGTTCTTCCTTTTTTTTTATGTTTCAGAAGAACAGTTCGGCTGATAATTAAACATGAAAATGATAGCCGAACTTCATTTTGTTAAAACACACACTAAGTTCGATTGTTCAGTTTTTTATTCGAATCGGCCAAACCTAAATTCGTCAGTTACAGAGTGAAGTTCGGCTGATAACTTGTCAGCCGAACCTATGTTTTTTGAAATTATACCTAGGTTCGGCTGATAACTCAGAGGTTCGGCTGATAACTTTTCATCCGAACTTAGGTATATTTTCAGAAACATAGGTTCGGCTGACAAGTTATCAGCCGAACCGCTCATCTGGTCAGTAGATCTAGGTTGTAAAAATTAGATTTTTTGACAAATTCAACTTATAAAAAGGACATTAAACCTCGTATAGAAGTTTACCTTTGTATTAACAAACCTTAATTATCTAATAGTTCAGCAAATCTCAAAAGCATAATTTCTTATTCTTCTTCTTTAACAAACCTTAACCTAACTATCTCTCAAAAAAAAACAACCTTGAAACTAAGACTATATAATCATTGACATTAACCACTAATCAACATTAACTACTAATCATTAATATTAGATTCTAATTATTATCATTAACACTAATGAAGTAAGGGCATTATTGTCGTGATAAAAATATGATTGATAAGGAGTTATTGATTTTACCACATAATGACTCTATTTTGTCATTACCTTGTATGCCTCGATTTTTTTTGACAAGTATTGGAAGCTAAAGGCACCCGTTAGCTGGATAAGAGCCACCTTAAATTATTTGGCCTGTCAGTTCCAAATAACTGACACCCCATTTGCTTTCTTGCTCCATTGTCAGTTGCGGGAACTGACATTACATTCTTCGCCTCCTTTGCTGCATAACATTCGCTGGTTCCAAGTATCACTCGCCTGTGAATTGACCTTTTTGCCTTTTACACTCCTAATGGATGGTTTCTCATTCTTTTGAATTCTTCCACTAACAGTAGCCCATCTCTTACTTCTCAGATCCACTTATTCTCTTCAATTTCTCTACATCACTAAAGCTGCCATGCTTTTCAGACAATGAATTTGAATCACTAAAGCTGACATACTTTTCAGACAGAGATGAAGAAATAAAAGCAAATAATGAGAAACAATTTCGCCTCCAACAGCATATTCACCTTTTTGCCTTTTAACCGACATTTCTTCTTCTTTTGATCTAAATGACTCCAAAGTACCTAAACACTCAAAAGCAAACATAAGATACATATTTTACAAGAAAACTAAGCAAAGAAAGAATAAACAATAGATAAATATCAAGGTGTTTTAGACTCCTATCAATCTTACAACTGGATTTTAGTAGGGCATTATTACTATCTAGAGTAGGTTAAGGCAAAAAAAGCAATTTAACCGCTGCATGCTTCTCTTTGGAATATGTGTTAGAAGAAGAAAAAAAAAAGATAATAAATGTGAAAGAGGAAATTAGGGTGACCATTATTTTCCAGAGAGAAAATTAAGCCAAGAGAAGAAAAAAACCTTGAAATTTTTTTCAGAGAGATAACAATGGCTCCAAATAACCCAGAAAAAGGAAGCGGTTCCAAACCATCAAAAGGAAAGACCCCAATGACAGAGGAATGAGTTTATAAGGCGGACTTGAACAAAATAAATATGATGATGATGATGAAATCAGCAGTGTATACAATGGATTTGGAACAACTAGATAAAGCTAAGTACTATATATCGAAACAAGAAGCAAGATTGGAGGAAAATAAAAAGCAAAAAGAGGCAAGGAAGATGAGAGAATAGGAAGAAGTAGATTTGCAGAACAATAACCAAGATGAAACGGATATGTGGATTAAGTTTTATCAAGCATATTTAATATTTCAGTCAGAAAAAGAAGTGCCAAAGAAGAGAAGCAGAAAGAAAGTAAAATATGAAGAATACCCAGAAGAGTTTTTGTTGTTGATGCAGAAAAAGGAAAGGTGACAAGCATTGTTGGAGATGAGAAGGATTAAGGATAAAAGAGAATCAATGGATGCAGAAAGTTTAGATGAGAGTTATGCAAACCCCCCTGAGGATGTGAATGAGATCAGTAAAGAGGATAAGTATCAGGCATACTGATTAGGAACCGCACATGAAAATCAGCTCATACTCAACATAATGACTGATTCTGAAACTGATATGGAATCGGAGAGGGAAAAGTCGAATTACGATTCCGAGTGATGGCCAGAAACGGGTAAGACTCGACCAATTCCAATTTTCTTACAACCTATGGATTATTTGGGTTAAGCTTCTTTAATGGAAATGATGACACAAAATTTGCAAATGGTTACACATGTTACTATTTTATAGAAATATGTATCATCAAAGTAAAGAGAAGAATTGGAATTAAGAGGGGTGTAATGGAAATTGTGAACGATTGAATCTTATTTTGTTTTTGAGAATTTATGTTTCGTATTAAGGATTAATTTTCATGTTTTTTATAAAGTTAATGATTGTTTTCTTGTGTATGATTAAATGGTATTGGAGTTGTTGGTTGCATTGTCAAACTCAATCTATGATCAAAGAATTGGACAAATGAGAATATTGGGGTTGCTGGTTGCATTGTGAATGAGATCAGTAAAGAGCATAAGTATTGTGTTGAAAACAAATGGCTACTTAAAAAAATCACGCATAATAGAATCTCATTACTCAATTGATAATATAGTGCATGTACACACCTACTTTTATTATAAAAATTTGACATTGTATTGAACTCACCAAGGAGTGCTGAAATTACATGGATTTTATAAAACTAAAGTCCATCAAGGGTAGGGGTCTTCATGGCTTTCATTTAAATTGCAAAAACTAGCTGCGATTCTCATTACAGCTACTTATGCATCAATTCAGTAATGCTGACCTCCTGGAATTAAAATACAGTTTACAATAACATCTTAATATTTACAACAACATTGGTTGATAATAGAAAACAAAAATTGTACCTAAAATACCAAACGTGTATTTACCACTACAAATATGGGCTAATGGTATAACATCCCCTTGTAAACGTGTATCTACTACAGCATTGGTTTGCGTAACTGATATGATTTGTAGATAGTGGTAAAACACTGAGACTTTGGATTCCACCATTAACCAATTAAGTGATTCAATCTAATCAATATTCATGCAATTCTTTGCTTTTAAAGTGATTCTAATTTATTGCCTCTAATAGATTTTTGAAGTAACAATTGTAAACATCAAGCATGAAACATCAAAAGTTTAAAACTAAGCATGTTCCATCAAAACAATTCACAATCACTCAATAAAAATTAATTGTCCAATATTAGTTCTATGCAAATAATCATGTAAAAGATTGCAAAAATAATTAAAATAGAATTATACCACTTTTCATGGAACAATGGCTTCCTCCGTTGCCTCGGCTAAGGGGTTTAGCTCCTCATATTAGAAATATGCTCAAAAGTTGATTTCATTGATAAAAAAAGGTGTTTTTATTAAAAATGATGAGCTGTAGTTACAGAAATCCCTTTTGTAAGGAAAGTAATGGTCGCTGAAAGTATTAAGCAATTACAGTCAGAAACGATAAAAGCTTTTTGTAGTTGAATATAAGACTGCTTCTGCGACAGTTTGTGTGAGTCTAATGTTCTTCGTGTTCTTAAGCAGCAGCAGCAGAACCCGGTTTCCTTCACCTTTGATTTCTCGGCTCTGTGGTGTTCTAAACTTCCCCCAGCTTTCGTCACCCCTTCTATATGACCCAAACAATCTATTTATATCAAAAAGACCGATTAAATCTCTCCAAAATCTTCCAAAATCTCTTCCTTTCTCTACACGGCAAAGTTGCGGCGATTTCTTGTTTTAGAATTTCTACGCGTTTCTGAGCTTTCCTTTTGATTCTAAACTCTTCCTTAGATAGATACCAATCTTTGGGAAGAAAATCTTGCCTTTAGTCTCCCTAAAATTCCAAAAATAGTTCATCACAGACCCGAAACTTCCATCACCTCTGTTTCGATTCTACCGGGTTATTTAACCCAATTCAATCAATCCAAACCCACATACCAAGCCTGTCTATCCTTAACAGGGTTAACCCAACGAAAATCAGCCCTTGAATCTCCTTAAAAGTCCTCCAAATTTCAACCCTAAAATCTGTTCCGTGAAAACAAACTTTCCCGCCAATTTTTTTTGTTTTTAACCCGTGAAGAAGTGGAGTCCCCCTATCCAGTCCCGGTATGTGTTTAGTAGCTGCTTGGAAATGGGTTACCCCTTATCCAAAGTGAGAGTCTGAATAGCAAATGTCCTCCCAGATGCCTTTAACAACTTTTCGAGCCAATTTCGCCGCAAAAGCTTATTTCTCCAAAAACACCTAAAAAGAGATAAAATACCAAAATAAGTACAAAAATGGGTACTAACAATATACACAATAGAGATGAAAATAGACACATAAATGCGTCTATCAAATACCCCCAAACTTATTATTTGCTAGTCCCGAGCAAATCAAAAACTGAAAATAAAATCCTAACTCACTGTCGCAGGCATTGTCGATTGCACTTAGCATATGCAACGAGCCTTTAAACCCCTAGGTGGCCCTAGTGGCCGAGTTATAGTCTCGGGAGGGTTTACTAGAGATATACCCACAAAACCTTTACTCCAGACCCTAGCTATCTACGAAGAACCTTGGATTGCACTAAAGAACCTCCTTGGTTGGCATACTTATTGATTACGGGAGGAAGTACCCTAATGCGAAATTCCAATTGTTGTATATGAGTTTGCACTTAAGCATACTAAAATTCATATATAAGTGACAAAGCTCTACTCAGATAGTCGCACTATGGACTTCAATATCCGGAATCAAACAAATCACATGAATAGATTAAGAAGATGGATATTAAAAAAGATGGTTGCGAATGGACTTCAATGCCAAGATGAACCTATGACCTAGTGGATTGAGATACTGGTCTGGACTAATATCAACACAACTGGCATATACAAGGGAACCAGTGGTCGACAATCCTAAATCTACATTAACTCAGCTGGCATATACAAGGGAACCAGCGGTCTTCTTTATAATAAACCTTTATTTTTATTTTTATTATTATTATTATTATTATTAACGACATGATTAGATCTTTTGGATCCAAGCGCATGCTTCTTGTCAGCAGATTACATGGTAATTCCCGTGGATCCTGCGTTCCACGCTTGTTTAGGCGACGAAGACAAGGAGAACACACACATATTGCTATCCAAGTGTTAATATTTATTCCGGTTGGTCTAATTGGTCTGGTCTTTTTTTATTTTTTTATTTTTTTTAGTAACTCAATCACTCTATTTCAACCCAGCAGACATCAACATAAAAATTTGCAAAAACAAAAACAGAAGTAATAAGATGATTCCGAGATACGATGAAACTATCATGTTATTTCTAACACCTGAGCTCTGTTCTTTTATGAATAGACTCTTATAGATGTTTCCATCTAGTCAGATTGTTTCCTCAACTCCTAAAACCAAAATGCTTCCATCCACTTAGATTGGTTAGTGCCATCCTTAATAGGCATAAATTTCTAGGCTCTGGAGTTTATTTATTTATTGCAACAAAAAGGTAACAAAATTTTTCTACCCCACCCCCAAACTTAAACCTAACATTGTCCTCAATGTTTCTAATTAAAGAACAGTACCAAAAGTATAAATAACATTAGGAATCAGTAAAGAGAGACGTCGGAAAGATAGTACCTGGGTGAAGTGGAATCAAAAACCTACAAAAATAATATACAACATGCAAACCGCCTCGATAGTCAATCAAGGTAAACAGGGTCCTCCAAAGGGACCTCCTCAACATCACCTATAGGAAAAGGCTCTAAAAAGGTCTTCAATCTCTGACCGTTAACCTTTGAAGAACTACTACCGTCTGGTGTCTCAATTTCAATAGCGCCATGAGGAAAAACAGTACGGACCACAAAAGGACCGGTCCACCGAGAGCGCAACTTCCCGGGGAATAGATGCAAACGAGTGTCATACAGAAGAACTTTTTGACCTGGAGAAAATGACTTTCGTAAAATATTATTATCATGAACAAGTTTCATTTTTTTCTTATACTCCTTAGCACTATCATATGCATCTCTACGAATCTCGTCCAACTCATTGAGCTGGAGCTTTCTGTGAGCTCCTGCCTTGTTAAGTGAAAAGTTTAGCTGCTTAATAGCCCAGTAGGATCTATGCTCTAACTCAACAGGCATGTGACATGCCTTGCCAAAAACTAAACGATAGGGTGACATTCCAATGGGTGTCTTAAACGCAATACGATAAGCCCATAAGGCATCAGTAAGCCTCGACGACCAGTCTTTCCTATTAGGATTAACCGTTTTCTCTAGAATACGCTTAATTTCCCTATTGGAGACCTCTACCTGACCACTAGTCTGTGGGTGATATGGGGTAGCTACTTTGTGGGTAATACCATATTGTTTCATTAAAAGAGCAAACGGTCTATTACAAAAGTGTGAACCTCCATCACTAATCATAGCTCGCGGCGTACCGAAACGTGTAAGTATATTCTCTTTCAAAAACTGGACTACGACCCTGTGGTCATTTGTTCTACACGGAATCGCCTCAACCCACTTAGACACATAGTCTACAGCGACAAGTATGTAAAGATAACCAAAAGAATTAGGAAATGGACCCATAAAATCAATGCCCCACACATCAAAGACCTCAATCACTAAAATAGGGTTCAAAGGTATCATATTTCTACGGGAAATGGTTCCTAACCTCTGGCAATGCTCACAAGAAACACAATGACTATGGGAGTCTTTAAACAACGAAGGCCAGTAAAATCCACACTGTAATATCTTAGCAGCAGTCTTCTTAGCACTAAAATGACCCCCACATGCATGTTCATGACAAAAGGAGATAATACTGGTCTGGTCACTCTCAGGTATACATCTCTTAATAATATGGTCTGGACAATACTTAAACAGATAAGGATCGTCCCAAAAAAAATGCTTAACCTCGGCTAAAAACCTAGAACGATCTTGTTTACCCCAATGTTGAGGCATTCGACCAGTAACAAGATAATTCACTATATGTGCATACCAAGGTGATTGGGAAACAGAGAACAATTGTTCATCAGGAAAGATATCCCTTACAGGAAGAGAATCATTAGAATGATCAACAACTAGCCTAGACAAGTGATCTGCTACTACATTTTATGCACCCTTTTTGTCTCTAATGTCTAGATAAAATTCTTGCAACAAGAGGATCCATCTAATCAATCTAGGTTTCGTATCCTTCTTAGAAAAAAGGTATTTCAAAGCAGCATGATCAGTATAGATTACGACCTTAGAACCTAATAGATAGGATCTAAACTTATCCAAGGCAAACACGATGGCTAACAGTTCCTTCTCGGTAGTTGTATAATTCAGTTGGGCATCATTCAGAGTTTTTCTAGCATAGTAAATCACATGAAGTAATTTGTTTTCTCGCTGTCCTAACACAACGCCTATAGCATAATCTGAAGCATCACACATAATCTCAAAGGGTAGGTTCCAGTTAGGTGCCTGGACTATGGGGGTGGTAGTGAGTAAATTCTTAAGCTTCTCAAAAGCCTCTAAACACGCATCATCAAAGACAAACTTAACATCTTTTGCAAGCAAATTGCAAATAGGTCTAGAAATCAAGCTAAAATCTTTAATGAATCGACAATAAAATCCTGCATGCCCTAGGAATGACCTAATATCTTTTACGGTTTTTTGGACCTATAAAGTCTTAATAAGGTCAACTTTGGCTTTGTCTACCTCTATACCCTTAGAGGATACAATGTGCCCTAACACAATTCCTGATTTAACCATAAAATGACATTTTTCCCAATCAAGCACTAAATTCTTTTCCTTACACCTAGTCAACACTAATGTCAAATGATGCAAGCACTCATCGAAAAATGAACCAAACATTGAAAAATCATCCATAAAGACCTCTAAAAACCGTTCTACCATATCAGAAAATATGTTCATCATACAACGCTGAAAAGTCGCAGGGGCATTACATAGCCCGAAAGGCATGCGTCTATATGCAAAGGTACCAAAGGGACAGGTAAAAGTGGTTTTCTCTTGGTCTTCTGGGGCAATAACGATCTGATTATATCCGGAGTAGCCATCTAAGAAGCAATAATGACTATGTCCAGCTAATCGCTCTAGCATTTGGTCGATAAAAGGAAGGGGAAAGTGATCCTTCCTTGTAACCTTGTTCAATTTCCTATAGTAATTATAGACACGCCATCCCGTGGTCACTCGGATTGGGATTAACTCGTTATTATCATTCTGGACTACAGTTACACCCGATTTCTTGGGGACAACCTGAACGGGGCTGACCCACTTAATGTCCGAAATTGGGTAGATAATACCCGCATCTAACAACTTAAGTACCTCTTTTCGAATTACCTCTTTCATGTTAGGGTTCAGTCGACGTTGCATCTCCCTATAAGGTTTGGAGTCTTCCTCTAAATGAATCTGATGCATACACACAGTAGGACTTATACCCTTAATGTCTTCTATAGTCCACCCTAAAGCTTCCTTATTATCTTGAAGTACATTCACTAGCGTACTTTCCTGATCACTATCCAAATCGGAAGCTACAATCACAGGTAAAGTCTCAGATGGGCCTAAAAACATATACTTCATAATGTCGGGTAGTGGTTTAAGGTCCAACTTAGGAGGCTCTTCTAAAGAAGGAATTAAGGTAGTCTCAGAAGCTGGTAATTGTTCGAACCTAGCTTTCCATCTATTAGTGTCTAACACAGGGGTAGAATCTAATAGGGCATTCACTTCTTCAATAGTGCTATCGTCGTCAAAATCTAAACCAAAATGGGATAGACAACTTTCTAATGGGTCTTCAGACAAAATGTTTGGTAATGACTCCTGAACTAAGGCTTCTATCATGTTCACCTCTTCAACACATGTGTCATCTAGATCATAAGGTAGCTTACTGACATTGAAAATGTTCATCTCCATAGTCATATTACCAAAAGATAAATTCATCACACCATTTCGACAGTTAATGATCGCATTAGACGTAGCTAAAAATGGGCGACCTAGAATCACAGGTATCTGGTTCTCTGGGTCAGGGACAGGTTGGGTATCTAGCACAACAAAATCCACTGGATAAATAAACTTGTCGACCTCAATGAGAACATCCTCGATAACACCTCGAGGAATTTTAACGGACCTATCAGCTAACTGTAGTGTCATCTGAGTAGGTTTCATTTCACCAAGTCCTAGCTGTAAATACACATGGTACGGCAGTAAGTTCACACTGGCTCCTAAGTCAAGTAAAGCTTTTTCTACCCAGAATTTACCTATTGTACAAGCAATGGTAGGGGAACTTGGGTCTTAGTACTTTGGAGTTGTGGTGTTTTGAATGATTAAACTTACGTGACTAGCTAAAAAGGATTTCTTATGGACGCTAAGTTTTCGCTTTCGCGTACACATATCCTTAAGGAACTTGGCATAAGCGGGAATTTGCCTAATTGCATCTAATAAAGGAAGGTTTATGGTAACTTGCTTAAAAACCTCCAATATGCCATTAAAGTTCGATTCCTTTTTGTTTGTACTAATAGCTGGGGAAATGGGGCTCTAGGCACAGAATCAGACCTCCCAGGGACCGAATTGACATCATCAGAAACTTTATCGGTCTCCTCAGCTATGGGTGGTCCTGAGGGGTGAACTACAGTATGTTCACTATCGGGCATGGTTACCTCATTGTCTATAATTCTACCACTCCTAAGGGTTCTAATAGCATTCAATTGATTTGATGGTTTTGTACCTACTTCATGAACTCCTCTAGGGTTCGGTTGTGTTTGACTAGGAAACCTACCTTTTTCTCTCAAAGACTCATTTATCAGACCAACCTGGGTTTTTAACTCGAAAATAGCCTGACTATTTTCTTGTCCTATCTTGTTACTAGCTTGTAGACTTTGTTCTACTGATTGCTGAAATTTTGCAGTTCGTTGAGTTAACAACACGAGAGACTCCTCTAGGCTTAGTATTTTCTTATCCGACTGATTCTGAAATTGAGCTTGTCCCGAAGGATTCTTAGTATAACTAAAACCTGGAGGAGCGTTAGAATTACTAAACTGACCTTGACTCTGGACCTTAGACCATGAAAGGTTCCGATGGTTTCTCCACCCAGGATTATAGGTTTTTGAATATGGGTCAAATTTCTGACGATTATCGAGTCTAGTGTTATTATAAAGAGCATTGGCTTGCTCTTCATTATTCTGGCCTTCCCAAAAAGGCTCCAATCTACCACTAGTGTGATCCATTTCTAGAGCTTCTAACCTTTTAGCTATCGCTGCAATCTTGGCCTCTGATTCAGAGCCTCCTTCTACCCTATTAACGTTTCCTCTGCTTAGAAGAATTGTTTTACGGGGTTCCCTACTATTTTCCCATTGTTGGGTCTTTTCGGCGGCTTCATTCAAAAATGTCATTGCCGCATCAACAGTTTGGTTCTCAAACCCACCTGTACACAGAGCTTCAACCGTGGTTATTGTGGAATAATCTAAACCCTCATAAAGGATCTGAACTAGCCTAACCTTTTCTAAACAATGGTGAGGACATTGTGTTAACAAATCATTGAACCTTTCCAAATACCTATACAAAGATTCTCCCTCTTGTTGTGAGAATGTGCAGATTTGCGTCCTAATAGACGATGTTTTGTGCCTAGGGAAAAACTTATTGAAAAAGGCAGATATAAGTTGTTCATATGTTTCGATTGACTCAGAAGTCAAACTATACAGCCAAGATTTGGCTTTATCTTTCAGGGAAAAGGGAAATAACCTAAGTTTCAAAGCATCATCATCTAAGCCTCTAATTCTTAGGGTACTGCAAATTTCTTCAAAATCCCTAACATGGAAATAGGGGTTTTCATTTTCTTTCCCTAAAAAGATTGGGAGCATCTGTATGGTCCCAGGTTTAAGTTCATAATTGGCTTCTGTGTCAGCTAACTTAATACACGAGGGATGAGTAGTCCTAGTCGGATTAAACAAAGCTTTCAAAGTAGCCATTTCTGGTACTATCGGAGTATTAGGGATTCTCTCTTCAGTAAAAGGAGAACGTTCAAAACAGGACTCTCCGAAAATCGGACTTTCTAGATTAAGGTAATCGAGATGCTTAGAACTGCTAGGTTTTTCTTTAATAAATCTACCTAGGGCGTCTCTTTTACGTTTAGGCATACACAAGAATTTCCTAAATTGGAAGGGTGAGCAATCACAAATCAAGGAAGACTCAACCAAATCAAACCTATTGATTTCTAGCAAACAAAAATCATGATGGCTCCACTTAGATTGTTTCTAGACCAGCTTCTACTCTTCCAAGAGGCAACTGGGTACAATTTTAGCAAACCTCGTAGGACGATCCGAATAAAGTAAGTCGAAGAGAAGTATGAGAAGCTCAGAGGAGCTTTGATACCCCAACCTCTTTGGCAACGCTTCCTTGGGTTACAAGGCGGCTCTAATCGACTTCAAGTAATCTTCCTGAACTTTGAGCAAGGCTAACAAAATACCCAATACGATCCTTTTGAACGACTTTCCTATAAGCTCGTTACCTTATCGGTCTTGTTCTAGTCAAAATTTTAAGCTTGGGTTCGCGGTCGGTATTGTTTTCCTAAGACGGGCAAGAAGAGAACGGTGATGAAATCCGAACCCTTATCTTGTATGGCCAGGCCTTGCCCTTTACTAGGAAAATAAATGTCCGTATTCAAAACCTCAACATATATGCACCTTAAGGAAGACAGTAACTCGCTGACAGGGGATTCGCGAGTGTTCAGAATCTTACCTCCCGTTCCAGACGGGGGATGAATCGGTTGTAGTCGACTCGGGCCACTAACTCCAGTGTCAGTGTACGAACCCAAGGTGCAGAGAAAATATCGTAATTGTCCTCCTTCTCTGCAAACAGTTTTATATTTAAGGGTACCCTTCCGTAGGGTATAAAAATAAAAATAAAAATAATGTCCAGAGTCCAAAAGTCCAAAAAGAAAAGAAAAATTACAAAATAATAAAGAAACCCTAATAAGGTTTTTTTTTTCTAAAATAAACAAAACCCTAAAAACTAAAAAAATAACTAAAATAAAATCGTCTTCTTTTCCGTTCTTTTCGCTTTAATCTTTGGCTCCAAGTCTTTACGAAATCACCAAACTCCTTGGCTCGATTTTTTTCTTTATGTTCCAAAACCTGTAGACAAAAGATAAATACCCAAAAACGTAAGATAAAACAAAATTAAAAAATAAAATAAAATCTAAAACCCTAAAAACAAGTCCGCGTCAGCAGCGCCAAAAATTGATGTGATTTGTAGATAGTGGTAAAAAGAGATTCGTTTCTCGAACTTGTGAAGGATTTTTTTAGACTTAAATTAAACTCGATAACTCAAATAAAATTGTATCAAAATTATAAAAAAAACACCGAGACTTTGGATTCCACCATTAACCAATTAAGTGATCAATCTAATCAATATTCATGCAATTCTTTGCTTTTAAAGTGATTCTAATTTATTGCCTCTAATAGATTTTTGAGGTAAAAATTGTAAACATCAAGCATGAAACATCAAAAGTTTAAAACTAAGCATGTTCCATCAAAACAATTCACAATCACTCAATAAAAATCAATTGTCCAATATTAGTTCTATGCAAATAATCATGTAAAAGATTGCAAAAATAATTAAAATGGAAATATACCACTTTTCATGGAACAATGGCTTCCTCCGTTGCCTCGGCTAAGGGGTTTAGCTCCTCATATTAGAAATATGCTCAAAAGTTGATTTCATTGATCAAAAATGTGTTTTTATTAAAAAGGATGAGCTGTAGTTACAGAAAGCCCTTTTGTAAGGAAAGTAATGGTCGCTGAAAGTATTAAGCAATTACAGTCAGAAACGATAAAAGCCTTTTGTAGTTGAATATAAGACTGCTTCTGTGTGTGAGTCTAATGTTCTTCGTGTTCTTCAGCAGCAGCAGCAGAACCCGGTTTCCTTCACCTTTGATTTCTCGGCTCTGTGGTGTTCTGAACTTCCCCCAACTTTCGACACCCCTTCTATATGACCCAAACAATCTATTTATATCAAAAAGGCCGATTAAATCTCTCCAAAATCTTCCAAAATCTCTTCCTTTCTCTTCACGGAAAAGTTGCGGCAATTTCTTGTTTTAGAATTTATACGCGTTTCTGAGCTTTCCTTTTGATTCTATACTCTTCCTTAGATAGATACCAATCTTTGGGAAGAAAATCTTGCCTTTAGTCTCCCTAAAATTCCAAAAATAGTTCATCACAGACCCGAAACTTCCATCACCTCTGTTTCGATTCTACCGGGTTATTTAACCCAATTCAATCAATCCAAACCCACATACCAAGCCTGTCTATCCTTAACAGGGTTAACCCAACGAAAATCATCCCTTGAATCTCTTTAAAAGTCGTACAAATTTCAACCCTAAAATCTGTTCCGTGAAAACAAACTTTCCCGCCAATTTTTTTTGTTTTTAACCCGTGAGGAAGTGGAGTCACCCTATCCAGTCCCGGTTTGTGTTTAGTAGCTGCTTGGAAATGGGTTACCCCTTATCCAAAGCAAGAGTCTGAATAGCAAATGTCCTCCCAGATGCCTTTAACAACTTTTCGAGCCAATTTCGCCGCAAAAGCTTATTTCTCCAAAAACACCTAAAAAGAGATAAAATACCAAAATAAGTACAAAAATGGGTACTAACAATATACACAATAGAGATGAAAATAGACACATAAATGCGTCTATCAGTAACTCTTAATTTTTCTCTTTTACTCTATGTATCTCTTTTAACCCCTACATTTTTAGGCTAGGCGAATTAGGTGTTTGGTATTCCTTATCTCCTTACAAGTACATCGAATATTTCAATTTCTATATCATTAGAAATATGGCAGGAAAAAAAGAAAGATAATGAGATATATTTGGAAGGAATATTTCATCTTTATCTAATTTCCTTTTAATCTGATGTAGTTTCCGAACATAACGAACTTAATAAATAAATCATCAATGTTCTAAGGAAAGGTGGTGTATATGTATGTGGGTCAAAGAGGGGTCGAGATCATCCGAACTTCTGGACGGCATAGATTATGTGGTCCGCAAAATAAATAACTCTCCTTATGCCGGCTCGGCCCTTTAACCATGTCTCTGTCCGACTAAACATAAACTTAACCCATAACTAATCGCTGGTTGTTTAAATTGTTTAAACGTAACATAACACCAATTAAATCATCAAATCCTTTTTTAGTTTTATTCTTTCGATTAGAGAATGACAAGTACAGACGAAGGATCAGCATTCATATTCATATGTTGGAGTATGGCAACACGATCTTTTTGAAATCATGGCTACCGGTAAATAAAACTGCTAATCCTTATCCTTCTTTGAATCTTTCTCTTCTGGATTTTTCAAATAGTTTAGGTTTTTTTTCTCCATGCTAATTTTGAGATTCTATTGGTTATATGAAATTATCCTTTTGCTGATCCTAACTTCTAAGGAAACTAATTAACTCACTGTAAAGCTAGAGTTTTTAAATATGTATCGTCGATTTGTTAGCTTTAAGCGCTATCCAGGTTATAAAACTCTTACTTATGTTAGGTTGAAGAAATTTTAGAGGTCCATGCACTATCTTCTAAATGTGTCTGAAGGTCAGAGAACCAACGAAACTATGTGTTGGTAATTGGCATGGAAATAGAAGGGGTGCAGATAAAAACTGCTATAAGGGAGAATTCTAAGCATTTTGGAAAACGTGAAAGAACTTGAGATGGTAAAAGAACTCCTTGCAAAGGAGGTTTATGAGATACAAAGAGCCGTATTAATTATTTTGAAAGGTACGAAAGGATATGTACGTAGCTGTTGCCATATCATGTGAACTCTCGGTTAATTAACTACTTATAGTTATAATTAAGTGTCTGTACTTCTAATTACACGGTGTCCTCTCTCTCATCTACGTCTGCAACTTCCGTGAAAAAAAAAAAACGCAATCAAGATTGATCTTGATTTGTTTGGTTTGATATGATATTTCAGTTCTTCCAAACATATCAAGATCTTTAATACAGTAACTAGTTCTTATGTATCATAAATAAAACTCTTTTGCTTCGTCGTGATTTTAGGTTTAGTTTGTTCTTCTTTTTCTTTCCTACGTTTAATGGCAAGTTATTGCTGGTTAAATGGTCTCCTATCACTGATGGCTTATATATGCCATTCAGTTGTATTCAATCATGATCATATATTCAAGTATGTTGTTGAAGATGTTTCATATCAATATTTTGCAAATCCTGACCAACAAGATCAGGGGGTTGTGCATTATGAATGTAGCAGCAGTTTTATGGGTTATTTTTTTCTCCTCAATGGAGAATCAGAGTTTGAAGACTCACAAATCAAAATGGTTAGATCTGATTTCAGAAACCATTCATCAAAAAGCATCGATTTCCTCTTGGAACTACATGCAGTTAGTACTTTGGATGTATCCTAATTCCTTTGTGATAGGAATTTTCATCACTACTTGTATTGTGTATTGTTCTTCGTTGATGTACTTGAATTCGATGTATGATTGTTTACAATATTAATTAAAAGTTTATTTTCCGTCAAATTTTTTTTTTTTACATGGTGCAGAATTTTGACCCAAGAGTAGGCAAAAATGACATAGATGTTGCAAAGTCGATGTAATTGATTGAATGGTTGAATTTGTTGGTCTGCAGCATGGAATGATTAATGGTTCTTATGTTGCAGTTCCGATGGAGAAGAAAGATACAGACATGGGATTAAGGTTTTATTCACTGTAAACATATATAGTGCATACCTACCCATGGATTAATATGTCTTTTTTTTAATGAAATTCTCTAGGATATTTTTTAATGAAATTATCTAGGATGATATTCGATAATTGCATGAGCGGAAAACTTTCTCTCACAAATTCTGTTAGGTTAGCAAGAGATTTCGGAGAGGGAAGAGAAGGGTTGGATAAGTGTCCTGACGGTCAAAGATGTCACTGAGGCTAGAGTCGTGTGAAAAATCATTATTTGTTAAATGTGGCACCAATTATGGGCACAAAATACCGTACACTCTTTTTACGTGCGAAGTAACTCCGTAAGCGATAAGCGAACATGACAGCATACGTTATATCCAAGATGACGAACCAGATGACGTAACCAAATCACGAGAAAGGTGTGAAGATCTATGCGACAGTAAAGAAATCGTGCGACAATGATAAACTCTTGTGCGACATTAACGCACGTCAGATCCGAAATTAGGGGCTTTATTAGTTGTCCTCCACTATGTAAACTCCTATATAAGGAGCATAGCGCCTTTGCAAAAGGGAGAGATCTTTTTGGGTGAGCTTAGGGAAGAATTTTAGGAGAAAGAAAGTAATTTTCTCCCCAAGTTAGGGTTTCTTCATATCTTTGTACTTGTTCTAAGATTTTAATAAGAGTTCTTGAGTATTTCGATATGGTTTCATAGATTGTTTCATAGATTCTATTAAGGGTGTGGTTGTGAGATTTCTCGCAACTACATTTTGGCGCTAGAAATCAGCTTGGAATAATATACCCTGTTGGTGAAATTCTTTACAAACAAATCTAAAATTATTCATAGTTTTTCATCGCTGTAATAATAATCTTTGATAGTTTTTAAAATTATTCAGATCTATAAAAACAAACCAAAAGTTTACATCTCAGAAGTAATTTTCATTCATAACAACCTCAGTTCTTTAGTTCGTCAAGGGAAGATATTATTTTAACAAATTTGGTGAAATCATTGATTCCGCGCAAATGGATGAAAGAAGTAACAAACATATAAAAATCCAAGAATAGATCCAACATAAGAACAATTATAGAAGCAAGGAAGATGTTAGTGTAACTCAATAACAAAAACGGCTATAAATGATTTTCATGCAGGAATCACAGGAAAAATACACAAGCGTAATTTTGAAGGAAGGAAAATCATGACGGTGGAAAAAATATCTCCCTTGAAGGAGTGGGAAAAGCAGAAGATAACATTCGCAGCAGATGAGATACCATAAGATAATTTAAGGTGAATAGATCTCCTGGTGATTACAGTAACTGCAGAGCGAAAAGAAATAAATGAAAGCGTGAAAGCATCAGAAGAATGGGCGATAAATAGAACCTTGGTAGACACGGGTAGTTCGGTGGATATCTTATTTTATCGCGCATTCCAGGGTATAGGATACAAGGATGTGGATATGATGCCCTCAACATACAACATTCATGGTTTTAATAAAACGACAACCAATCCAAAAAGTGAGATAACCATGCGAATACTACTGGGAGAAATAGAAACGCGGATAACCTTATGCGTAGTGGATGTAGAATCACCCTACAATATGCTATTGGGACGACCGTGGGTACATGCGATAAAAGGAGTAGCGTCAACTCTTCATCAGTGCGTGCGTTTACCAATACCAAGTGGAATAGGCGAAATCAAATAAGATACTAGGAGTGCGAAAGTCTGCAGTCAAATAGATGTAAAGAATTATGAAGGACGCGCAAAGAGGCGAAAGGATAAATGGAGGAAGGAAAAATAATTAAAGAAGGAAGAAGAACTAAGAGTAAATATGACCAGAGCACAAGAAGGGAAAGGAATACCAATCGAAATTCCAGAAAAAGAAGGTGAACCGACGCACAAAATAAAAGAACCATCACCGTTAGGAGAACCAAAGGCGAATTTCACTGCAGCAGAGCCAACAAAATACATCAACATTGGGACAGAGGAAGAACCAAGGATATTAAAGATTGGAACAAAGATGGACAAATAATAATAAGAAGAAAGAACAATCAATCTCCTGCGGGAATATAAAGATGTCTTCGCATGGAGCATGGACGAAATGCCAGACATAGATCCTAGTGTCGCATGTCACAAGTTAGATATCAATAAGAATGCAAGACCATTCAAACAAAGGATAAGGAAGATAGCAACAACATATCATCCTCAAATAGAGGCAGAGTTACAGAAAATGTTGGATGCGGGAATAATTAGACCAGCAAAGTACCCAGAATGGATAGCAAACATGGTGGTCGTACCAAAGAAAAATAAGGGAATAAGGATCTGCATCGACTTCAATGACCTGAATAAAGCGTGCCCAAAGGACAGTTTTCCACTCCCAGATATACCGCAAATGGTAGAAGCAGCATCAGGAAACGAAATATTATCACTAATGGATGGATATTCAGGGTACAATCAGATCCCATTAGCGGAAGAAGATCAAGAACACACGGCTTTCTTCGCGCCAAGAGGATTATATTGTTATAATCGAATTCCTTTCGGTTTAAAAAATGCAGGTGCGACATATCAAAGAATGGTAGAAAAATTATTCGCGAAATGGGTGCATACGACATTAGAAGTCTATGTAGATGACATGCTGGTGAAAAGCAAAAAAGCGAAAGATCATGTTGAAAATTAGAGAGATATATTTGAACAGCTGCGACAATTCAAGATAAAGATAAACCCAGCAAAATGTGTCTTTGGAGTAGCATCAGGAAAAATTTAGGTTACATCATATCAAAGGTGGAAAGAGTTGAATCCACAACAGGTGCGGTCACATTCTCAGAAGAAGGGATAGCAACATGATCTACAAAAGCAGCTTCCTGAGGAGCAGAAGTTTCCTTTGAAGACGCAGAAGCATCTAAAGAAGCTGAGGAAATGAAGCCTTGTGAGGGAGCGTCAACATTGATACCAAAAGAGACCTCAGTACTCTCCTTCTTATAGTTGAATTCCGACATGACAAGAGAAGTGTTGATCGTGGGGGCTTTGCGAAATTTCTTAACCTTCTTCTTTTTCTCGCCATCAATCTCACTCTCAGTATCCTATGAAGAACAACGCAGATAAGAAATAGAGGCAACAATATTTTTTTAAAGAAAATAGAGTATTTCTTACTGCTCTGTTATGCGAAGGCTTCCTCTTGCGAGGCTCGTCATCTTTGAAACTCAAAAAAGATTTAGGATTTGGAACTGTAAAACGAGTATTACAAGAAAAAGAATTTTTGCTGCAACAAAACCAGTATGGGAATATGAAGAACAGTATATTAAGAACAGTAGCAGAATAGTAACAACACAGAAACAAATCAACAATAGCAAAGTAAAAATTCGAGGGAAAGAAAAACAAAATAGTATCGAAAGAAGAATATACTAACCTCGAATGAGAATCCATAAAGCTTAGAGAAGAACAGCACTGGGTAAATCTGTATTAAGAAAGAACGAAAACCTCGAGAAGATGAAGATTGAATAGTTGCAGAGAAGATGAAGGTTGAATAAAGAAAGGAAAAGATTATCTCTCCTCACTCCAGTTATTAAATAGGGAAAGAAAACAACCGGTTAACTCAAGACGTGCCGGTTAAAAGGGGAAATAGTCAATACGTGTAGACGGTTAAGACCAAATTACGGAAACATGTCGGTTAAGAAGAATGTGAATAGACAAACGGGTGCGGCAGAATAACAAATTAGAATTTCTCATACCGCCCTCTCTACCAAAAGAACGATATGAGAAGAGGCAAAATGTGGGCACAAAATACCGCACACTCGTTTTACGTGCGAAGTTACTCCGTAAGCGATAAGCGAACATGACCACATACGTTATATCCAAGATGACGAACCAGATGACGTAACCAAATCACAAGAAAGGTGTGAAGATCTATGCGACAGTAAAGAAATCGTGCGACAATGATAAACTCTTGTGCGACATTGACGCACGTCAGATCCGAAATTAGGGGCTTTATTAGCTGTCCTCCACTATGTAAACTCCTATTTAAGGAGCAGAGCGCCTTTGCAAAAGGGAGATATCTTTTTGGGTGAGCTTAGGGAAGAATTTTAGGAGAGAGAAAGTAATTTGCTCCCAAAGTTAGGGTTTCTTCATATCTTTGTACTTGTTCTAAGATTTTAATAAGAATTCTTGAGTATTTCGATATGGTTTCATAGATTCTATTAAGGTTGTGGTTGTGAGATTTCTGGCAACTACACCAATTATCTATAGGTTATTATTTTGGTGAATAAAGCAGAACGAAGGGATTAAGAAGAATGGATGAAGACAAGGCAACTATGGGCCACTGTATTCATTACTCGAGAATTTAAGGGGCAGCCGTTCATCAAGCGAGGTATATACCTATTCTTTCACGATCAGACTTGGGCATGACTTATTTTTGGTTTCTTTTTAATTAGTACTGGAACTCGAGTAACTAACTGCGCTACTATAACCCCGACTAACTTCATACCGATAGATCGATTAAAAAATAATAATATACTGATATCATTTTTAATGAGGCTCCAACTCTTATTGACCGAGATTCTATTTATTTTCATGCTCTAAAAATAATGAACTGCGGAAGAGATTGTTGCCTTTCAGTCATTGCTAACATTCTCAATCAAGATTGTATCTTCTCAATCATGCCGTTAGAAGGCCACAAAGAATATAAGAAAGGCCATCTATAAAATGAACAAAGTTATTGCTTTAGTAAAAAAGAAAATACCTTAGCATAGCATATCCGAACAGTTGCTTTGAAAGAGTAGGGTTCCTCACAACAGATGCGATCAGCTTAGCTCCTTTTGAGACTTAGTAAACCAATGCCTTAAGCCACGTTGGACTAATTTGTTATGAAATGTAATATTTTTGTCTAATATCTACAGCACACATCCAATATATTTTGTTTGGGGGATTGTATGTGCAGTATGTTTCTGTCTTCAACACTACTAACTACTTATTCAACACTAGGAATGCATGGTGATTTCCTGTGGACGTGTACATTTGGTATGGACGAAGGCAGTTAGGTTACTGTTGCCTTTGAGTACCAACTAGACATCATTGTTCAGTCTCCTACACCATCTGGATAGAGGGATGTTTGAAGTTTGCTCACTACATTGCTGCTCAACCACTAGCAGGAATACACATACCAATCAGATGCAGAAAGTTTTCACCCAGCCATGTCTTCTCATCCTTACGGACCCCAGCCACCACGTATAAATTATTGTTGCTTTCCCATTTCAGTCTTTGTTGGTAATTTGCAGCCAATCAAGGAGCTTGCTTATGGTAACATTTCCACAACTGCATTCTGTGACATGGATTCACCAGTACCATACGTTGATATCTGTATCAGTTGAAGGACGTTAGTAAGCTAGAGTTTATTACACCCCATTACTTGAAAATAGAATGTACAGGCCACTGATGCGCTACTAAATAGTAACAATACAGTGGTTCATGAACTTAAATTAATGCTTAGGGATGTTAAGTAGTGTTTTTCACAACTTTATGAATTTAATAAAGATAAAATGTACGACATTCATGGATCGAAAAGGTTGAGCCCGGCCTATACCTAGTGAACTCTAAAGAAATACCCTAATTATTAGTACCTTTTTTAATTATCTCCGGTTACCTAATTTTTTCCTTTCACCATATCTAATTGTCAACACAAAATATTAAAATTTCCATATCACTAGCCTTATACGAAAACATTGGCACATCATTTTTTAGATTATTTTCTCCTATTTTTAGTCCAATATTAACAAATTATCGATATTTACGTACCATTAACTATGACGTGTACACTTGTGACTTGTCGCGGTGTGTTCATTTATGAAATAAACATGTCGAAATGGTGTAGAAGAGTGTCACACCTCATACAAAGTGTTTCTTCTCCTGCAAATCGCTCTTCCTTTTCGATCAGAATGAACCGCACATCCTATTGCTACCAATTTATCGCTATGGGTCCTAAAACTGTTAGATACAATTCATTAAAAAGAACCCTAGAAAACGATTTTAAGATCTCAGATTACAATGTACGAGTTCTTCAGCCTAAACTCGGCGTGTTCATAATCTGCATGAGGAAGTATGCAGATTATTGGCGCTTGCGTGAGATTAATGCATTTGATGTCGATGAGCATTGTGTGGAATTGGTGCATTGGGAATTTAGATGATGTTGTCCCTTTGATCATGATTTTTCCTGTCTCCAACAACATGTGAATCTATTTCAAGGACTAGTTGATCGGCTTCAAGAATAATTGTTTCGTGATATCAACGACTAGGATGTAGCATTTATAGTTGATGATACAAGAAGAAACTAGATTGACAAAATAGGTTTCTTATTGATCATTATATTTTATATTTTTTTAGTTATTTCTTAATAAAAAAGATGTAATAACACAATTCTGGAAACTAAGATGAAGTGTTGCATATGTCTCTAATTTGTTTTGCCCCTTTCTTTATGTTCCGTTTTGTGTTTTGGTGTCAAGCACCACTTTCAGTCTCTAATTTGTCTAAAAAAAGAATCCGATTAGTCACGTAATCAAAAAAAAAAAAAAAAAAATCGAATTCCCAAATGCCCATCAGTTACAAAACATCCAGATATTTTTCATTCGTTTCCATTTTCAAAAATATCATCATTGATTTATCTATCAATCATGTATACCTTTTGCATCTCAAATTCTCAATTCTATGAAAACACAAAAGTCTCCCTCTAGATTCGCAAAATTTATAACCATAAATACAACTGCAATACACAAATGCCTCCCTCTATACCAAATTGACCACCATAAAAGATGAATGGCCAAGAATACACAAAAGTCCCCCTCTAAATTCGTCGGGAATATGTTTAAAAGCATTAACTCCATTAAATAAAATATCAACCATTATTACCCCAAAAATAAGACCAAGTCTAATTCTTCAAATTTCACAAAACAACTTTTGGTCCAGACAAGATACAAAAAAATTCAAAAAGGAGAAATAGTACTACTAGAAGAAAAAAATATATTGAACACCAAACTACATAACTCTGATGAAAACAAAAATAAAAAAACTACATAGATAACCTAAGGAACGTGTTAGTGGCATGGACATCGTGAGTATAAGTTTCCGAATGTCCTCCAAAATTCTTTAATGAGACGGCGCTCCTCATGTGAGGAATAACTCTAACCGTTTTCCTCTACAGTATCCCTCCAATTTCTGTCAAAGTTCCGGTAACTGTATCGTAACGCGTTAAACGGCTGTGGTTCCGCAATAGGATGTTGTCGTTATTTCCCAAGGCTATCGGCATATAAGGCGGCCATAATAGTTTCCCAGACCCTTCCAAGAGAATGCTCATCTTATAATTCCAATTTCATTCCCTGCCAGGTGCCCAGGCATGAGTATTCTCGTCAGAAATGGGTGCCCAAAAATCCATCAGGGGATCTACCATATAATGATTGTTGGTTGTAAAATAAAAGGAGGACTCTAAATAAGACCATCCCAAGTGTTGGCACCGCTAAACCTACCGTAAATTCGCTCTCAGGAATCTGATGCGGGGGTCGCGAATGTGTAATGAACGTCTCAGTGTCCAAATTGAAAGATATTATGTGAATATTCATCGAACCATGATTTATTCAAAAAATACACCCATGTGCGTACACTCCTGAATTCATATAATGAACTTCCCCGATGTCCCTCCATCCCGTTTCGTCTCCTAGAGTGTGCACTTCTACTTTATGATCCACATGAATTCGAACTTCCTTGTATTCATTAGTACGTTAACAGTAGCCAAAACCCCCTATTACGATTTGTGCATTGTAACCAAGATATGGCTCTGGTATTGGGTCGCCTATTTGTGGCAGATGGAGGTGCACACCCGTTGTTGTATTCATAATATACACAAGATCTTGTATGCCGTAGTGTAAAACATAAAATCATACCATACCATTGCAAGATCCAACAAATGGGTGTGGAGTCATTTTATAGGCTCTGAAATCCCAGTCATCACTGTTGGCTTCTAAATTTTCTTTGAAATCTTCCTCGTTATTTTTTCTCTGTAGAAGAGTCGTGTAACGTTGGCTCCCCCAAACCTTGGTGCGACACCAAAAAGGAGACAAATTCTTTTTTTTCTTCTGGGCTATATTCCATTTTTTGCATACAAATTTGCTTGCCAAAACACTTTATGTTGCTGGGAAGCGGTGTAGTATTTCGCTAGTTAATTCATCCGGCAACCCATCCATCACTACTACTGATGAAAGATTTTCAAATTTTTTTTACAAATATTCAGGATTTTCTTACTGTAGAATGCTACAAGCAGATATGAGTAAACCTCATATAGACATCAAATAGATACAATATGTGTCCCCACACACCTGTTGGCATTCTCATGTCTTTTGGTGTATTTCAAAATCTATTCGGTTAATATGTACCCCTTAATATATACGAAACGGTATGAATCATTGTGGCATTTTGATTGCAACTAACCACGGTTAGGAGACTCTAGAATTAGGCTAGGATTATATGTTACCGAGGGGTCGTGAGGAGTTGTTGTGCATGGTTTTGAATAAGCGTGACTAGAGTCGATTCTCCTTTAACCTAGTTTTTTCCTAAAACCATTATAAGTTAACGACTTAAAAACTTCATTGGTGTTAGAGCACTGCTCGGTCGAACTCGCAAGTGTTGCTATCTTAAGCCTTTTTGTCAAGTTTAGTTGCCAAAACTATAAGTCTTGATTTCTAGTCTACTTATAGCTAAGTCTCGGACTAGGATAGTAAGTGTAGTTGAGCTCTAGACTCCACGGCGTTCATCATGCAAAGACGAAGAACTACTCAAGGAACTGGTGGATCTTCATCGACAAAAAGGTATGTGGAGACTTGAACTTATCTATCACTCAAAAGTCTATCTATTTTATCTCCTATCTTGAGACAAAAATCGTATTGCTATATAGACTTCGATTATACACATTTGCTACTTCGAGCCGAGTTTATCTCGCTTATCTATTTCTCGAAATATGTGTTGGTAAGCTTTCGCTTTGGCCAAGTTCATCTTTACTCGTGACGAAAGTCATGTTGATTGTTTCAATCTCTTGAAAATCGCTTTGATGAAAAATAGTGTATGAATAACCACTATATAACATCCTCTAAGAATGTTTCAATGATTGAAATGAGAGTTTAGAATATATAACCTTGAATGGATATAAACATTGTATTTGAACTCATACTTGTGTAAGTCCAAAATCCTTGAACCAAAGTATGCATACTTTACTGGTTTAGGATGTCCGGAGCTAAGTCCGCGTACCCATACGCGTACTGCCGGAAGTTCACATCCCGTGAATTTATGCTGGAGTTTGTGAACTAAAAACAAGCTCAATCCGGGTACTTAAGTATGCGTACCGGTATGCGTACTTAAGTGGGTTATTTTCTAAAAACGGTTTATTCGTGAACTAAGACATTTATAAATTAAGGAATGCAATCTTTGCAAACCGTGGCTATAATGTTCATGAATCGATTCGAGTAAATCAAAATCGTTTTTGCTTCGATTCTATCTTATATACTTCTATGAGATCTAAGCAATTGAACAACTCTCTAACTAGTTCTTTTGAGTCATTTGAACTAGTTATGGTGAAGATGAATAAGGTTGATATGAAAGTGCTCATATGTCTAACCATTGGTTAACTATTGTTGAACCAACTAGGTGTACACGTTTAGGTACGGTTACTCAAACCTAAATGAAATTACATTTCATTTGTGTATAACAAGCTAAGTTCGATCTAACGGTTGAAAGATATTAGCATTAATCTAATCAGGTTTTCATCTAATGGTGAATATTGAATGCTTTGTTACCAAGGTAACTTAGATTGCAAACCCTGATTTGGAGACTATATAAAGGAGACTCTAGCAACTGAGAAACCTAATCCCCACACCTCCTGTGTAATACTAGTTGTATAAGCTAGAGTCGATTCTCCTTTGACCTTAGGTTTCTATCGAGACCCTATAGGTTAATGACTTGAAGACTTCATTGGGATTGTGAAGCCAGACCCAACTATTTTCTCTGTAGTTGTGTGATCTGATCTTGCTGTTTCTATCGTATTTGAGTACAATCGTAAGATTAGCTTGAGATTAATTTCTCTGATAGGCAATAGAAAAGGAGTCACAAACACCTTCGTCTCATCGTTTATAATTCCACAATATCTTGTTTCGCTAGTCGATTAAGATTATTGTGAGGTGATTGATATTTCTAGGTTGTTCTTCGGGAATATAAGTCCGATATATCAATTGGTATCAGAGCAGACAAACACATATGTGTTTGTAGCGATCTGACTCTATGGACAGAAATTATATCTCCATAAACGTACCACCAGTCTTTGATGGCTCAATCTACTTGTGGTGGAAAATTGTTATGCGTTCTTTTTTTCAAGCTCGTGATTTTCAAACATGGGTACGTATTGTTAATGGCTATACTCCTCCGGTTGATAATAAGGCGGTGTGTTTATACCCAAGGATATTGGTAGATATAGTCCAGAAGAAATCCTTACTGCAAAGCAAAATTCTGACGGCTTAAATGCTATCATACATGCCATTACCCCAGATCTTCAGCATCATGTGAATACGTGCACAAAGTCTAAAAAATCCTGGGATATCTTAGAAACCATATTTGAAGGGAATACCTGTGAAAAGGAAGCTAGGCTTCAAAACCTAAATTCTGATTGAGAAAACCTTTGTATGGCAGATAAAGAATCATTTGATGAGTTTAATCACAAAGTGTCTGAAATTGTTAATGCATCCTTTGCATTGGGTAAGAATATTCCTGAAAAGGACATGGTGATGAAGATTCTCAGATCTCTGCCATCCAGATACGTAACTAAGAAGCATGCCATCGTTGAAGGAAATAACCTTGATGAGCTTTCCAGAAATATTCTAATTGGAAAGTTAAAAATTCTTGATCTTGATCAAACACAGTCAGAACATCTGCGTTCAATGCTGTGACCAACGCAAGTGAATCTTCTAACTTGTCTTGGGATGATGAATGTTGTTCCAATCATGTTGATTTTGATAAATCACTGATAACAGAAAAGATCAAAGATTTTGTGAAAAGAAGTAAAAGATGTGATAAACGTCTCTCTCCAGTTAATGCTTCAGATGATTCAATACAAGAAAAATCTTCCATAGGTGTCAACATCTTGGATGCGTCTGATGTGTGCAATGAACTTTCAGCTCTTGCAACAGAAACCTCCACCTTCTCAATTTCTGATTCAGAACTTGAGTCCGACACATAGATTTGTGAATTCTTGAATAAAAGTAGAGAGATTCACCAAGAAAATCTTCAACTAAGAGCTTTGTTGAAGAAACTTGAATCATCGCTCGAGGTGAAAAATCTTGAGATAGACTGTCTTAATGATGAATTCATCAGAACCGTGTCTCTAAAATAAAAAGAGATTAATACTCTTAAAAATGACCTGCAAAGGTTATCTGGAAGTTCTGACAAGATATCAGCAATGTTATTCGGTCAGAAGTCCTTTGGAAATACAAATGGGTTGGGGTTTAAAGGAAAAACTGTAAACACAAACAACTCTCTTTTTCCGACTAATGCTGGAATAGTGTACGTTGAATGTTGTGATAAACAGAAGACATTTAAACAGAACAAAAAATCTTTATTGATTTGTTCGTTTTGTGGAAATGCAAATCATGTTCAAAGTATGTGTTGGAGATTCAAGAGGAACAACAAAAGAATTTCCAAACTTCAGGAGAACATGCAAAGGATGAATCTGGAGTTGGATAATCAACAAGGTTTTTCAAAAAAAATCTAGAAATTCCAGATTCAGACAAGGTAAGAAATCTGTTTATGCAACAAACCTTTGATAAGCCACTATGTGGTAAAAGAGGTGAGCGTTCGGCTCACTTTGTCGATGTCTAATACCAATGACGTCCGCATCCTCATCTTTAACTTGAGAAAATGAGGTTTGCATCAAGGTGGCTCAAGTTTTGTATTTATATTTTTCTTATTTTTGTTAAGAAAATATTCTCCTGATATTTTAAGATAATGGATAATGAACCATGAAAGACTTGTTCAAAGTTATTCTAGGGTTTGGTTGCCCATAAGTCTATTTATAATCATTTGTAATCAAGGTCCTTCATCTCTTTTCTCCTTGAAAGATACAGTTTCATGGCTCCTGTAACTAGAGGTACCACAAAAAGGGATACAGTTGAAGCAGTTAATGTGTATCTGTGTGAAGGGATGTCTTCCTCAAGGATGAAGAAAGAGAGATCTACAAATGATGGAAAAGGTTCTTCCTCTAACTTCCTCTTGTCTGTGTGTCAGTTTGATAATAACTTTAGAGGTATGGTGAAAGATTTCATCAGCAAAAGAAATGATTTAAAATCTCAAATTGTTTCCTCTTTAGAAAAGAAAACTCAATATGAAAAAATCTCTAACAAAGAACACCTTGCGTGAGCTAAAAAGAGAACTTAGTGAATTGACTGATATTTCTGAAGACTTATAGGAATTGAACGATCCCATAATCAATGGGTTTTTCAATAATGAGAAGGAATTCTCAGTAGATGCTCTGAGAAAGATCTATAATGTCTAGAAAACTTCTTATGAGAATTTATTCTTGTGTCTTTAAGAAGGATAACTAGGGTTCGGAATAGCCATTATTGTGAGTACACATAGCTATTTCCAACGATTTTCATCTTCAATATTTTTAGATTTATTTATTTAAATTCTAAAGTTTGTTTGGAAGATGATTTTGCAGTATTAATCTTTATGGTCTCATATATTGCAAACTTTTTATGGGATATGTGTGTTTGCGTCCGTGAACTATGATTGTCCCATACGTGGTTAAAAGTTAAGTCCTTCATATATCGATATGCAAGTATTGATAAAAGATTGAATGAACTTTTGAGAAACAAAAGATAATCCTATTATGTCATTATGCAAATATTGATGGAAGATAGGATGAGCTTTTGTTTACAAAGATTAAGTCTATTATATGTCATTGTGCAAATAGTGATGAAGAATAGAATGAATCTTTGTTTATTTCGCAGTATTGATCTTCCCTGATCCATATTTTTATGTAAATACTGTGTGGCTCCGTAAGTTCTCTTATGTTGAGCATTTCCAATTAGATTAATCATGGGTTATCTTGTGGTTAATTTGATTGAGATTTTTGGATACAAATTCATATTCTTATGTAATTTGTTAATGTCCAAAGAAATCCTTCTTTTCTCGTGAAAGTAAGGTCTCTCTTGTTGTTCTCTCAGGAATGCCATTTTATGGGGGAGAGTTCTTAATTGAACTTGTTCTTAATTGCCAAATCTTTGTGGGGAGTGCGGCTTTGGAATATTATAGGGGTTATCTTGTATCTTTATGAACTCCTTGATGAATGCATTTAGTTTCGACTATATGATTGCATCTAAAAAGTTGATATGTACTTTCTTTTGGTCATGAAGTGTCTCTATGGAAATTTCATTAGGATCCCACTGGTTTTCGTACCTTTGCCAATTTTATTGATAAAAAGGGGGAGAATTAATGTGTAGTTCACACTACAAATACATATGGTTTTCGGATCATTATGTAAGGGGGAGTGGTTTTCATGTGAGATGAAGTATTGGCTAATTGGGGGTGATACATATCACTATAGTATTGTTGTCGAAGTTGTGATACAATTGAACTTTGATGATGTGTAATAATACTATGACACTGTGTAACAATGATTGAGAGCTTTTGTTTTCTCATTGTTATGGCTATGGAACTTCAACAACGATGATGCTGATTTGAATATCTTTGGAATCATTGGAGTACTTGGAAGTGACGAAGATTTCGAGTTCTGTTGAAGAACCAGGGAGATCATGCATGTGGATGAGAAGCTGCAAAGTTTATTTATTTTATATTGCATATGTATTAATAGTTTTGTCACTAAAATTGACAAAGGGGGAGATTGTTAGAGCACTGCTCGGTCGAACTCGCAAGCGTTGCTATCTCAAGCTTGTTTGTCAAGTTTAGTTGCCAAAACTATAAGTCTTGATTTCTAGTCTACTTATAGCTAAGTCTCGGACTAGGATAGTAAGTGTAGTTGAGCTCTAGACTCCACGGCGTTCATCATGCAAAGACGAAGAACTACTCAAGGAACTGGTGGATCTTCATCGACAAAAAGGTATGTGGAGACTTGAAATTATCTATCACTCAAAAGTCTATCTATTTTATCTCCTATCTTGAGACAAAAGTCGTATTGCCATATAGACTTCGATTATACACATTTGTTATTTCGAGCCGAGTTTATCTCGCTTATCTATTTCTCGAAATAGTGTTGGTAAGCTTTCGCTTTGGCCAAGTTCATCTTTACTCGTGACGAAAGTCATGTTGATTGTTTCAATCTCTTGAAAATCGCTTTGATGAAAAATAGTGTTTGAATAACCACTATATAACATCCTCTAAGAATGTTTCAATGATTGAAATGAGAGTTTAGAATATATAACCTTGAATGGATATAAATATTGTATGTGAAATCATACTTGTGTAAGTCCAAAATCCTTGAACCAAAGTATGCGTACTTTACTGGTTTAGGATGTCCGGAGCTAAGTCCGCGTACCCATACACGTACTGCCGGAGTTCACATCCCGTGAATTTCTGCTAGAGTTTGTGAACTAAAAACAAGCTCAATACGGGTACTTAAGTATTGATAGACGCATTTATGTGCCTATTTTCATCTCTATTGTGTATATTGTTAGTACCCATTTTTTTACTTATTTTTGTATTTTATCTCTTTGTAGGTGCTTTAGAGAAATAAGCTTTTACGGCGAAATTGGCTCGAAAAGTTGATAAATGCAACCCAAGGGACGAGGGTTATATGGACTCCAGCAACGGATAAGGGGCGACCACTGGATAAGGGGTAACCTTACCCCTTCACGTTCAAATTCTAAATTTTGGCAGGAAACCAAAACCAAAATATATACACGTTTCTGGCAGTTTTTGTGGTAGTGATTTGGAGGAGTTTGAGGTCGATTAAACCTCTGATTTTCATAGGGTAGACTCCTTATGGGTCTAGGAATCTAACATGGGTGTTGAAATCGATTAAACTGGGCTCAATCGACGGATTTTTATCTCAACAGCAAAATATGGAAAGTCACGTGTGTGACCGATTTTAGGAAATTTTAGAGAGATTAAAGTGCTATAAACCTTCTCAAAGCTTGATATCTATCTAAAGAAGAGTTTAGAATCAAAAGGAAACTCAGAAACGCGTGGAAATCCTAAAACAAGAAATTACCGCAACTTTGCCGTGAAGAGAAATGAAGAGATTTTGGAAGATTCTGGAGAGATTTAATGGGTATTTTTAATATAAATAGATTGTTTGGGTCATATAGAAGGGGTGTCGAAAGTTAGGAGAAGTTGAGAACACCACAGAGCCGAGAAATCAAAGGTGAAGAAAACCCGCTGCTGCTGCTGAAGAACATGAAGAACTTCGACCCACACCGAACCATCGCAGAAGCAGTCTTATATTCAACTACAGAAAGATGTTATCGTTTTTCACTGTCGTTGCTTAATACTTTCAGCGACCATTACTTTCCTTACAAAAAGCTTTCTGTAACTACAGCTCGTCCTTCTTAATAAAAACACCTTATTTGAGCAATGAAATCAACTTTTGAGCATATTTCTATTATGAGGAGCTAAACCCCTTAGCCGAGGCGACGGAGGAAGCCATTGTTCCTTGAAAAGTGGTATAATTCTATTTTAATTATTTTTGCAATTTTTATATGATTATTTGCATTGAACTAATATAGGAAAATTGATTTTTATTGAGTAGTTGTGAATTGTTTTGATGGGACATGCTAGGTTTTAAAACTTTTGATGTTTCATGCTTTGTGTTTACAACTATTACTTCAAAAATCTATTAGAGGCAAAATATTAGAATCACTTAAAAATAAAAAAATTGCATAAATATTGATTAGAGTTTATCCTTTAATTGGTCAATGGTGGAATCCAGAGTCTCGGTGTTTTCTTTATATTTTTGATACAACTTTATTTAATTGTTAAGTTTAATTTGAGTCTAGAAAATCCTTCACAAGTCTTAGAGTTCGAATCATTTTACTACAATTACAAACCACATCAATTTTTTGCGCCGCCGACGCAGATTTGTTTTTAGATTTAAAGTTTTTAGATTTTTATTCTTTTGTTCTTTTTTACGTTTCTTGGGTATTTGTCTTTTTGTTGCAGGTTTTGAATCAAAGAGGAATTGGAGACGAAAGACCTGGGGGAATAAAAGCTAGACAAAGCGAAAAGAACGGAAAAGACGAAGATATTTAAAAAAAAAAATTAATTAGATTTTTTATTTTTAGAAATTGTAAATAGGACTTTATTTTTGTAAATTTTTATTTTTGAACCTTTTTATTATTATTATTTTTATTTTTTATATTTTTTTTGGACTTTTTGGACATTTTGGGACTTTTGGACATTATTTTTAAACCCTACGGAAGGGTGCCATTAAATATAAACTGTTTGCAGGGAAGGACGACGGTTACGATGCTGTCTCGGCCCCTCGGGTTCACACACTGACATAGGAGTTGGTGGCCCGAGTCGACTTCAGCGGTTCTTCGCCCGTCTGGTACGGGAGGTAAGCTTCTAAACACCCGCGAATCCCCTGTCAGCGGGTTTACTGTCTTCCTTAAGGTGCATATATGTTGAGGTTTTGAATACGGACTTTAATTTCTTAGTAAAGGGCAAGGCCATACCATATAAGATAAGATTTCGGATTTCATCACCATTCTCTTCTTGCCCGCTTTAGGAAAACGATACCAAACACGATCCCAAGCCTAAAATTTTGATTAGAACAAGACCGATAAGGTAACGAGCTTATAGGAAAGTCGTTTGAAAGGACTGTATTGGGTATTTTGTTAGCCTAACTAAAAGTTTAGGAAGATTACTGTAAGTCAATTAGAGCCGCCTTGTAACCCAGGGAAGCGTTGCCAAAGAGGTGGGGGTATAAAATCTCCTTTGAGCTTCCTCTACTTCTCTTTGACTTACTTTATTCGGATCTATCTAGAGAGGTTTGCTAAAACTATACCCAGTTGCCTTTTGGGAGATTAGAAGCTGGTCTAGAAACAATTTAAGTGGAGCCATCATGCTTGTTGTTTGCTAGTTTTTATAGGTTTGATTTGGTCGAGTCAGACTTGTTTGTGATTGTGTAGAATTCCCTTGCAATTAAGAATGTCGAACTGGTATGATAGAAGCCAATACAATGAGTATCGACCTGAATTTGAATATGGACATCATCATTTTTATGACCATAGTGGGAATAGTAGTTGGGAACGCCAACCTTTTCAAGGTTATGGTTCATACCATGGTGAGCCCAATTACTATCCACACACACACCGGTCATACGAGCAAGAAAATAAGGATTATTATAGTGCTAGTACCTCGTCTTTGGACAATACAATCAAACTGTTGAAAACTAGTCCTTATTATGATCCTTCTGTTCCTATTTATGATCCTTCCGTATCTTTAGAAGAGTCTCTTAAGCAATTAACTGAGCAAACAAATAGGTTTATGTCGGAAATGAATAGACAAACTGCACCATTGAGAAAACTTTCTATAGAGGAATCCCTCAAGCTGATGGCTGAGACAAACGAAAGACTTGCTCGAAATAATCTTAATTTCCAATACAGTGTTTCCAATAATACCCTTGAAAATAATGATAGTTATTTGCATAATCAAGATGACGAGGTTAAAATTGGTAACACTACATGTTTAGATGAGGTTCAACCATTTCCATGCTATTATAATGACGAGTATGATGAGGATAGTGTTGATGAAGAATCTGAAATATGTAGGCATAGTGATCAGGAATTTGTTACTCCAATTGAGCTTTATAATGATAATATTATTTCTAGTTCAAATCCAAATAATTTTAATAATTATTCACCTATTCAAAAGGATGAGGATTTAACTAGAGATACCCCCGTTTTAGACGAAGTAGTATTTCCTTTTTACGAAGCCAATAATGGTTTAGAGGAACGAGTTTATTCTGAAAATACTGTTTTATTGTCTAGTGATTTAGAAACAATAGTCTTAGACAAAGAAAATGAACTCGTAGAGATGAGTGAGGATGAACTTGACTTATAAGAATCAATTGCTTATTTTCAGGAATCGGATGACCTAGAAATTAGGGAGATTGTGACTAGTCTAACTAGAGACACTGAAAACTCTAAGTTTGGGTGTGATTATCATTCTCCACGTGCTTTAACTCTTAGAAAGGTCCCTCACTTGGGACTTGACATATATGCCTCAACCGTTTTAACAGATTATCTTCATACACGTTTTCCTGAATCTAGTGATGTCCATAAGGAAGTTCAGTCGTTAGAACCCATCCTCTGGTTTATGTGGTTTTCCCAGGCTATGATACCCAGATCGACTTTGTTTTCCCACCAAATATTTTTCTTCCAAATGTGGGAACATATAGATTTCAAATGTGTCACCTATTAGGTTCTGAGACTAAGCCTAAGTACTTTAGGTTAATAAAATCGACACATTTGCTTAAGAATGACCACTACTCTCACTGTGGTCAATTATGTAAGTCAAACCTGATTGACTTAGAGGATCCTCAATTATTTAGGTTATTATTATGTGCTTCTAAGTTCTTATTTGAGTTTCTACAGACTCTAGAACCTAATAATTCGGATCCCACCTATGAAGAAACGCAACCAATGAAAATATTTTATTTAGACCCTTTCATAGAACCTGAACCTGAACCACAATTAGATATAAATTTCTTAATCAGGAAACTAGGTAAGGACATGTTAGTCTTGTTCATTTCGTTGGTTTATTACAGTTTCCTTTGGTCAGCTCTATTTGGTTTTGAAGACCCACAGTTATTCCGACTACTGTTATACGATTCGAGGTGACTTATCCTTTCCAATGTCTTCCTGAAGACTTTAAACTTAGCACTTCTTGGGAGGTAACCCATTCTCATGCAACACGGTAATATCTTTCCTCAACTCTTTTGCTTCAAATGGTAACAGTTTCTCCTTGTTCATGCTTTTAATTTTATCTTTAGAACATTGAGGACAATGTTAGATTTAAGTTTGGGGGTATGGGAGAAACTTTTTAGTTGCATTTTAAACTCCAGAGCCTAGAAATTTATGCCTATTAAGGATGGCACTAATCAATCTAAGTGGATGGAAGCATTTTGGTTTTAGGAGTTGAGGAACCAATCTGAGTAGATGGAAACATCTAAAGAGTCTATTCATAAAAGCACAGAGCTCAGGTGTTAGAAATAACATGATAGTTTCACCGTATCTCGGCATCATCTAATTACTTCTGTTTTTGTTTTTTTGCAAATTTTTATGTCTGCTGGGTTGAAATAGAGTGATTGAGTTACTAAAAAAAAAAAAAAAAAGACCAGACCAATTAGACCAATCGGAATAAATATTAACACTTGGATAGCAATATGTGTGTGTTCTCCCTGTCTCCGTCGCCTAAACAAGCGTGGAACGCGGGATCCACGGGAATTACCATGTAATCTGCTGACAAGAAGCATGCGCTTGGATCCAAAAGATCTAATCATGTCGTTAAAAAAATAAAAAAAAAATATATATATAAATAATAATAAATAAATAAATAAAGGTTTATTATAAAGTCAACCACTGGTTCCCTTGTATATGCCAACTGTGTTGATGTAGATTTAGGATTGTCGACCACTGGTTCCCTTGTATATGCCAGTTGTGTTGATATTAGTCCAGACCAGTATCTCAATCCACTAGGTCATAGGTTCATCTTGGCATTGAAGTCCATTCGCAGCCATCTATTTCTATATCCATCTTCTTAATCTATTCATGTGATTTGTTTGATTCCGGATATTGATGTCCATAGTGCGACTATCTGAGTAGAGCTCTGTCACTTATATATGAATTTTAGTATGCTAGAGTGCAAAATCGTATACAGCAATTGGAATCTCGCATCAGGGTACTTCCTCCCGTAATCAATAAGTATGCCAACCAATGAGGTTCTTTAGTGCATTCCAAGGTTCTGCGTAGATAGCCAGGGTCTGGAGTAAAGGTTTTGTGGGTATATCTCTAGTAAACCCTCCCGAGACTATAACTCGGCCACTAGGGACACCTAGGGGGTTAAAGGCTTGTTGCACATGCTAAGTGCAATCGACGATGCCTGCGACAGTGAGTTAGGATTTTATTTTGTAGTTTTGATTTGCTCGGGACTAGCAAATAATAAGTTTGGGGGTATTTGATAGATGCATTTATGTGTCTATTTTCATCTCTATTGTGTATATTGTTAGTACCCATTTTTGTACTTATTTTTGTATTTTATCTCTTTGTAGGTGTTTTTGGAGAAATAAGCTTTTGCGGCGAAATTGGCTCGAAAAGTTGATAAATGCAACCCAAGGGACGAGTGTTATGCGGACTCCAGCAACGGATAAGGGGCGACCACTGGATAAGGGGTAACCTTACCCCTTCACGTTCAAATTCTAAATTTTGGCGGGAAACCAAAACCAAAATAAATACACGTTTCTGGCAGTTTTGGCGGTTGTGATTTGGAGGAGTTTGAGGTCGATTAAACCTCTGATTTTCATAGGGTAGACTCTTTATGGGTCTAGGAATCTAACATGGGTGTTGAAATCGATTAAACTGGGCTCAATCGACGAATTTTTATCTCAACAGAAAAATATATAAAGTCACGTGTGTGACCGATTTTAGGAAATTTTAGAGAGATTAAAGTGTTATAAACCTTCCCAAAGCTTGATATCTATCTAAGGAAGAGTTTAGAATCAAAAGGAAATTTCAGAAACGCGTGGAAATCCTAAAACAAAAAATTGCCGCAACTTTACCGTGAAGAGAAAGGAAGAGATTTTGGAAGATTCTGGAGAGATTTAATCGGTATTTTTTATATAATTAGATTGTTTGGGTCATATAGAAGAGGTTTCGAAAGTTAGGGGAAGTTTAGAACACAACAGAGCCGAGAAATCAAAGTTGAAGAAAACCTGCTGCTGCTGCTGAAGAACACGAAGAACTTCGACCCACACCGAACCGTCGCAGAAGCAGTCTTATATTCAACTACAGAAAGCTGTTATCGTTTTTCACTGTCGTTGCTTAATACTTTCAGCGACCATTACTTTCCTTACAAAAAGCTTTCTGTAACTACAGCTCGTCCTTCTTAATAAAAACACCTTATTTGAGACATGAAATCAACTTTTGAGCATATTTCTATTATGAGGAGCTAAACCCCTTAGCCGAGGCGATGGAGGAAGCCATTGTTCCATGAAAAGTTGTATAATTCTATTTTAATTATTTTTGCAATTTTTTATATGATTATTTGCATTGAACTAATATAGGAAAATTGATTTTTATTGAGTAGTTGTGAATTGTTTTGATGGGACATGCTAGGTTTTAAAACTTTTGATGTTTCATGCTTTGTGTTTACAACTATTACTTCAAAAATCTATTAGAGGCAAAATATTAGAATCACTTAAAAATAAAAAAAATTGCATAAATATTGATTAGTGTTTATCATTTAATTGGTCAATGGTGGAATCCAGAGTCTCGGTGTTTTCTTTATATTTTTGATACAACTTTATTTAATTGTTGAGTTTAATTTGAGTCTAGAAAATCCTTCACAAGTCTTAGAGTTCGAATCATTTTTACTACAATTACAAACCACATCAAGTATGCGTACCGGTATGCGTACTTAAGTGGGTTATTTTCTTAAAACGGTTTATTCGTGAACTAAGACATTTATAAATTAAGGAATGCAATCTTTGCAAACTGTGGCTATAATGTTCATGAATCGATTCGAGTGAATCAAAATCGTTTTTGCTTCGATTGTGTCTTATATACTTCTATTAGATCTAAGCAATTGGACAACTCTCTAACTAGTTATTTTGAGTCATTTGAACTAGTTATGGTAAAGATGAATAAGGTTGATATGAAAGTGCTCATATGGTTAACCATTGGTTAACTATTGTTGAACCAACTAGGTGTACACGTTTAAGTACGGTTACTCAAACCTAAATGAAGTTACATTTCATTTGTGTATAACAAGCTAAGTTCGATCTAACGGTTGAAAGATATTAACTTGAATCTAATCAGGTTTTCATCTAACGGTGAATATTGAATGCTTTGTTACCAAGGTAACTAAAATTGCAAACCCTGATTTTGAGACCATATAAAAGAGAACTATAGCAACTGGGAAACCTAATCCCCACACCTCCTATGTGATACTAGTTGTATAAGCTAGATTCGATTCTCCTTTAACCTTAGGTTTCAATCGAGAACCTGTAGGTTAACGACTTGAAGACTTAATCTGGATTGTGAAGCCAGACCCAACTATTTTCTTTATAGTTGCGTGATCTGATCTTGTTGTTTCTATCGTATTTGAGTACAATCGTAAGATTGGCTTGAGATTAATTTCTCTGATAGGAAAGATAGAAAAGTAGTCACAAACACCTTCGTCTCATCGTTTGTGATTCCACAATATCTTGTTTCGCTAGTCGATTAAGATTATTGTGAGGTGATTGATATTTCTAGGATGTTCTTCGAGAATATATGTCCGGTATATCAATTGGTTCCAATTCACCTTGATTTTTCAAAAGACGGAACAAAACTCGTAGGTATTTCTGTGGGAGACAGATTTATCTATCAGAATAGACTTTTCTGTGGGAGACAGATTTGTTTATAAAGTCTTCGACTTTGGGTCGTAGCAACGCTTAGTTGTGGGTGAGATCAGCCAAGGGAATCAAGTACGTAGAGTCCTGCTGGGACTTGAGACGTAAGGAGCGCAACTGTACCTTGGATCAGTGTGAGAATTATTGGGGTTCAACTACAGTCCAGATCGAAGTTAGTTTGTTGTAGGCTAGTGTCTATAGCAGCTTAATACAGTGTGTGTTCAATCTGGACTAGGTCCCGGGGTTTTTCTGCATTTGCGGTTTCCTCGTTAAAAAAACTTCTGGTGTCTCTGTTATTTATTTTCCGCATTATATTTTGTTATATAATTAAAATATCACAGGTTGTGCTTTGTATCCATCAAATGGTAATCCAACCTTTGGTTGTTGATTGAAATTAATTGATCCTTGAATATTGGTCTTTAGTACCGTTCAAGTTATTTCTCTTGTATTCAATCAAACTCGCAGATTTCTATTTGCTTGAGTTGGGATTGAATCGAGAAATTGAGATATAACTCTTTGATATACTTTTTATTAAGATTAAGTATGACTGTTTAGTTGATTCTCTTAAAGTATATTGGAGTTAGTCCATACAGATTGCTAAGCGAAATATTGGGTGAGGTTGTTAGACCCATACTTTTTCAATTGGGATTCTGAAGCCATACCCAACTATTTTCTCTGTAGTTGTGTGTTCTGATCTTACTTGTTTTATCGTATTGAGTACTATCTTATCTAATATTTGCTCGAGATTTATCTCCGATAGGTAAGATATAAAAATTAATCACAAAGCTCTTCGTCTCATTCTTTGTGATTCCACAATAACTTGTTCTACTACCATATAATTAAGTTATTGTGAGCTGATTGATATTTCTAGGCTGTTCTTCGGGAATATAAGACCGGATTAACAATTGGTTCTTGTTCACCTTGATTTATCAAAAGACGGAACAAAACTTCATAGGTATTTCTGTGGGAGACAGATTTATCTATCAGAATAGACTTTTCTGTGGGAGACAGATTTGTTTATAAAGTCTTCGACTTTGGGTCATAGCAACTCTTAGTTGTGGGTGAGATCAGCTAAGGGAATCAAGTGCGTAGAGTCCTGCTTCGATTCAGAGGCGTAAGGAACAAGACTGTACCTTAAACGATGTGAGACTTGGTTAGGGATCAACTACATTCAAGTCTGAAGTTAACTTGTAGTAGGATAGTGTCTGTAGCGACTTAATACAATGTGGTGTTCAAATCTGGACTAGGTCCAGGAGTTTTTATGCATCTGTTGTTTCCTCATTAACAAAACTTCTGGTGTCTTTGTTATTTCTTTTCCGCATTATATTTTCTATATAATTGAAATATCACAGGTTGTGTGTAGTTCAATCAATTGGTAAATCCAACCTTTGGTTGTTGATTGAAATTGATTGACACTTGAACATTGGTCTTTGGTACCGTTCAAGTTGTTTCTCATAATAATCAGGCTCACGGACTCTGTCTGTTTGATTTGTTGATTACATTGAGAAACAGAGATATAACTCTTGGATATATTTCCTTGATTGATTCTGACTGTCTAGTTTATTCTCTTGGAATTATATTGGAGTTAGTCCATACAGATTGCCTAACGAAATATTGGGTGTGGTTGTTAGACCCCCACTTTTTCAATTGGTATAAGAGCAAGAAAACACATTAAAGACCTCATAAGTCTGTGTTTGTAGCAATCTGACTCTATGGACAGAAGTGTTATCTCTGACAAACGCATAACCGGAAACAAAAGTTCTGTTTCTATGGAATCTATTAAAGAGAAAGACGCTTCGATCTCACACATAGATGAACATTCTGTTCACATGAAACAGAAAAGTATTGATAAGTGTTACCCTGATCATCTTACTGACGAGTCTGACCCTGAAGTAGAAAGGGAAGCAGCCCGAGAAAGTGCAGCGATTCTAAAACTTGTTAGAATCCAGGCAGTTGAAATCAATAAGCTGAAACACAAGGTAAATATGATGATTGGTATGGTAAAAGATCGTGATTCCCAATTAAGGGTTCTTCGTGAGGAAAATGGTATAGTGTGTTCATCCCGAATCTTACTCGACTAAACTCAAGGAAGATGTGCTGGAAATAGAACGTCTATTGAGTAATCTCTCTATTCAATGTAAAGGATGCTCTATGGAGTCTACTATATCAATTACTTCTGATTCAACAGCGATGTAAGAAAATATGACTACTTGTAATCATGTTTCTCTAATGAAACCTGTTTCAGAAGCTAAACTGCAAATCCTTCTTATTGTTAAAAAGGTGTTTGGTCCTTCCACTGATCAAGGAAACACCACATCTCACGGAAGGAAGAAATCTTCTAACGATGTTACTAATCCTACATACTCTAATCACTCTGGTGATCAGAAAGTATGTCTCTTTTGTGATTCAAAAGGACATGTTCAACGGAAAAGAAAACTGAGGTTGAATGACAATTATTTTGGTGGACTTCAATACATCTTAGATTTAATACTCAAAGTTGTAACTGACATTCAGATGTCTAAACCTATTGGTTTTAGTACTCACCCTATAAATTCTTCCAGGAAAGTTAGTTCAATCTGGTCATCAAACGTTCGAACTAATTGTAGCATTAATACAAATCGGTCAAGGAGATTTCAGAAAGGTTCTTCTCAACCTAAGGTGGAGAATGATGTCCAAGATGTGAGAAAGGTACCAGTAGGTCAAAACAACAATGGAGATATGAAGGACAACCTTAATCTGATAATTGAAGGATACAAGGATCTTATCAACAGGCTGTCAAAATCCTCCAAACAAACTTCTGGTAAGGATTCAAACTTAGTCTCATACTATAATGATAGTAAGTTTTATGATACTTTTTCACATCAAAAGGGGTTTCCTCCAAAAATTAGAAGGAAAAAAGAGGATTAACCATGAACAATATTCGTTTGATGAGCATAAAGCTCATACTTGTGTTAATTAATCACAAGGGTTGAATTCTTACTCATGAAAAATCCTATTGAGTAAGATATGCTAATAATCGGGTATACTTATTGGTAAAATGCTTTCTGATTAGTTGAGCTATTTTCTTATCATTCATAGCTAAACTATTGTCTACATATAGTTTTGACTAAGTATTGTTTTGTTTCGAGAATCACTTCGAGTGTCTTTTTTTTTTTTTAAGTATTTTTACATTTGAGTTGTGAGCTACTTTTGTGCTCTAAATTTTCCACTTGTGAGAATATAGAATTTATTGAGCCAAAAAATGTGAAAGAAAATTTTCACGTAGCAAAATCTTGTTGTGTTCTTTTTACCTTGTAAAGAGGTACTTTACAGTTTTTAAGTCTTGTTTTAGGGACCATATTGGTTTTCGTACGGGTATCCATACTGACTTGACACGAATCAATTTTTAGAAACCCTAAAGTTATTCCCTAAGAAACCATTTAAATACCGATCCTATTGAGTCACGTACGCATACTCTAGGTTAATTTCGATTTTGTCAAGAATGTCATCACCTTCTCGTACTTGTGATTTTGCAAGTGGTTTTCTTGATAAAGGTATTGGTTTCGGGTCCAAAGGGAAGAAGAAAAGAACCCTAGTAGAAGTTGATGATATCAAATATCAAAATCCTGATGATTATTCTGATGTCTCATGCTACTACGCTTATACTCATCAAGATGTATAGAATGATGAGATGGTTTCGGCCGAAGTGGTTCATGATTTTCTTAAATACTTTAGGAAGCAAAACTGCATCTCGTTGTTAAGGGTCTCGATGTGTTATGAACTGAGTTGAAAAAGGTTAACTCTGACCTTGTTCTCATGAAGACACATGTTAAAGATCTTCTCAATGAGGATATCTTCTCCGAAGAAGCAGTGCATGTTGTCAATCACAAGCTCAAAGGTCTCAAGACCCGGAGGGTTCCGGAAGTGTTCTTTAACTCAAGTTTGAGTTTTCTTTTTGGTTTTTAGAGTTGTTTTATTTTGTCTAGGAAACTTCTTATGAGAATTTATTCTTGTGTTTTAAGAAGGATAACTAGGGTTTGGAATAGCAAATAATGTGATTACACATAGCTATTGCCAACAATTTTCATTTTGCAATGTTTTAGATTTATTTATTTAAATTATAAGTTATTTGGAAAATGATTTTGCAGTATTAATCTTTATGGTTTTATATATTGCAAAAAAATTATGGGATATGTGTGTTTACGTCCGTGAACTATGATTATCTCATATGACAAAAGTTTTTTTTTTTTTTTTTTTTTTGGTAAAGTCATATGACAAAAGTTAAGTCTATTATGTCTTTATGCAAATATTGATAAAAGATAGAATGAACTTTTGTATATTCCGCAATATTGATCTTTCCCTGATCCACTTCAATGTGAAAGTACTATATGGCTCCGTAAGTTTTCTTATGTTGAGCGTTTCCGATTAAATTTATCATTAAGGTTCTCTTGTGGTTAATTTATTCGAGTTTTCTTGATACAAATTCATGTTTCATGTGATTTGTTAATGTCCAAAGAAATCCTTATTTTCTCGAGAAAGTAAGGTCGCTCTTGTTGTTCTTTCGGAATGACATTTTATGGGGGGGAGTTCTTAATTGAACTTGTGCTTAATTGCCAAATCATTGTAGGGAGTGCGGTTGTGGAATATTGTAGGAGTTTTCTTGTATCTTTATAAATACATTAAGTTTCGACTATGTGAAATCATCGAAACCAAGTTGATATGTTCTCTTTTAGTCATGAATAATCTCTTTGAGAATTTCATTATGACCCCGCTAATTTTTCGTACCTTTGCCAATTTATATTGACAAAAAAGAGGAGAATTATTGTGTAGTTCACACTACAAATACATATGGTTTACGGATCATTATGTAAGGGGGAGAGGTTTTCATTGTGAGATGAAGTATTGACTAAGGGGGAGTGATACATATCACCGTAGTATTATTGTCAAAGTTGTGATACAATAATAATACTATGACACTGTATAACATTAATTGAGAATATCTGTTTTCTTATTGTTATGGCTATGGATCTTCAACAACTATGATGCTGAGTTGAACACGTTCAGAATTACTGAAGTACTTGGAGTGACGAAGAATTCAAGGAATGTTGAAGAACCAAGGAAATCAAGCATGTTGGATGAGAAGCTACAAAGTTTATTTATTTTGTAATCCATATATATTGATAGTTTTGTCACTAAAATTGACAAATGGGGAGATTGTTAGAGCACTGCTCGGTCGAACTTGTAAGCGTTGTTATCTCAAGCTTGTTTGTCAAGTTTTGTTGTAAAAACTATAAGTCTTGATTTCTAGTCTACTTATAGCTATATCTCGAAGCTAATAGTTCATCTTTTATTCTTGACGAAAGTCAAAAGATGATCATGTGAAAATCGCCTGGTAACATCTGACATGATTTGTGTGAGACAGTCATTTGATGTAGACTCGGAATATTTCGAATTGATCTATTGATCACTTGAAAATATCTTTGAAGCTAATAGTTTGTGTGAGACAGCTATTCCCGTCTTCTAAGAATGTTTCAATGATTAAAATGGAGTTTAGAATAATTAACCATTGATTGGATATAGAACAGTATGCGTACTTGTATGCTAACTGTTGCAAGTTACTCCAAGTCCGGGAACCATAGTATGCATACCCGTATGCGTACTGGTTTAACAGTTGAAGTCCGGGAACTTAGTATGCATACCCGTATGCATACTGGCGTAACAGTTCAGGTCCGGGAATATAGTATGCGTACCCGTTTGCATACTAATTCAAATGATGTTGATCGTCAACGACAGTATGCATACCAGTTTGTATACTGGCGAACTGACCAGGTCATAGAACTCAAGGTAAGCGTGCCCGTTTGTATACCTGAGTGGGTTAAGTTCTAAAATCGGTTTATTCGTGAACAAATACATTTATATAATAAGGAATGCAATCTTTGCAAATCGTTGCTATAATGTTCATGAATTGATTCGAGTGAATCAAAATCGATTTTGCTTCCATTATGTCTTGTATACTTCTATGAGAATATAAACAATTGAACAACTCTATAACTAGTTTCATTTGAGTCATTTGAACTAGTGGTGATTAAGATGAACATGGTTGATATGAAAGTGTTAATATGACTAACTTCGGCTAACTATTGTTGAGCGAACCATGTGTACACGTTTAGGTACGGTTACCTATATCTAAATGAAGGAACATTTCATTTGTGTTTAATAAACTAAGTTCAATCTAACGGTTGAAAGATATTATCTTGAATCTAGTCAGGTTTTCATCAAACGGTGAATATTGGATGCTTTGTTACCAAGGTAACATTGATTGCAAACCCCGACTTAAAGACTATATAAGGGAGAACTCTAGCAACTGGGAAACCTAATCCCCACACCTCTTGTGTGATACTAGTTGCGACTAGAGTCGATTCTCCGTTAACCTAGGTTTTTCTAAAACCATTATAGGTTAACGACTTAAAGATTTCATTGGGATTCTGAAGCCAGAACCAACTATGTTCTCTGTAGTTGCGTTTTATGATCTTACTTTGTTCTATCGTATTGAGTATTATCTTCTCTAAGATTTTCTCGAGATTCAATCTCCGATAGGTACGATAAAAAGTAGTCACAAACATCTTTGTCTAATCGTTTGTGATTCCACAATATCCTGTTCCGATTCCATACGATTAAGATCATTGTGAGGTGATTGATATTACTAGGTTGTTCTTCGGGAATATAAGTCTGGTGTATCAATTGTTTTCTGTTCACCTTGATTTATCAAAAGACGGAACAAAAACTCGTAGGTATTTCTGTGGGAGACATATTTATCTATTCAATAGACTTTTCTGTGTGAGACAGATTTGTGTATCAAGTCTTCGACTTTGGGTCATAGCAATTTTTAGTTGTGGGTGAGATCAGCTAAAGGAATCAAGTGCGTAGAGTCCTGCTGGGATTAAGAGGCGTAAGGAACGCGAATGTACCTTAATCAGTGTGAGATTGGTGAGGGCTCAACTACATTCCAGTCAGAAGTTAACTTGTAGTATGCTAGAGTCTATAGCGGCTTAATACAGTGTGATGTTCTAATCTGGACTAGGTCCCGGGTTTTTTTTGCATTTGCGGTTTCTTTGTTAACAAAATTTATGGTGTCTGTGTTATTTATTTTTCGCATTATATTTGTTTATATAATTGAAATATCACAGGTTGTGAGTAGTTCAATCAATTAGATAATCCAACCTTTGGTTGTTGAAATAAATTGATTGACACTTGAATATTGGTCTTTGGTACCGTTCAAGTTGTTTCTCATAATAATCAGGCTCGCGGATTTCTATCTGTTTGATTTGCTGAATACATTGAGAAACAGAGATATAACTCTAGGATGTATTTTCCTTGATTGAGTCTGATTGTCTAGTTGATTCTCTTGGAAATATATTGGAGTTATTCCATACAGATTTCCTAAATGAAATATTGGGTGTGGTTGTTAGACCCCCTCTTTCTCAATTAGTATCAGAGAAGGCAAACACGTTTAATACCTCATAAGTCTGTGTTTGTAGAAATCTGACTCTATGGAAAGAAACACTATATATATTAACGTACCACCAGTCTTTGATGGATCGAATTATCTATTGTAGAAAATTTCTATTTGTGCCTTTCTTCAAGCGCGTTATTTTTAATCATGGATTCGTGTAGTTAATGGTTATGATCCTCTGGTTGTTGCAGAAGGCGATATAATTGTTCTGAAGGATATTGGTGCTTATGATCCTGCCGAGATTCTTTCTGCAAAGCAAAATTATGATGGATTAAATGCTATCATCCATGCCATTACCACATACCTTCAGCACCATGTGACTGCGTGTACTAATTCGAAAGAAGCCTGAGATATCTTAGAAAGTGTATTCGAAGGAAATTCCTCTGAGAAAGAATCTAGGATTCCAAACCTAAATTCTGATTTGGAAAACCTTCGTATGGCTGATGAAGATTCATTTGATGAGTTTAATCACAAAGTATCTGGAATTGTTAATGCATCTTTTGCATTGGGTAAGACTATTTCTAAAAAGGACATTGTGATGAAAATTCTCATATCGTTGCCATCCAAATACGATTCTAAGAAGCATGCCATCATTGAAGGAAATAACCTTAATACTTTATCCATAAATACTCTTGTTGGGAAATTAAAGATCTTTGATCATGAGCATACATCCAAATCTGGGAAGGATATTTCTTTCAAAGCACAAAAGAACACTAAATTTCTTGACAAAAGTAAAAGTGTTGGCAACTCTGTTGTTGATTCATTAGATGAAGATCTTGACAACTCAGTTTCACTGATCACAAGACAGTTTAGAGATCTTCTTTTGAAGAGAAGTAAACTGTTCATCAGAGATAAACCCTGGTCATCAGTCAAACCTCATGACCGTGCTCCTCCTAAAAAAAGGGACACCGTCGATACTGATGATGAGGATATTCCACAGTGCTTCAAGTGTAAAGGTTTTGGTCATTATTCTATTGAGTGTCCAAATCTTAGAAAATACACTGGGAACAAAGGTCTTGCTGCAACTCTTGATGAGATGTCTGATCACTATGATTCAGATGAAGTTGAAAAGTTAAGTGTTGCACTCCTTGGTGAAAATATTGATTTTTATAATTGTAGCAATACATACATCAATCTTGATATTCTTCCTGGAGAAACTTCGTCAACCACTTTGGAGGATAAAATGGATTTTTCCCTGTCTACTGAAAATTCTATTTCACATGTTTCAGGTACCTCAATTTTTTTAGCAGCATGCTCAACAATGGTGTCTGAGCCGTCCTCCACATTGACATGTTCTTATTGTACTTTTACGGATCATGAACTCTCTAAGTGTTACAAGTACAAACATAAAACAAGATATGTCAATAAACTTCAACGAAAAGAAAATCGATTAGCAACCAAGCTCAAACTTTTTCATAAGTCTAATTCACCTGAAGTAAGTAAAAAACTCAATTCCTCTCCGAAAAAGTTAATTTCTAAAGAATTAATTAGACCTCTCCGGAAAAGAACAAGGTCTAAACATTCTGTGAAAAAGGGTATTAAGAATTCCGTACAAGAAGTGTATGGTGGACAGATTATTGTTCACCCCAACACAACTTAATTGTGTTGAAAATGCGTCTTGTCTCACGTGTCTGACTTAAAAGAGACAAGAGTTTGCACATTTCAGGCTTTAGGAAAAGAAATGTTTTCTTTTTTTTTTGGTTGATGTTTTCTGGAATTCTGTTGATCTTTTCATATCATAAATTGGTATTGAAAAGAATTTCCTTTTTCATTAAAAGAAGGTTAAAATCGACAATTCTACCTTCTTTAGGGTTATGATTTGGTCGTACGTGAATCCTACTCTGTATTTAGGTTCCGTAACCCAACATTTCTTTTTTGCTTCCCTGAAAAACTCTTTTTATCACAAGATTGCTTGTTGAGCTTTATTTGTGTATTTGTTTCACAATTCCATACTTGTATGGAGACTCCAAGCATCATGTCTTCTGATGGAAAAGATGTTAATATGATTTTTAATCCGTCAATAATGAAGGAAAAATATAAGTTTCCTTCCTCTACAACTTTGAAGAGAAAAGGGAAGAATATGAAAAAACCAAGCGCTATCCCCTCTAATCTTTAGAAGTTTTCTGGTGTTCTTGAAGAGTTGAATAAAACAAGGAAGGAGATTCAGCAAATAAAGGCTATTGTTTAAAGGACTCTTGAAATTCAGAAGGCCCTGGTTCGGCATCAGTCAAGAAGGTTTGTCGAAATTGACTCCTTTCTTCATGAACCTTATGTTCCAATGGCTGTTGATGACAAGGAGTTCGGGGACGATAAAGAATTTTTCAGAGGCCTTAATGTCTAGGAAACTTCTTATGAGAATTTATTCTTGTATTTTAAGAAGGATAACTAGGGTTTGGAATAGCCTATATTGTGATTACACATTGCTATTGCCAACGATTTTCATTTTGCAATGTTTATAGATTTATTTATTTAAATTGTAAAGTTTATTTGGAAGAAGATTTTGCAGTATTAATCTTTATTGATTTTATATATTGCAAAAATTGTTATGGGATATGTGTGTTCACATCCGTGAACAATGATTGTCCCATATATGTCAAAAGTTAAGTCTATTATGTCATTATGCAAATATTGATGGAAGATAGAATGAACTTTTGATGTCAAAGATTAAGTCTATGGTATCATTATGCAAATATTGATGAAAAATAGAATGAATCTTTGAATATTCCGCAGTATTGATCTTTCCCTTATCCACTTCTAAGTGAAAGTACTGTATGGCTCCGTAAGTTCTCTTATGTTGAGCATTTCCGATTAAATTAGTCATGTGTTCTCTTGTGGTTAATTTAATTGAGTTTTCTGGATACAAATTCATGTTTCATGTGATTTGTTAATGTCCAAAGAAATCCTTCTTTTCCTGTAAAAGTAAGCTCGCTCTTGTTGTTCTTTCAGGAATGACATTTTATGGGGGAGAGTTCTTATTTGAACTTGTGCTTAATTGCCAAATCTTTGTGGGGAGTGCGGATGTGGAATATTATAGGAGTTTTCTTGTATCTTTATAAACTACTTGATGAATACAATAAGTTTCGAATATGTGAAATCATCAAAACAAAGTTGATATGTTCTCTTTTAGTCATGAAGTATCTCTTTGAGAATTTCATCATGATCCCGCTAGTTTTCGTACCTTTGCCAATTTATATTGACAAAAAGGGGGAGAATTATTGTGTAGTTCACACTACAAATACATATGGTTTACGGATCATTATGTAAAGGGGAGTGGTTTTCATTGGGAGATGAAGTATTGACTAAGGGGGAGTGATACATATCACCGTAGTATTATTGTCAAAGTTGTGATACAATTGAATTTTGATGTTATGTAATAATACTATGACACTGTATAACAATAAGAAAACATTCTTGTGGAATTATTGTTATGGATATGGATCTTCAACAACTATGATGCTGAGTTGAACACGTTCAGAATCACTGGAGTACTTGGAAGTGACGAAGATTTCGATTAATGTTGAAGAACCAAGGAAATCAAGCATTTGGATGAGAAGCTACAAAGTTTATTTATTTTGTAATCCATATGTATTGATAGTTTTGTCACTAAAATTGACAAAGGGGGAGATTGTTAGAGCACTTCTCGGTCGAACTCGCAAGCGTTGCTATCTCAAGCTTGTTTGTCAAGTTTAGTTGTCAAAACTATAAGTCTTGATTTCTCTTCTACTTATAGCTATGTCTCGGATTAGGATAGAATGTGTATTTTAGCTTTAGACTTCATGGCATTCATCGATTGAAGACGAAGAACTACTAAGTGGATCTTGTGGAACTTCATCAACAAAAGGTATGTGGAGACTTGAACTCATGTATCACTCAGAAGTCTATTTCTATTATATCTCCTATTGAGACAAAAGTCGTATATCTATATAGACTTTATATTATACACATTTGATATTTCGAGCTGAGTTTAACTCGCTTACATATTTCTCGAAATATGTGTTGGTAAGCTTTCGCTTTAACCAAGTTCATCTTTTATTCTTGACGAAAGTCAAAAGATGATCATGTGAAAATCGCCTGGTAACATCTTACATGATTTGTGTGAGACAGTCATTTGATGTAGACTCGGAATGTTTCGTATTGATCTATTGATCACTTGAAAATTGCTTTGAAGCCAATAGTTTGTGTGAGACAGCTATTCCCGTCTTCTAAGAATGTTTCAATGATTAAAATGGAGTTTAGAACAATTAACCATTGATTGGATATAGCACAGTATGCGTACTTGTATGTTAACTATTGCAAGTTACTCCAAGTCCGGGAACCATAGTATGCATACCCATATGCGTACTGGTTTAACAGTTGAAATCCGGGAACTTAGTATGCATACCCGTATGCGTATTGGCGTAACAGTTCAGGTCCGGGAATATAGTATGCGTACCCATTTGCATACTAATTCAACTGATGTTGGTCATGAAAGACAGTATGCGTACCCTTTTGCATACTGACGAACTGACCAGGTTCGGGAACTCTAGGTATGCGTACCCGTTTGCATACCTGAGTGGTTTAAGTTCTAAAATCGGTTTATTTGTGTACAAATACATTTATATAATAAGGAATGCAATCTTTGCAAACCGTGGCTATAATGTTCATGAATTGATTCGAGTGAATCAAAATCGATTTTGCTTCGATTGTGTCTTGTATAATTCTATGATAATATAAAAAATTGAACAACTCTATAACTAGTTTCATTTGAGTCATTGGAACTAGTTGTGATTAAGATGAACAAGGTTGATATGAAAGTGTTCATATGGCTAACTTCGGTTAACTATTGTTGAGCCAACTATGTGTACACATTTAGGTATGGTTACCCATATCTAAATGAAGGCACATTTCATTTATGTGTAACAAGATAAGTCCAATTTAACGGTTAAAGATATTAGATTGAATCTAATCAGGTTTTCATCTAACGGTGAATATTGAATGCTTTGTTACCAAGGTAACATTGATTGCAAACCATGATTTGAAGACTATATAAGGGAGAACTCTAGCAACTGGGAAACCTAATCCCCACACCTCATGTGTGAGATTAGTTGCGACTAGAGTCGATTCTCCTTTAACCTAGGGTTTTCTAAAACCATTATAGGTTAACGACTTAAAGACTTCATTGGGATTCTGAAGCCATACCCAACTATTTTCTCTGTAGTTGCATGTTCTGATCTTACTTTGTTCTATCATATTGAGTACTATCTTCTCTAAGATCTGCTCGAGATTCAACCTCTGATAGGTAAGATAAAAAGTAGTCACAAACATCTTCGTCTCATCGTTTGTGATTCAACAATATCTTGTTCCGCTTCCATACGGTTAAGATCATTGTGAGGTCATTGATATTACTAGGTTGTTCTTCGGGAATATAAGTCCGGTGTATCAATTGGTTCCTGTTCACCTTGATTTATCAAAAGACGGAACAAAAACTCGTAGGTATTTCTGTGGGAGACATATTTATCTATTCAATAGATTTTTCAGTGTGAGACAGATTTGTTTATCAAGTCTTCGACTTTGGATCGAAGAAACTCTTAGTTGTGGGTGAGATCAGCTAAGGGAATCATGTGCGTAGAGTCCTGCTGGGATTCAGAGGCGTAAGGAACGCGACTGTACCTTAATCAGTGTGAGATTGGTTAGGGCTCAACTATATTCCAATCCGAAGTTAACTTGTAGTAGGCTAGAGTCTGTAGCTGCTTAATACAGTGTGGTTTTCAAATTTGGACTAGGTCCCGAGTTTTTTTTCTTCATTTGCGGTTTCCTCGTTAACCAAATTTCTGGTGTTTGTGTTATTTCTTTTTTCGCATTATATTTGTTTATATAATTGAAATATCACCGGTTGTGCGTAGTTCAATCAATTAGATAATCCAACCTTTGGTTGTTGATATAAATTGATTGACACTTGAACATTGGTCTTTGGTATCGTTCAAGTTGTTTATCATAATTATCAGGCTCACGGATTTCTATCTGTTTGATTTGCTGATTACATTGAGAAACAAAGATATAACTCTTGGATGTATTTTCCTTGATTGAGTCTGAATATCTAGTTGATTCTCTTGGAAATATATTGGAGTTAGTCCATACATATTGCCTAAACGAAATATTGGGTGTGGTTGTTAGACCCCCGCTTTTTCAGTTTGATGGTTCCAATCGCTTGTACCATATTCCGGAGAAGTATTGATATTTTTGGCAGTAGCAACCACCGAAGTAGATACCACAGCTCCCTGGCGAGATGGAATATCCTCTGCTTTCCTTGACCTACTAGCATCTCTGAATTGGTCTTCTCCTCATCCCAACCGAACACATTCTTGGTGAACTCGTAAATCTTGTGCCACTCAAGCTCATTCACGTAGTCTTCCCCCCCCCCCCCTCATGGATTTATCTGCTATGCTTAAGCCGACAATCAACTGCGCATCATTTGGAGTTATTGGCTTCGTTAATCGGAAGATAAAAATTATCCGTTTCCCCGTAAAATCTCTCGGCAAAGACGGAAACAAGAGGTTTGCCGTTTCCAACAACCGAATTGTCGACTGCAACCAAAATCCCGTATAATCGACTAGATATATTACTTCCTTACTTTTCCTACCAATCCTGGTCCTCCCAGTGGCCATAAGGTCATCATACTCGTTGACGTTCTTGGCTTCATAGTATACACGACATCGGTGTAGTCCTAAAAAAGTAGATAATATTCAAAACACTAAATGGGTGATAAGTTTTATCTTAAATAACATAAGGTTGAGATAGTTACCATGGTAGACGACATCAGCCAACTCTCTTTGCACCCCCATAACAACTTTCTTTTATCACCGGGTAACCCATAAACGTGATCAGTAGGGCCGTGAGGGAACATCTTAAGGGGATAGGGCATGTGGGATCACCTTTCTTTTTCTTTGGACCATATTTTTGTTGAACTTCTCTTCCTCCTCCTTCTTCAACAGCTTCCTTGCCACATTCTTCTTCATCAACTTCCTTGTCACTAGTTTTTTCTTCATTACTTTCTTCTTCACTAGGTGTATCATAATCAGATTCTTCATGTGGTGGTAGCTCCACTTGAGGTTATTCATTGATGTGGATCCCTTTGGCTTTACCCACCGAGCCTCTATGGTGTTTAGCGTCCAAATTTTTACCGCCCTTTCGACGAGGTTCCAAACTCTGAGGAGAAGCAAGATCATGTTTCTTTTTATATTTATTTTCGGCTTGCCTTTGCTTTCCCTTATTGTCCCTAGAGGGTATGGGGATAAACGATAAACAACAATCAAACTAAAGTATATTTATAAATTCCAAGTATATAACCGGTTTGCATAATACACACACAAACATCGGTTCCTAATATTGCACAAAAAGAATCGGTTCATATAAGTGCTAATGTAATCCGATTCTGGCCTAAAAAGTATACATAAAAACATGGCGTTTTTTCCAAGAAACGATTTATGTGGACACTTACATAAACCGATTACGGGCTTAACAATTAAAAAATCAAAGACTGTATAATCGATTTATGTAAACATTCATGTAATTCGATTCTAACAAAAAAAACATACAGAAAAATGGTTATCTCTTCCATACAAGAATCGGGCTACCTGGGGATGAACGTGGACCGATTCTGGTTAAATGTTCTTCAACCAGAAGACACATCCAGGACAAATGGTCTTTGTGGGAACAAAGACCATTTCTAAATGAAAGCGGTTCATAAATAAATTTACGTAAACCGATTCTGGTAAACCCAAAAAACTTTGATTGTAAAAAATTCAAATTTTGAGTGAATGCATGTTGTTAAAACCTAATTCGAGCCATTTCCTCTGCTTGTATTGCACTCAAAGTTGGTTCGTCTTCCGTAACCGTTTTTTTATTCAATTTTTTGTTTTGAATCGCTTTACCAATTCCTGAATCACTCTCACTAGGATAAGTAACTCCAGTGGCCTGTTTGGATCTTATTGGTTTCAGTTTCGACATTATATAGAAGAATTAATCGTTTTTTGGATCGTCGATGTTTTATTTTTAAAAATGAAAGAAAAAAATAGGGAGAAGAAAAGAAGAATCGGTTGTTAGAGATGAATAAAATGAAATTGAATGAGATAATTAGGTTTTAGTATTAAGATTTTAATGAGGATAAATTGGTAGTATTAATATTTAATGGAAGGTAACTTGGTAATTTCATCCAATTCAGATATCCTTATCCTTCTTATAATTGGGAGCAAAATTTGTGTGGGCCTCAAATAAAACCTATAGCCCCTAAACTAGCCAGGTTAAGAATCACAGTTATCGTTCGGTGAAGGTTTATCTATTTTTGAATCACTAGTTCAGTGTTATTTTTCATTTTCGTAGTTTTGTATTCGGCGTCTGTGACAGATTTTGGGAACTTTAATTAATGGATATTCCTTTTGTTATTAAAAAGAAGAAGAAAAATCTGGTTATTCGGTTATCTTATAAGACTTAGAGTCTCAATCATGCTCTTATAGAGAGGTTCAAATTAAATGCGTAGTAGTAGAGTTGGTGATAACGGTTGGGACTATGGCATGGTGATGGCGACGCTGCGTGGTAGTGTTCATCTCTGTGATAATGCAGTGACGACATCTAAAATTTTGTTGGATGGTGACTTGTGTTGTGTGTGTTTGATTTTCTTAGTTTGCAATTAGATCTGGGCGTTGTCTATTTTAACATTTGGAGTCTTTGGACCTTGTTTGTGATAACTCATGAGACTAGTGTTTGATGTATCGTTTGATCTGTTATATTAGATTTTCATGTGAATTTCAATTATCCTCATTGGTACACCCTTAAGAGTTACCTTTATTGTTCACTATAGGTTTATCTGTCAATTAGTCACTAGTTCGGTGTAGGGATCCACAACGGTCGGTCGGTCCGGTTTTAAACCGGAACCGACCACTTGCCGGTTTTCACTTTCTTAATTGTAATTGAGACGACCTGTTACCGGTTCGATTTCAAACCGAACCTTCTTGGATCAATCGATTACGGTTTTCAGTCTGGTTTTTATCCCCAAAATCTAACAGATCTTTAACTTCATCTCTTATAACTTCGAATACATCATTTTTCTTCACTGAATCATTCATGTGCAACATTTTAATTCAACATTAATTTCTTCCCTGAATCATGACAACAGCTCAATTACATCAACATGATTCCCCGAATTTCTTTTTTGCTTTGAAAACAACACATACAAACTCATTTAAATATAAAGTGAAACCAAAAAAAGAAAAGTAACTTAATACATAGATTCATCAAAAATTCATTGATAAATTTGAAAACCAAGACAAATTTAGAAAACCCTAAAATTCTAACAGTCATAATCTTTAGTTTTTTTCCCAAATAGAAAGGTACTGGTGCAGGTTATGGTGGTGTAGCAAACAATGGTGTTGCAGGTGGTGGTGCTGGTATTGGTGGGGTAGCGGTGGTGGTGGTTATGCTGGTGATACCGTGATGGTGGTGTAGGTTGTAAAGGAAGATGGTGGTGATCGTGATGGTAAGTGGTGGTGGTGACCATAGTCTGTAAGAAATAAAAAAAAAAAAAGACAAGAAGAAAAGGAAAAGACAGAGGCGACTCGAGCGAGTGGAAAGAAAAAGAGCATAAAAAGAAAGATAAAGAAGTGAGCGAGTGTGGTTATGGTTTAGGTTGGTACGGTTATATAAAAAGTAGTGGAGGGTCAGGATTAAAAAGAATTATAAAATTAATGGTTATAGATGGTTAGTTCATATCGGTTAGGCTCGGTAAGTTTTAGACCCCAAACTCTATACCGAGCCGCCAGATCAACGGTTCTAAATTTCTAATATCAGAAACCATCACCAACTGTTGGGCTAGTCGGTTTCGGTTCGAAGTTCGGGTCGGTTTCTGTACAACCCTAATTCGACGTTACTTATCCTTTTCGTAGTCCTGTACTCGGCGGATGTTATACCTCTTGGGAACTTCAAATAATGTTATATAATTTTATTTTATTTCCAAAAAGATCTGGTTATTCGGTTACCCTATTTGCCCGTAGACTTGAGAGGCTCAATCACGCTCTCTGTACTGTATATAGAGGGTCGTATTAAATGCGTAGAGTATGGTTGGTGATGGCGGTTGGACTGATAAGTGATAAGGGACCGGCTCAGAGAGCCAAGGACATCCTTTTCTGCCTATCTCTTTCCAAGGAAAAAACACCCAGAGCGACTAAAAATTTTGCTGCCTGAAACTTAACTTTTCAGATTGGCTCTTTCGGATTCGATCTGAAAAGATCAATCAACACCCTTAAAATCATCATCTCACCTTGTTTATCCTTAGTTTGTGTTTCTTCAATGTTTTATCTATTTGCGGTTTAGATCTTTTTCCGGTGTGTTCTTGCTGTTTTTTGGGTTTCTTTTTGATGAATCGGTGGTTTCTTAGTTTTGGTTTGATTTGTATGAGCACATCATCATCACTTGTTCCGATCTATGATAAAATCCAAGCATCAACTTCATCTTTAGTTATTTCATTAGATCCACTTAAACAAAACAGATCTGGTTTTCTTTTGGTGTTTGGTGGTCATCTGATTTTGATTTTAAGTTTTCCTTCCTTGCTTTTAGTTTCCTATCATTTACTAGGATGTATAACAGACCGAGTTCTTCTTGGATATCGTTTTGCTTTGGCTATTAGGTCTAATTTTAGGAATATCTTGATTGTATTGTTTCTTTTGATAATGGATCTTGTAATCCCTTCTGTGATGATTTGCAAATTTTTGGGTCATTATCTGTTAGACGGCTCCATGTTTAGCGATGAATCTTGCTGACTGTTCCAGCAAGACCAACGACTTTTATGGCAGAATATCGAACAAAGCATATCATCTTCAGTTCACATCATTGAGCAATTCAAAGATTCAACAATAGCTTTTGCATCAGCTCCAACTACACCAAAAAGTTCCAGATTTGCTATTTTTTCTGTTTGTGGTGTTGAAAGAATTTCAGTATCTCTTATTTTAGATTTAATTTGTAGGATTATTATGTTAGTCTTTTTTATTTCAGTTTTACTAGTTTTAGGCTTACTAATGAAAACTAAGACAGCAGCAACTCGATCAAAATTATCATCCAGTTCATATACTACTTCAACTGTTATCACATCTCCAACGCCAAGTCAGCCCGATACTTTCCGTTACAGACACCTAAAGACTACTTATGCTACTTGAGACACTTTGGTTATATTTTGAAACACTCTGGTTATGTTTTGGATACTGTTACTGCTAGTTGGTTCATTGTTACCTTGATTGCACTAGGCAATCTAAACTTAAAAAACTCCTGTTCATGTTATCTACATGTTCTGATGAACATTTGGGTTGGAATTGATCCAGTCATGGCTTTGTGCTTTGACATATTCTGGTTTTTATCTCCAAAATCAGTTTGCCCTTATATGTTTGGTCCTCTCCTTTGCGAGAGAAAAGGTTTTCTGAAATTGTTCTTAGATCTGAAAGGATAGATTTAATAGGCGAGAATTGGTGGAGATATTACAATATGTATGATTGTTTTATGATTTTAAACAACACCTGTAAGGTTTCGATTACCTAAATCGGTTTTCTCAATATATATGATATGAGGTTATCCTCTTTTATGAAGGGAAAAAGAAAAAAAAAGCGCCTAAGTTTTGCCTGCATTTGTGTAAAAAAGGAAAGAAAACAAAACTTCTTCCCTCGAGAAATCCCCCTCATGATATTGAAACTGAATTATGGCTTTTAGAAAGAAAAGAAAATTAAAAAATTAGAAAGAACAATAACCCTTCATCTCTAATCTCTGATAAGGTCAAAAGATTCAACTCCTCGATCCAAAAGTAGAGTTGTTGTATTCCCACTTTCGCTTTCCTCGATCAATGTTGAATTTCGAGTTTTCCTTAAAAATTAATTAAATTTTCTGGACTAAGTAAACTATTTGTTAATGGCTCTCTTGTAAAGTAATAATATCTTGATTACAACTGTAAAGCAAAGCATAGGATAGAATGAGAGAAAAAGCAAAAGGTTTCTTTCTCCATTTTCATCACAATCGCGGGTCCCTCCATCATCACCACCACCACCTCGTATACCGGAAAATGATTGCTCACTCCCACCACCACCATTACCCAATTCTTCTTCTTTTTCTTCTTTCTCTATTTCCTCACACACAGCAGAAACCCTCGTAAAACTATGCCTTCGAGAACTCTCCTTTCAACACAAACTAATTCGTTTCTTCATTCTAAGATACTACTTCTCTCAATTACATTCACAGCTTCATTTCTATTTCTCATTGCTCTAATCTTCTTTCTCTTCTATATTTATTACACTCTGATTAATCGTTCTAAAACTAACCCTTTTGATTCAAACACACCGTTGTTAAAGTTACAGATATTCTCGTACAGAGAACTCAAATCAGCTACTAATTCGTTTAATGAATCGAATTATGTAGGAAAAGGTGGTTCCGGTACTGTTTATCATGGTATATTACGTGATGGTAAATCCATTGCTGTTAAAAAACTTGATTCATCTTCATTACAAGCTGATAGAGAATTTCAAAATGAATTGCAGATTCTCGGTGGTTTAAGATCACAGTTTGTAGTTTCTTTATTAGGTTACTGTGTTGACAAAACAAAGAGATTTTTAGTTTATGAATTCATGCCTAATAAAAGCTTACAGGAATCATTGTTTAATGAAGAGGTTTCTTGTTTGAATTGGGAGAAAAGGTTTGAGATTATACTTGATATTACTAGAGCTCTTTCGTTTTTACATCTTGAATGCGATCCTCCTATCATTCATGGTGATGTTAAACCTAGTAATGTTTTACTAGGATTTGATTATCGAGCTAAGATTTCTGATTTTGGTTTGTCCAGAATTAAAACTGAAGGTGAATTTGGTATTGATTTGTTTAGTCAAGATTTTGGTCGAAGCGAAGAGCTTTTGAAAAGTCAAGATCTTTCTTCGAATCAAGAAACAAAAATCAATGGAAATACTACTAGTAGTAGTACTCAAGTTGATTTTTCTTTTGCTTTACAGGCTTCTTGTTCTAAAAACTACTATTATATTAAGGATGACAGATTAGTTGATTATAATGTTAAAACATCACCAAACATGAATTTGAATGATGAGGATGATCAGAAAAAATACAGAAATGGAAAAGGGAAGGAGATTTGTAGAAATGATGATAATGTTAGGGAGGATTGGAGTAAGTTTGTTCCTGATGAAGAAGAGCTTTGTAGTTTTGATCATAGCAAGGAATTGAATTTTATTTCTTCATCGTCGCCTATTATCGATGATATGATGGATGATACCATGCAATGGGGACAAGATTGGTGGTGGAGACAAGACGGAAGTGGTGAATTGTGCAGTAAAGATTATGTTACAGAGTGGATTGGTAGTCAGATTTTCCCATCAACTAACGCTGATTGGGATGAAGAGAAAGGTAACAATCATGAGAAATCCCATTTGGAGGATACTTCAACACAGTTAGAGAGTTCAAGCAAACCCGAGTTTAAACAGTCCAAAAAGAGGTCTAACAAAAAAGAAGACAAGTGTATAAAAAATTGTAGTAATAAGAAGCAGAGGAAGATGCAAGAATGGTGGAAAGAAGAGAACCTTGCAGAGGTTAGCAAGAAGCATAGTAAGTTAAAGAAGATTGAATCTAAGGTGAAGAAAGGCCTCAAAGTTCAGTCATTTAATATAGGTCGAAGGTTACTTTCTCGAAAGAGGATTAAATTTGGTGAACAGATTAAAAATGAATCCAACTCTGATGGAGATTTTAGTTTTAGAAAGGGTTGGAGGAAGAAAAACTCTCATTCAGCTGCAAGTGATATGTGGAGCGGGGATCTTTTCAGTCGGGAATTGAGTAGTACAACAAGCATGAGAGGAACTGTGTGTTATGTTGCTCCTGAATATGGTGGTTGTGGGTATTTGATGGAGAAGGCTGATATATACAGTTTAGGAGTTTTAATTCTCGTGATCGTGTCCGGGCGAAGACCGTTGCATGTTCTAAATTCACCAATGAAACTCGAGAAAGCCAACTTGATTCACTGGTGTAGGCAGTTAGCTAAAGGTGGTAACATATTGGAGTTAGTTGATGAGAAATTGAAAGACACCTATAATAAAGATCAAGCGAGTCTCTGCATCAATTTAGCTCTCATGTGTTTAAAGAAGATGCCAGAATTACGGCCAGATATTAGTGAAATTGTAAAAATCCTAAAAGGTGAAATGGATCTACAAGGAGTCCCATTTGAATTATCCCCATCTCCACCTTCCAAATACTTCAGCAGATCCAGGAGAAGAGCTAAAACATATGTAGAATAACTTGCAAGTCTATTAACTTCTTTTCTAGAAATCAATGGTGATGAAATGATAGTTCATGTAAAAATGCTTAAATTTTCCATGTTGGTTAATTTGTAATATAAAACAGAATGGGTTTTTGAGCCTTGGACGGTTGGATAACATTTTGAGAGACAAACGTTGCATCTGACCATCCCAGACTCATCCCAACCAAAGACATCTCATCGACGTCGTTTTTTTAACCTATTTCATTATGAATTGAAAATTTATTAAACTTTAATCGGTGAATAACCTTTTAACTCAAGATATTTAAAGAGACATTAAATGGAACCATAATATTAATCGTATTTGGTGGTGGTATTTGGTGGTGGCAATGTGAATATGTTGGGAAGTGAGATTTTTTTTTTCTTTTTTGAAGCATAAGTGAGATATATGTTTATAAATATACGTACATATTATTACTTAAATGATAGTAAGTGTTTTACAATGTAGGTACGGACATTATTTTGGCTTCAAACAAAATAGAAACCTATCTCGCAATTGGACACGATTGAAAAGTCAGAAAGAAAAATAACATCAGTCATAGATCAGATTAAAGTTCTAGGGTATGCACAAAAAACCTAATTCAACTTAATCTTGGGTTTCAGAATAATGGTTCTTGGTAGCGAAGGGAAAGAGTTCATCCCAGCCAAAAGCATCCGACGGATGTTAGATTTGTAACCTACTTCAATTATGGATATATGCATTGATAACCCTCATCATTAGCTCCTCACCAATTAAAAAATTAACGTGCATTGATAAAAAATTAAAAAATAATTATCTTATAAAAATCAGCATACAAAAAAATTATTTGTTAAAAGATATCTTAACAGATTAGCCATCTTTTATCAACCTGGAAATAAAGAACAACATTAGAAATTTTGCCAACATAGAAAATAAAATAAATTATTTTTTATTTGAGAACCGGTTAAATATGATTTTGAATATGCACGTATGTTAATTCAAATAGAGTCGAATGCAAAAAGATATGAGTCAAAAAAATAATATTAGTTGAATTACAAGACAGAAGGGGTTTTTGAGCCTTCGACAGTTGGATAACATTTTGAGAGACAAACGTTTCATCCGACCATCCCACTCTCATCCCAGCCAAAGATACCCGACAAATGTAAGATTTGTAACCTCATTCAATTATATATGGATAAATGCATTGATAACCCTCATAATTTGTTCCTCACCAATTAAAAAAATTAATATGCCAACAAAAAAATCCTTACCAATTAAATACCACAATTATGTAAAACTCATATTTTTACACTTTTTTTCTATTTAAAAAAAATATCGAATCATATCTTTTTAAAATCGAATTAGCCCATCTTCATCAACCTACAACAAATAACGTTTGAACAATTGTGGTTATAACATGTAAAACCCTTATTTCTGCCTTGAAATAAATTAATTGTCCTTCATCAACCTACAAAGAATAAAGAACATTATGTTAAAATACAGAAAATTCATTTTATTTGACTCTGTTTATTTTTTATTTATTTTTGTAAATGAATCACAAAAACTTTTCACTTCAATCATAGGCCTAATTTAGTTTAATTTTCAAGCCATTGCGTTATTTGCAGCTTTGCAAATGAGACAACAATCAAACTTTGAATCTCATTTTCAAAGCTACACTGGCAACGAACCTCAATCTTTTCATAAACCTTCTTAACTTTTTGGGTGGTTTCCTTTTTCTTCTGCATCTGCTAAATTAATTTTTTTATCTTCTTGGTGTCTTTTCCTCCGTAACAACACGATTGAGCGTTGTCATACAAACCTTCAACTACTGACTCATCACTATCACCTAATCCTTCTTTATCCTCATGATTCACCTACAATTTTTCAACTCCTGATTTGGTGTTATTGTTATGGAGGAGTGTTGACGGGGAAAAACGATTTGCTGGTTTTTCAGGAAGTGGAGAGACGACCGTGCGGACGGAGGCTCCTCAACCGAGCAAACTGCCTAACCTCAAACAGACGCACTGCACGGGAGTGCTTCGAGTTCGAGAGATCAATCTGTAGGATTCCGCCCTAAACCAAGAAATGGCCGTTCCAGAGTCAATTCGGTCACAAAGAGGGAAGAGGGTTGATCTATAGGAGGGAAGCTGAGAAGTGTGTGAGATCAATGGTGATCAAGGATTATGAATGTGTTGTTGGTTTCTGCAAATGAACTGCTGGGTTCGAATAAGTTTGAATTCTGCTCTGTTGGGAGTGATTGTTCAGGTGAGAATTGTTGTGTTATTCCCATATATCTGTTCTTGTTAATCATGAATTCAGAGAACTTATTTATATTGCTAGAACGTGGACACATTGATCTCCAGTAAGTGTGACGGTTGTTTGAGTGCAAGAGTGGGATAGTGGGATATCATGGTTTAACCAGTTCCATGTCGTTCGGAGACGGGGTTGATCGTCCACCCACTACTTTGCTAACTTCCTCAACCGCTTGCACGACTTACTCACATTTCTCATCGTGGATGAACACACGTGTCGTATGCCGCCAGACCAAAACCCTAATTAATACCCCCCCCCATGTGACATGATTGATGTCTCATGATTTGTGGAGTCTGCAAGGGAGACGTGTATTTGATCAGTCAGTCGTTGACTTGATTAGACGATGAGTCTAAGTATTGTTCAGTCGAGCATGATTGCTGAATGCTCTAGGATTCATGGATTGAACATGTCTGCTGGGACGTATAGTTCTCGAATGAATGATGTTGATAATTGAATCAACATGATAGTCTGAGCAAATATTGCTTGAATGATGAATTGTTGAATATTGATAGTCGAATCAATATTCGAGCATTTGAGCAAATATTGCTCATTCGATGAATTACTGAGTATTGATAGCTGAATCGACATTCGAGCATTTGAGCAAATATCGCTCATTCGATGGATTACTGAATATTGATAGTTGAATCAATATTCGAGCATTAGAGAAAATATTGCTCATTCGATGGATTATTGAATATTGATAGTTGAATCAATATTCGAGTATCTGAGCAAATATTGCTCATTTGATGAATTATTGGTATCATGACCAAATAAAATATTAATTAAAATATTGGTAACTTGACCGAATATTATATAATTAATCAATATGTTGATTGATGGATCAACATAAACTTATTAATGTTTGAAGTTGCCCAGAATCATGATTTGCAGAGCATTCAGTTCGAAACCCTAATTTTGATTGATTGCTGATCAATTGATGATTTACTGAAAATAATTACTGAGTAAAGGAGGGACCGGCTACATGGTATGATGGCCGACCATGTAGCACCCAGGTGCTCGAGTGAGCATGCACCAAAGTCCTTTGTTGACCAGTTGGTGAAAGGATGATCAAATGCTGGTTTAATCATTTATTAAAATAATGCTCGTATGAGCGTTAGGTAATAAAACCTTATTATGGAGAGATGAGGACCAGCCAAAGGGTCATGGGACCGACCCTTGGTGGTCTTGGGACCAGCTGGTGGTCGATTGAGAAAATTCCAAGTTGGTTGGAGAGAGTTTGGACCCACTATGAACTGCTGAGAGCTAATTAGGTCAAAGTTATGAAAGAACGTGGGACCGGATCCTTTCAAGCCTAAGGTCCGACCTTGGTCGGTCAAGGTGGCATGACCGTGTCACCATATTGTCCGTGTCTCAAACCTGAGAGTTTTGGTAATTTCTGGTGCGCGTTTGAGCAATATTTTGGATTTTCAGAAGAGTTTGATCTTAACTGAAACTCTCGATTTTCTCGAATGAGCAAGTAGAACTTTGCTCGTGCGACCATTATTTTGAGAATATTAAAATAATAATATTTTAATTTTTGACGTGAGAAGCCTAGTCGGTCATGTGACCATTTGACGTTTTGGCTTTTTCATTGTTTGAGCAATATTTGAGAAAATATTTAAAAACTAGGGTTTTTGCTCAAACGCTGGAGTTTCATGAGATGAAGGAAATAATAATATGAGAAAATAAGGAATTGTAAGGTGTGGGACCGGTCACGGCTAGGGCATGGCCGGCCGGCTAGGTGGCCCAGTCCCGTGACACCTTTCCCTATTTTTTACTATTTTTCATCGTTTGAAGGAAAATATGGACAAACTATGAGTTTTGCTCAAACGATGGAGTTTGCTCAAATGAAGGAGTCTTCATGAGATGAGGAAAAATAACAAAATAATATAAAATAATGGAAAAAGGTGCGGGACCGGCCATAGCAGCATGGCCGGCCAGTGGGCCCGGTCCCCTTAGGCGCCTCTTCATTATTTTATTGATATTATTTTCCTTCCTATTTTGCAGGTTTCCTCGTTTGTCCATATTTTCGAATACCCGTTCGTGTATTCGAGTGCTCGTTTGTGCATTATTGCTAAATACACTTGCACCATTTACTCGGGGCTTACTCAGTGATAGCACAGATGCCCAATGAATATTTATTACTAATTCATGAAATTCAGCTAAGAATAATTCATGAAACGGAGTAATAAAATTAATTTAGTATCTATTACTAATCCATAGAATTCAGCTGAGAATTTCATGGAACGGAGTAATGAGAAAAAATAGATTATTTTCTGGGAATTCAGTTGATGAATGGCACGCTAGAATTAATCTATTTGCAGAATCGAGATATGAGATAATTGAAGCATCATACTCGTTCTGGGGGGGTGTATAGTCAGGAAACAACGAGCAGCGTGACGTCCTGAAGGCGTTAAGCTCTCTAACAAACATTATGTCTATGAAATGCCCAATCATCAAGAGATTATATACACAGTCTCTCTACGTAGTCAGGGAACAACGAGCAGCGTGACGTCCTGAAGGCGTTAGGCTCTATACTAGCATGCAATATATCTAGGAGCCGCCCAATCATTTTGATTCTATGTAGAGGTGATGATGAAATGTGTGAAGCATCGAACGCTCAGCTGAGAGACCTTTCGAGAAACATATTCATCATAGCTCTGAGAGGAATGTTCGCTCACTCAGAGATCGTGAAATAGTTCACGGATCATAAAATATGAATCGTCATATACATTCCTGAAGCCGGGTCAAAAACATGTAGTATCATGATTTTAGGATTTTGACCTTTGTCGAAAATCCACCATCAACATTAAGTCCCCTGCTTAGTGAGGGACAGTCATGTTCCGCAGTAAGCACTGGATGGTGATTTTCCAGTAAACGAGATAAGTAGTTCAACTTAGTCGTACAAAGGAATTTTCAGAATCCCCGATTTTCTCCAATGATGCCATGTACGAGAAAATGCCCAAGTAAGGACTCCGGCAGTATGATAGAGTGTCATCCCGTGAGCACGGAGAGATGAAGCACTGCTGATTTGGACGATCAGACGTCCGGTTTTGGTCCGTTTAGCGTTTACATGCCCGTCCCAAAAAAGGGAAATCCTTGTTTGATTAGGTTTTTGGAAATAAAATTGTTATAAAAGGGAAGAAGCCCTTTTTTTTAGAGGACCGACCGACCAGCCCTCTCCTCCTTCATCTTCTCACGCTCGAGCAGCAGGGAAGGGATTTTTTTTTCCGCCGGACTTCAGTCGCTGCTGACCGTCACCAACCACCGTACGGACGGTGGTCGGAACTTGGTGATATGTATCACTCCCCCTTAGTCAATACTTCATCTCACAATGAAAACCACTCCCCCTTTCATAATGATCCGTAAACCATATGTATTTGTAGTGTGAACTACACATTAATTCTCCCCCTTTTTGTCAATATAAATTGGCAAAGGTACGAAAACTAGTGGGATCCTCATGAAATTTTCATAGAGATACTTCATGACCAAAAGAGAACAACATACCAACTTGTTTAGATGCCATCAAATAGCCGAAACTAAATGCATTCATGAAAGAGTTTATATAGATACAAGATAACTCCTACAATATTCCACAACCGCACTCCCCACAAAGATTTGGCAATTAAACACAAGTTCAATTAAGAACTCTCCCCCATAAAATATCATTCCCGAAAGAACAACAAGAGTGACCTTACTTTTACAAGAAAAGAAGGATTTCTTTGGACATTAACAAATCACATGAAACATGAATTTGTATCCAAAAATCTCAATTGAATTAACCACAAGGAAAATGATCAATTCAATTGGCCATGCTCAACATAAGAGAACTTACGGAGCAACACAGTACATGCACAAAGATGTGGATCAAGGAAAGACCAGTACTGCGGAATAATCAAAGATTCATTCTATTTTCATCACTATTTGCATAATGACATGTAATAGACTTAATCTTTGAAAACAAAAGTTCATCCTTTCTTCCATCAATATTTTCATAATGACATAAAAGGCTTAACTTTTGTAGTAAAAAATTTATTCTATCTTTTATCAATACTTTCATATCGACATATAATAGAGTTAACTTTTGAACAAGTATGGGATAGTCAAGGTTCACGGACGTAAACAACATATCCCATAACAATATGCAATATATAAAACCATAAAGTTTAATACTGTAAAAATCATCTTCCAAATAAACTTTAGAATTTAAACAAATAAATCTAAAAACATTGCAAGATGAAAACATTGGCAATAGCTATGTGTACTCACAATAATGGCTATTCCAAACTCTAGTTATCATTCTTAAAAACACAAGAATAAATTCTCATAATAAGTTTCCTAGACAAAAATCAAAAACCAAATAACCTAAGACCAAAAGAAACTGATCACAAGATGAAATCAGCGTTCACGAATGGAAGCATCATGGGTTTCAAGACCTTCAAGCTTGTGACAGATGGTATTGATTACATCTTCGGACACGATATTCTTCTTGAGACGATTCTCAACATGTGTCTTTATGAGATCAAGGTTAGAGTTAACCTTTTTCAACTCAGTTCTTAAGATGTCAAGATTTTTTAATGTATCAACAAGAAGCAGTTTAACATCGTTAAACTGGCCGATGAAAACTTGAACAACTTCAGCAGAAATCTCTTCATCATCCTCAACGTCTGAATAATTATCTGGAGATTGAGGAGAGGTGTCATTAACTTCCACAAGATTTCTTTTCTCCTCTTCTTTGAAGTCACAACCCTTATCAATAAAACCTTTTATAAAGTTACAGGTTCCCGAAGGGGATTCCATTCTGGGCAAGAGAAATAACCTGGAGTATACGTACTCAAGCAAAAGGTTTTGGTATTTAAATGGTTTCTCAAGGAAACTGATTCTAGGGTTTACAAAGTTGGTTCGTGACATGTAACAAGGATACCCGTATGAACACAAACTTAACCCATAGCCTGAAAGAACCCGGAAGGCGAACAACAAGAAACAAGATATTGTTTATACACCAATGTTTTTGCTACGTGAATATTTCACAATTCTAGCTCAATAAATTTTTCAATCTCACAAGAGAAAAATTTAGAGCATAAGAGTAGCATTTTTGACACAGAAACACTTAAAGAAAAATGTCAAAATACAAATACTTATGCAAACATGTTTGAGAATGATAATCCGGCTAGAAACGATAAGAAAATAACCAGAAGATCAGAAAACACTTTGCCATCAAGTATACCTGACTATATCTCACTCAACCAGGAATTTTTGTGAGTGAGATTTCAACCTTGTGATTAATTAGCACAAGTATGATCCTTGAGCTCATCAAATAAACGTTGTTTACGGTAAAATCTCTTTCTCCTATTTTTTGGAGGAAAACCGTTATGATGTGAAAAGTTATCGTAAAACTTACTATTATCAATATACCACGCATAGTTTTTGTTCTTACCTGAAGAAATTTTACCAGAGGGAATTGACAACCTGTTAATGATTTCTTTATACCCTTCAATTATCAGATTTAGGTTGTCTCCCATATCTCCATTTTTGCTTCCTTCTTCTGGTACCTTATTCACATCAAGAACAACATTATCTCCCTTTTCAATAGAAGAAGATCCTTGAGTTCTTCTTGGACGAATTAGTTTAGGAAAACTGTTTCGCAATTGAACATTTGAGGAACACATCGAACTGACTTTCCTGGTAGGGTACATAGGGTGAGTACTAAAACCAATTGGTCTAGACATACGAATGTCAGTTACACCTTTGAGATTTAAATCTAAGGTGTGTGTAAGACGAACAATAGAATTTTTGTTCAACCTAGATTTCCTATTTTGTTCACCATGTCCTTTTGAATCACAAAAGAGACACACTTTCTGATCACCTGAGTGATTAGACAGAATAGTCTTAACACCATCGTTGGGAGATATCTTCCTTCCATGTGATGTGGATATTCCTTGATTAGAGGAAGACACAAGCACATCTTTTTCAACAGGAAGGAATTTCGATTTTGCTTCTGGAACTGAATTTTGTACAGTTAAATCAGAAACAATTGGTATAGTGGACTCTTTGGAACATTCTTGAATATAGAGTTTACTCAAAAGAAGTTCAATTTCCAAAGCATCCTTTTTGAGTTTTTCCTCAAGAAAAATTCGTGAAGAACAGACTAGGGCATTTTCCTCTCGAAGGATCTTTAGAAGAGAGTCACGCTCATTTACCATACCAATAAGAACATTGACTTTGTGTTTCAACCTATTGACATCATCATCCTGGATTCTAATAAGTTTTAGAATCACTGCACTCTCTTTGGCTGCTTCCCTTTCAACTTCAGAGTCAGACTCGTCAGTAAGGTAATCCGGGTAACACTTATCAATGGAAGTCTGTTTCGTTGGAACACTAGGTTCGTCTATATTCGAGATTGACAAATCTTTCTCTTTAATAGATTTCATAGAAACAGAACTTTTGTTTCTGGTGATGCATTTATAAGAGATTCTGTCCAAATTCAGATCGTTACAAACACCGACCTATAAGGTCTTAACGTGTTTGCCTGCTCTGATACCAATTAAAAAAGAGGAGGTACAACAACCACACCCAATATTTCGTTTGGCAATCTGAATAGACAAACTCTAATATACTTTCAAGAGAATCAACTAGAAAGTCAGACTCAATCTATAAAAAAGTATATCAAAGAGTTTATATCTCTATTTCTCAATTCAATCCGCAATCAGCAAATAGATATATGCGAGCCCGATTGAATATAAGAGAAATAACTTGAACGATACCAAAGACCAATGTTCAAGGATCAATCAATTTCAATCAACAACCAAAGGTTGGATTTACCAATTGATCGATACAACGCACAACCTGTGATATTTCAATTATATAACAAAATATAATGCGGAAAATAAATAACACAGACACCAAAATTTTTGTTAACGAGGAAACCGCAAATGCAGAAAAACCTCGGGACCTAGTCCAGTTTTGAACACCACACTGTATTAAGCCGCTACAGACACTAGCCTACTACTAATGAACTTCGGACTGGAATATAGTTGAACCCTAATCAATCTCACACTGATTCAAGGTACAGTTGTTCTCCTTACGCCTCTGATCCCAGCAGGATACTGCGCACTTGATTCCCTTAGCTGATCTCACCCACAACTAAGAGTTTCTACGACCCAAAGTCGAAGACTTGATAAACAAATATGTCTCACACAGAAAAGTCTATTGGAATAGATAAATCTATCTCCCACAAAAATACCTACTAGTTTTGTTCCGTCTTTTGGTAAATCAAGGTGAACATGAACAAATTGATAACCCGGACTTATATTCCTGAAGAACAACCTAGTATTATCAATCACCTCACAATAATCTTAATCGTATGGTAGCGAAACAAGATATTGTGGAATCACAAACGATAAAACGAAGATGTTTGTGACTTCTTTTAATCTTACCTATCAGAGATAAATCTCGAGCAAATCTTAGCAAAGATAATACTTAATCACGATATAACAAGTAAGGTCAAAACACGCAACTATAGAAAAAATAGTTGGATCTGGCTTCACAATCCAAATGAAGTATTTAAGTCGTTAACCTACAGGGTTTCATGAAAAACCTAAGGTTAAAGGAGAATCGACTCTAGTCGCAACTAGTATCACACAGGAGGTGTGGGGATTAGGTTTCCCAGTTACTAGAGTTCTCCTTTATATAGTTTTCAAATCAGGGTTTGCAATCTAAGTTACCTTGGTAACAAAGCATTCAATATCCACCGTTAGATGAAAACCTGATTAGATACAAGCTAATATCTTTCAACTGTTAGAACAAGCTTATCTTGTTATACACAAATGAAATGTACCCTCATTTAGGTTTATGTAACCGTACCTAAACGTGTACACCATGTTGGATCAACAGTAGTTAACCGAGGTTAGCTATATGAACACTCTCATATCAACCTTATTCATCTTAACCATAACTAGTTCAAATGACTAAAATGAAACTAGTTAAAGAGTTGTTCAATTGCTATATTCTAATAGAAGTATAAGAGAACACAATTGAAGCAAAATCGGTTTGATTCACTCGAATCAATTCATGAACATTATAGCCACGGTTTGCAAAGAATGCATTCCTTATTATATAAATGTATTTGTTCATGTCACAACCGATTTTAGAACTTTAACCACTCAAGTATGCAAACGGGTACGCATACTTGAAGTAGCCGACCAAGTTTGGTTTTCGCCAGTATGCGAACTGGTACGCATACCTCCAAACCCAGCATAATTTTACGGACATGAACCTTACGCTAGTATGCATACGGGTATGCGTACTTAGGTTCCCGGACTTCTCAAACCAACAGGTACGCATACGGGTATGCATACTATGGTTCCCGGACATGGATCACATATATGCAAGAGTCCACAACATGTTTATAATCCAATGTTGGTTAAGTGTTCTAAACTCTATTTCAATCATTGAAACATTCTTAGAGGATGACAATAGCCGTTTTCACACACTATTAGCATCAAAGCAATTTTTAAGTTATTGAAATAATCATAACGAAACATTCCAAGTCTACACCAAATGATTGTATTACACAAACCATGTAAGATGTTACTCGGCGATTTTCACATGATCATCTTTTGATTTTTGTCAAGAATATAAGATGAACTTGGTTGAAGCGAAAGCTTACCAATACATATTTCGAGAAATATGTAAGCGAGTAAACTCTGCTCGAAATCTCAAATGTACATAATCGAAAACTATAGTAATACGGCTTTTGTATCAATATAGGAGATAGAGTAGAAATAAACTTTCCAAGTGATAGATGAGTTTCAGTCTCCACATACCTTTTGTTGATGAAGTTCCACAAGCTCTCCTTAGTAGTTCTTCGTCTTCAATTGATGAACGCTATGAAGTCTAATGCTCAACTACATAATCTATCCTAGTCCGAGACATTACTATAAGTAGACTAGAAATCAATACTTATAGTTTTGATCACTAACATTGACAAACAAGCTTGAGATAGAAACGCTTGCGAGTTCGACCGAGCAGTGCTCTAACAAGAGATCCTTCATACTGAGTTGTACTCCTGGTTACCTAGTATCAGTAATGCAAGGAAAGTTTTTGGTGGAGGAATATAACATTGATAGAGAAGCTCGACAAATGGGTCTTGATCAATGCGTCCCAGATGTTCGAAAAAGAAAGCCATCAGTCGACCAACTTAAAGCTTCTTTAGATTGTACACATTTGAATAGGCATGAATATCTGTACCCTTGTTCCGGGTTTCCTACGCAACTCCAGGTTATATAACTTTCTGGAATCAGCAACTTGATCGTCTACATGATTTTGTAATGGCTGTTCAAACCCTGGTACAAGAGCCTCCTTCGGTTGAGATGACTTCCGTTCGACCAAGATTGAAATATCCCTCCAGTGGTGATAAACGAAAAGCATTTCCAGGATGTTCGCAAGTAAGTATTCTTCTTATGTCTTTTGTAGAGATGGGATAACCGCACCTTAACCATTTTATTAACTTTACCACAGGACGATCGTGTAATGAAATCTATGATCAATATAGACTTCACGGAAATTGAAGAAAGTCCCCGGGGCGGAGAACCCAGAAGTAAGGACTATAGGATGTTAGCAAATGATGTGCAGTCCCCAGCCGTTTCTTTGGTGAGTTGTCGATGTTTCCTCCGTCATGACATTTTCTTATCCGTATAATTAGGAACTCAAACAAATATTTATTAATTTGTTTCAGAATTTTGCTCCTTCGAGCATTGATGGACTTCGACTTGCTCCTGGGCAAGCAATTCGTGAACCTAGTGCCGATGAAGAGGAAGTCGATGTAAGTATTTCTTTTCATAATCAATTATGATATCCCTTGATTGAAGTAATAATAATTGTTACTGATATATCCAGGAAGAAATTATTATGGAAAAAGAAGGCGCTGATGATGCTTATTCGTCTTCAAAAGATGGTGATAAAGAGAATTCTCCAAAGTTGGAACCGAATGACGGTAATAATGCCCATAATGGTGATTCCGGCAACATTGATTCTTTGAACGGCTTAGAGACCCCTCAAGTAAGTGTTCCTCATGTATTTTCTTCATAGAAGTATGAAATTTCTGATTTGTGAATGAATGAGCGAGAACCCATGTGAATGAAAGAAAATTTTGCCGAAATACGTCACCAGAAAATTCAGAATTCGGCCTCTTAATGAAAACGTTGTAGAATCTTCGTCCGATGTCGGATTTTCGTGATCTACTCATGTTTTTCCATCCTCAGAAAATTTCCAAGCCTTAAAATAGAAGCTTTTTGAGTTTTGAGCACATTTAGGGGTCGAAATCGATGAAACAGTAAACCTCTAGGAGGTTTATAGAAATTTTTTAGCTGTCATATAGTCCAAAGTTTTGGCCACATCGTTTTGCTCGTTTATCCAATTGCTGTGAATTTTGGATATGTTGTAGATACGGAAATGTTTCTAGATAAGGAAATATATACTTAGAAAAGGATTATTCCTAGATAAGGAATATTCCTAGACAAGGTAATATACCTAGAAAAGGAATTATTCCTAGATAAGGAAATAGATTCCTAGAAGGTTTGGGAATCCGTTAAAGCTATAAATAGAGATGTTTAACTCATAGCTAAGACAATCTAGAGACAATCTAGAGACTGTATCACAAACCACACTCTAGATGTCTTAGTTATGAGCTAAACATTTCTATTTATAGCTTTAACAGTTTCCCAAACCTTCTAAGAATCTATTTCCTTATCTAGGAATAATTCCTTTTCTAAGTATATATTTCCTTATCTAGAAATATTACCTTGTCTAGGAAACATTCCTTTTCTAGGTATATTTCCTTATCTAGGAATATTACCTTGTCTTGAGATATTTCCTTATCTAAGAATACTGCCTAAAAATTAGTATTCCTTCCAAAAATTACAATTCTATCCTCAATCTGTATTTTTAAGATCACTAGTTCCCAGGGAGAGGAAGATACCCATGTATCATTGTTACTTCAGAGATGGAAGAAACCGGGCCAAGAGTAGAAGAGACTGCTCCAGTAATAGAAGAAATTGTTTCCATGACTGTTAAAGTTGCTCCAATGATTGAGAATCGCATAGTGGTTCACGAATACCCTAATGCATGGATCGTTTTCGATCCTTTATTCAGTGAGTTACTCCCATGTCATACACCAGTTGGTGGATTTAGCGTTCCCATTGGATATGCTGATATGTATGAGAAGCTATGGAAGATGTATGGTCACATTGTTGCTGCCAAAGACCCCAAGCGCAATTACTTTTTGACAATGAAAATAGGAGCTATCTTGCGTGTCATAGATGATATACGGACCAGAGCTAGAAGTACTGTTACTCAAGATATACTCTTTGATTGGGAGTATAACTTGGGAAAGTTTGAGGAGCTTGGTTTTAATGTAAAATGGCTTCGTCAAAGGATCACCACTATCAAGCATGTGATTGAGAACAATGTACCTTTTCCCAGTGATGCTGTGGTGGAGAAGGAGGCCAAGGTTGATAGATTGACTGAAGAGCTAGAATTGGAGAAAGCGGCTCTGCAAGTCTCGAAGAATGCAGAGGAGAAGAAATCTTACTTTGCTGGCTTCCTTTAGTTTTTCTTCCATGATCTCTTGAACTTTGAACTTCTGAGAGACGTGAGATTTTTTTTTTTGGTTTTTGTTTTGATTTTGATTGATTTTGGATAAGTAGGTGATTGAGAATTTTCTTCTGGATTTGGTAGAGATTTTCTTTAAATAAAATGAACTTTGATTAATTACTGAATTCAAATACTGAATGCAAGTATTGCAAACATTTTGGAGGAATTAAAATACAGTGAAATAAAATCCTAAATACCAAATCCAGGTGTTTTGGGTGCTTGTGTCTTGAACATCCAGTACCTCAAACGTCCAATGTCTCAGGTATCAAATGCTTTGAGCAAATTCTCATGTATTATTACCACGTTCGCCTTACCATCCATGTTGATCAACTTGTCGTATCCACCAACCACAGACTTAGCGACCATAAAAGGTCATTCCCAATTGGAACTCCTTACTGAATGAAGACTGTGTTTAACTGCTTTGAGAACCAAATCTCCTTCATGAAATTTGTTAGGCTTGATTGTTTTTTCCTTGAAGATCTTCTGCTGATTCGGCATTCCTCTGACAATGGGGTTCCATGCTCGTGCGGACATCGAAACTTTCTGATTTTGTGGTACATATGGACACTTGTGCTCAGTTATAGAAGGACATCCAAGATGCTCTCCGTTGTACTTGTTCATCATCTTAGCAATAAATTTTCGGTGAGATGCTCAATTTGAAGAGGTTCCACATTCAACCATTTAGTAAAATACAATTGAGGTGAGACAATCCACTCACAACATTTGGTAATAGCTAGGTTGTGAGAAAGATTGAGTCCCGGACCAGGGAAACAAGTTTGAAAGTTGATAATATGGACGCATGAGGGGGGATAAGACTTGCATGAGTGCGGAACCTTTTGACGAATGCATGTGCATTTTCTTCAGACTTTTGTTTTAACTCCATCAGGGCCTTAACTTCCTCCAGATGCTCAAATGATGGAGTATCCTCTACTTTTTATGAACTAGAGTTTTCTTCAACAGAAAAATATGTAATTGCGTAGTGGTTACCTTTTCAGCATGGATCCACATTCGTCCGAGGATCATGTCGTATCCCAGGTCTTCCATGATTATATGAAATTTGGTCTCCGCCCAGGTGGAACCAGTTTTCATTTTGAGAATAATGTAGCTGTACGCATCTCTAAGTACTTCTTCGTGATCCCTGATTGAGATAGGAACATGAGTTGCTTCTTGACGAGTGATGCCTGCGGATCCGAGAGTCTTCAAAAGGATGATATTGATAGCAGTACAAACATCAACCAAAGCTCTCTTAAATGAATTTCTTTGAGATTGACTGTGGTGAGAAGTCCCCAGTCGTACATCTCCTTGTCGGTTGCTGGAGGTTCAGGGAGTATTTCTAGAATGGGTAGGCATATCCCTGACACTATGTGATTCAAATCCATGAACATGTCCTTCCTTTGAGCCTTTGACAAATAAAGAAATTCACATATGTGCTCGATCAACGATTGAACTGCTTCTTTGACTGGTTGTTCTGAGAGTGTAAAGGTTCTAATTGGGAGAGGATTCTTGTGTACTCCTTAAGTCCCAAGTTCTCCTGAATCGGCCTTTTCTTTGAATATGCGTTTAAAAATTCTGCAGTCACTTGTTGGATGATTGACAAACCTATGAAAGCGGCAGTAGCGCGGATTCTCCATTTCCTCCTTTGTTAGCTCTCTCATAACAGGAGGTAGTTTGATCGCACCATCTTGGATCCAGACTTCCAATAGCTCGATCACCTCTTCAATGGGAAAAGGAAAGTCTGGTTCTGCCTGGTCGTTCTGCTGAATAATAAGTGCATAATTCATATGATTTTAGTGTCCTTTCCATACTTGTTTTAGCTATTATTCTTGCATGTATTCGTATTATTACTCTTGTTTTCTCTTATTTGCCTCTATTAGGTGAATCATCAAAAAAGGAGCTAAAAAGTTCTGAAAATAACTAAGAAGAGAAATATTCCAAGTATCCAAGTGCCCAAGTCGAAGAAAAGTTGAAGAAGTGCGACGAAAAGGAGCAAAACGCTCAAAATCAAGAGACGGGCCAAAGACTGAGATTAACTCATTCAAATTCAGGATTTCTCATCACCATTTTGAATAGAATTGAAATAGGAAAAGAATTCAAAAAGAATGAGGTCGTTCCGAGTTCGTACGAAGAAGTTGTGGGCAAAACAAGCTTTTTATCGAACACCGAAGACAAGCAAGTATGCATACTTATTTTCAGTATGCGTACGGGTATGCATACCTATTCCCCTGGATTTTAACTGAATTTTCAAGTATGCATATAGGTATTCATACCATGGAAGGCCAAAACTCACGGTTAGAGTCTTTATTTCATAGTTTCGGGTCGGGTTCTTGAACCGAATTAGGTACTTGATGGCCAAGTAATGTAAACCTATATAAATAGGTATTAGGACTTTCACATCATCGAATATAATCTCATATCACAAGTTTTATATCAAAAACCTAGGGTTTTCCCCTTTAGGGGGAAACCACCATTATTCATCTTCTTTGTAATACGAGTAGCTAAATCGTTTGTTGATTAAGGATAAATTCAATGTTCTAAGCGTGAAGCTTTATCATTAATACAAATCTATTGAGAGTTTTTATCATCATCGTTTGTATTTACCATATCTAGGGTTTATGAATGATTCTTAGATTGATTTGGGATGCATACTAGATTAGTCTATTGATTGTTCTATCGCTAGTAGAAGTTATGAGAAAAGTAATCGTCGATCAACTCTCTACACAAGTAGAAATTGCGAGACCTTATAGAGGGATTCTGTGGAGCTATTGCGAGTGAAGACAACACCATCAAGTAAACCTTGATCTAAGAGTTTAACTACTGGGATCAACCTAAATTCACAAAGCTTAAGGCGTTCGATTGGATTACACCTTGAGTGATCTACTACTTGGTGGTTCGTTGGATAGAATCTGGTAGTCGAGAAATTCCGTATCCAGTGATTCAAGGAGTTTTGGGGATAAAAATGATCCAACTGTTATTCTACGGTTGGTGATGAATGGTCCTAACAAAAGATAGATAAGTATATTAATCCAGTTATCGCTTGGTAACGACGAAGGATTCCTTAATCATCTATTTTCTTCTTATTGTGTTTTTATTTATCTTACAACTAAAACCCTCCTTTGTTATTTACTTTATTTTGCTGATCAAATAACCTATCAATTACACAGCTCTCTGTGGGAACGATCTCTTACTACCGCTATATTACCAGTTAATTAGTGGAAAGTATGTTTATTAATTTGTTGAGCCTACGACAGCCATCAAATTTTGGCGCCGCTGCCGGGGAGCAGTTGCTAATTGATTTGTTATTTGTTTAGCTTTTTTTTATTTTTTTTAGATTTTTTTTTTGATTTTCTTTTTCTTGTGAATCGTCACGTTTCCTTACGGAAATAACATGTACGGAGCACAAGATCAATCATATAATAGAGGTAATCAATGTGGTTTTCAATCTCATTCATATGACAACTACCAACCATCCTATGGGTATAATCAAAACCAATCTTTTGGCTATAATCAATATCCCACAGAACCTTATGAATATTCTCATACATATCAAAAACCTTATGACGGGCATGTAAGTGAACAACCATAAGGATGGGAGGATAGTTATGCTTCTAATCTTTTATCTCCTGAACTTGAGCAGAAGTTTGATCAGATTATGCTTCAGTTAAAGGCCAATATGTCCACGATGGAATCACTCAATGAGCAACTAAGTGCGGAGAACAATATGCAAACCGAATCTTACTTCAATATATCTAACCAAACTCCCGATCGTTTTTATGATCATTCACCTAGTCAAAAAGGGGAGACTTGGTCTGGAAATAGTGTGGTGAGTGATGGTGTTGGTTTTGATGAACGTCTTGACCAATTCCAAGCGATGGCACAACATCAACAAGGGCTCCATACGATTGAAAAAAAACGATATGAGCAACTTCAGGAAATTCAAAGGCATGTGGACAACTTAAAAATACAAATTGCTCAACTCAATGAGGTAAGGAATGAAGAAAAAGTGTGGCCTCAAAACCAAAATGATTCAGAAATTCCTATGGATGACAAAGAATATTTTGAAGATGGGCAACATTTGGAATTTAGTCCTCGCAATAATGGTAAAGTTATTCCAGCTCCGGATCGTAATAATGATCATTCTCCTATTCAAAAGAAGGAGCCTTGGTATGACCGAACCATTGTTATGAACGGTGTGACATACTCAAATGCAAATCAACGTTATAATGAATATCTGGATTACAATGTTTTTAGGCCAGTTGATTTGCAAGAAGTAGACCCGATTATTCCCTCAACAGAGACTCATACAGAATACCCCAAAATTTACACTGAAGAAGAGTTCCTGAGAGTGAAATTTGATTCGGATAACGAGAGTGTTGAAGAGATGAAGATTGATAATGAAACTAAATTGATTGAAGTCATGGAAGACCCAATTGAGCTAGATAATAATAGTTCGATAGAGGACCACAATATACTTGAGGTAAATAATTCACTGTTAATTAAGAAATATGAGGATCCGATACAAGGTTTTTCTAAACCTTTGCATAATTCTATATCTATTGATCCTTTCCATCCAATTGAAGTAGTTTCTCAAATAGTTTTTAACCCAACTTTTAAGAAAATACCTCACTTAGGATTGGATTTGTGTGCTTCCAAAGTTTTAACGGATTATTTTGCTTCTAAGTATCCACCACTTGATGTGTTTGATTCGAGTATTGTGCAGGTTCACCAAGCTGAGGAACCTTTTGAAGCTCCCGAATTCTATGTTCTCTATCCACTTCCGAGTGTAGAAAGGACTAAGTGTGGGGGAAATTTCAATAAAGTAATAGCTTCAATAGTTATATTTTGTGTTAATGTTTTTGTGAAGCTGTTATTTGAATTGCAGATTGTTATTCGGAAGGATTACCAAATTTTCAGATTATTGGTGTATGAACGATAACAATAACGTCGGGCTGACGACGTTAAACCAAGCGGTACATGGGAGGAAACCCATCAGTTTTATATCTCTATCCCTTTTGTTTTTAGTTTTATTAGTTTTTCATATCATATCTTGCATTCCCATCTTAGATTTTACAAAGTCCTATATCTATAATGAAAGTTTTGACGAATTCTCGTCAGAAAATTCTGACTGCGTACTTGTCACTGAAACAGCTCTCGAGACTTCGTTCGGAGTCCGATTTGAGTGGTTGACCCCAAATTTTAAAGAGGACATACTCACTTTTTTTAAAAAAAATAAAATTTGAATTCGGAGTCTATTATGTTGGATCGATAGGCCTGGACATTTTTGTTTTGGTATTTTTCCAGAACTTTTTCAGATTGCATGTCTGTCAGTCCGGAGGCCATTAAAGTCAAACCGTTTTTCGAAACATTTTTCCCTTTTGACACGTTATAGAAAAGACGTAGGTGAACAACTTTCGTTTAGGATTTTTTTCCTAGTTCCCTACCCATTGGTACAGTTTTTGAGTTTTTCAGGGCTGTTATGTCAGAAATCATAATTTTCGGTTTTGAACATTGAGGACAATGTTGAGTTTAAGTGTGGGGGAGCATTTAGTATCATACTATATGTATATACACATAAAATAAAATAAAAAATAATACTCTTTGATTTCTTGCATTCTTGAGACTTCATCTTTCTGAGTTAATTATGAGCTATTTAGGATGACACTCTAAACCTTTTTAGGTTGAAACAGTTCTTACGGCTATAGATTGAGTTCCACTTTATCGTTCTAAAATCCTTAAATATATACGTTCATAATTGAATGTGAAACTCAGGTGCTAGCAATAGCATGGTAGTCGTTTGAAAGATTCATCCTCGCAATTAATCATTACTGAATCACTTTCTTTTTATTTTTGCAGTTATATGTTTCTCTAAAGTGAATTGGTAAGATCCTGATACTGCCGTGGATGTTGTAGAAAGGAAATCATTGGTTGAGTATACAAAAGCCCCATAGACAATTGTCTTACACTCATAAAGAGTGAGCCGAAAAAAGAAAAGAAAAAAGAAAAAAGAAAAAAGAAAAAGAAAAAGAAAAAGAAAAAGAAAAGAAAAGGAAAGAAACATATATATAAGATTCCTCTTCATTTATCGACATTAATAATTTTGTGATAGGTCCGGAATTGCGGACTAATCATGTAGTCGATGAAAAAAACCATATCATCATTATATAGCAAGTCAAAAAGACTATTGATGAGGTTCTCGACACTTGGATAGCAGTATGTGTGAAACGTTGTCACTGTCTCCATCGCCTAAACAAGCGTGGAACACATGATCCAAGGCAACTATCACATACTTGCTGAAAAGAAACATGCGCTTAGAGTATCTAATCATGTGGTCGAGTTAAATGGGTACTTCTATCAACTATTGCGCTATAAATAAGAATCCTTTGACGACATTCATACAAGTATTATGGGTAACATCTTTCACTTTAGTCAACATTTGCACACTTTACTTTTCTATTTTCATTCTCTTATCTATCCATGTGATTTCAGTATGCGAGTGTTGTGGCAAACGTTGCAACAAGTACGATGACTATCTTAGTAGAGTTTTGCAATCAGGTTGAATGTCACACGTAAGTAATTGCGTATGTGTGATGATTGGAATGTATATGGGATGTTTGCAGCTAAAGAACATATGCAAGCTAATTATTTGGCTTTCTACTTTGTGTCTATCCTTAGTGGTTCTTCCAAGGAGAAAAATTGGAGTATGTTTTGTGGGTATACCTCTTGTAAACCCTCACGAGACTATAACTCGTCCACTAGGGACACCTAGGGGTTTAAAGGCTTGTTATAAATGCTAAGTGTAACCGTTTTCTCAACGAAATGGAGTTGTTGTATTTAGGATTAGTTTTATTTAGTTTGCTCGAGGACTAGCAAAAGCTAAGTGTGGGGGAATTTGATAAGTGCATAATTCATATGATTTTAGTGTCATTTCCATACTTGTTTTAGCTATTATTCTTGCATGTATTCGTATTATTACTCTTGTTTTCTCTTATTTTCCTCTATTAGGTGAATCATCCAAAAAAGGAGCTACAAAGTGCTGAAAACAACTAAGAAGAGAAGTATTCCAAGTATCCAAGTACCCAAGTCGAAGAGAAGTTGAAGAAGTGCGACAAAAAGGAGCAAAACGCTCAAAATCAAGAGACGGGCAAAAGACCGAGATTAACTCATTCAAATTTAGGATTTCTCATCACCATCTTGAATAGAATTGAAAGGGGGAAATAATGCAAAAATAATGAGGTCATTCCGAGTTCAGACGAAGAAGTTGTGGGAAAAACAAGCTTTTTATCGAACACTAAAGACAAGCAAGTATGCATACGGGTATGCATACTTATTTTCAGTATGCGTACGAGTATGCATACCTATTCCCCTATATTTTAACTGAATTTTCAAGTATGCATACCATGGAAGGCAAAAACTCACGGTTAGAGTCTTTATTTCATAGTTTCGGGTCGGGTTCTTGAACCGAATTAGGTACTTGATGGCCAAGCAATGTAAACCTATATAAATAGGTATTAGGCCTTTCACATCATCGAATATAATCTCATATCACAAGTTTTATATCAAAAACCTAGGGTTTACCCCTTTAGGGGGAAACCACCATTATTCATCTTCTTTGTAATACGATTAGCTAAATCCTTTGTTGATTAAGGATGAATTCAATGTTCTAAGCGTGAAGCTTTATTATGAATACAAATCTATTGAGAGTTTTTATCATCATCGTTTTTCTTTACCATATCTAGGGTTTATGAATGATTCTTAGATTGATTTGGGATGCATACTAGATTAGCCTATTGATTGTTCTATCGCTAGTAGAAGTTATGAGATAAGTAATCATCGATTAACTCTCTACACAAGTAGAAATCGCGAGACCTTACAGAGGGATTCTGTGGAGCTATTGCGAGTGAAGACAACACCATCAAGTAAACTTTGATCTAAGAGTTTAACTACTGGGATCAACCTAAATTCACAAAGCTTAAGGCGTTCGATCGGATTACACCTTGAGTAATCTACTACTTGGTGGTTCGTTGAATAGAATCTGGTAGTCGAGAACTTCTGTATCCAGTGATTCAAGGAGTTTTTGGGATAATACTGATCCAGCTGTTATTCTACGGTTGGTGATGAATGGTCCTAACAAAAGATAAATAAGTATATTAATCCAGTTATCGCATAGTAACGGCGAAGGATTCCTTAATCATCTCTTTTCTTCTTATTGTGTTTTTATTTATCTTACAACCAAAACCCCCCTTTGTTATTTACGTTATTTTGCTGATCAAATAACCTATCAATTACACAGCTCTCTGTGGGAAAGATCTCTTACTATCGCTATATTACCAGTTAATTAGTGGGAAATATATTTATTAATTTGTTGAGCCTACGACAGCCATCACTGACGCTAAGTCGGTGCTTGTGCATTTCGAGTTTGGTTGTCCTTCCTTAATGATTTTGTAGGATGGGATGCTGGAGGGACGTTCTTATGTTGATGCGCCTCAGCTTTCCTCTTGCTTCCTTTAGCAACATTCATGAAAGGTTGGAGATTATACTGTTTGTTGATCAGGAGCCTGGCACTGCCTCGAGTTTCTCGCGGTTCCTCGACTTTTGTAGCTCTTGTTCTTTCCAGTAAGGCCGGAGCAGTAGTTGTTGATCGCTTGGATGCTTCATGAAGTTCTAAGAAAGTTTGGAACCGGAGATTTTCCAGCAAGGCTCTGTAGACCGGGATCATTCCGTTGATGCACAAGTCCACCAGTTGTTGTTCAGTGACATTCGGGTCATGACAATCCAAAGCTTGGACTCTGAACCTTTTCACATAGTCGTTCGGATGTTCATTGTTCTTCTGAGACATTCTTCCTAAATCAGAGAGAGTAATCCACTCTTAGACGAAGAAGTATTTCCGGTAAAATGCATTAACCATTTCTGCCCAACTAGTGATGCTTCCTGGTGTGATGTTGTTGTACCATGTATATGCTCGACCCGTCAGAGACTTTGAGAACTCCTTCAAACAGATGAAATAGTTGTGTTCATGTTCTCCTAATGCTTCCAGGAATCGAGAAACATGTTCTCGGGAATTCCCCATTCCATTTTAAAGTGTGAACGTTGGAGAAGTATAGCCTTTCGGGAGAGGGATCCTCTGTATAACAGCAGGATATGGAGGTTGGTGACGGTGGACAGATGATATCTTGTCTTTTCCTCGAGCCTCCAGAAAGCGTTCCAGGTCTTCACGAGTAATGAAACCTGTAGATTCCTTTGCTGGTGGGTCATCTGCAACTTTGTGGACTTCATCATCTACCACGTGGATTGGAGAGATTTTGGGATCAGCAACCGGAGATGTTTCTTTGGCTTTTCCTTTCTCCCGAGCTTTCTCTAACATCTTGTCTGTGAGAGTTTTGAGATAAGTGCATAACTCCTTCTGAGTGGTAGCCATGTCAATCTGATTTTAGCGAGAGTCTCTTGCACCTTCATGAGATCAGCTATGGTATGCGAATTTTCTCTGATTTCTTCGGGAGACCGGCCGAAGAGAGGATTGCTTCCGATGTTGGTTTGAGGAGGTGTGTTATCACCAGCAACATTGTTGGAAGCGGGAGTAGTTTCTGGAGTACCACCACTATTGCTAGTGCTAGCATTGTTTGGGTTAGGATTTGTAACTGAACCTGACCTAAGATCAACCATTTTGTGAAAGTTTGAGATTGCAACTGCTAAGTGCATATTTCATATATATTTAATGTCAATTCCATGCTAGTAAATGCTTATGTTTTTGCAAATTATTGTATATTACGTTTGTTTTCTCTTATTTGTGTTTTATTAGGTGAATCATCCGAAAAGAAGTGAAAAGAGCTACAAAAGTAAAGTCTACAAGCGGAGAAGGGACAAAGACCAAGCGGAACTCGTTCAAATTCTAAAGTTCTTATTATCATATTGAAGAGAACGAAAAGACGAAGCCAACGGTGAAAGAATAAGGTTAATCCGACATCGTATGAAGAAGTTATGGGCGAAAAGAAAAGTTAAGCCTGTCGGTTTTCCGAAACTGACAGTTAATGAGTTGACAAAGGACGCCTGCATTATTACTCAGGGCAGCCCTTCTGTCCATATCTGGAGCAGCGTTATTGGTACCCTGTTTCTGTTAGGGGGTTGTCAGCTTCTTCCCCATTTACTCACACGACTCAACAGGGAAAGAAGGAATGCGTTATTGCCATTAATGGAAGTTTCGATGGTGATTGACAGTGGTTCTCGACACTGTTAGAACATATGCCAGTTGCAGCTAAGGGAAGTGTATTGGTTTTGAGCAGATGGAATACGAGAATCACAGCACGGATAATCGAGCTTGGCAGTGCCATGAGCTGTTGTTGGATGATGGACGAGAATTCTGGTGGTTAATGGAGTTGCAGACTGAGTTCGAGGAGAATGAGAAGTTGGAAGAGCAATGGAGTTTTGAACTCTGTAAAAATCAAGTTTGTTGTGAAAACTATTCAAGGATAATGGTGTTGTGGTGGAGATGGTCTCACTGTTGTGATCGATGGAGCTGTGAACATACAGACTGAAGAATAGATGTCACTGCAGTGCAATGGTGAAGATGAGTTTGCTGTGGTTTGGTGGACTGTGGAAATGTCGAGTCGCTGTTGAAGAATTGGAGTTGGCTGTGAAGATGGAGAAGGTCTAGCGGTGATGTTGGTTCGATGATAACGCTGTGGATGATTGATAAGTGCCTAAAATAATCTTTTGAATGTCAATTTCTTTTGCTTTTCTTAGTTATTTTCTCTTGTATTTTTGTATATTACGCTTCTTTTGCATTTTGTAGGTGCTTTAGAATCATGCGACACGAAAGAAGGCAAATATGAGCTTAATATTGAGCATCGGCGGAGTCGAAGGATAGAAGGACACAAGCGTTTAAAGCATCAAAAAACAGAATTACTGGAGCATCTAAAATTCACTGCTCAGGACTGCCTGTGTGTGCTGCAGGGAAGAATTACTAAGCAGACCACACACTCTGCTAAGGGCCACCTCCTCCTTTATATTATTATATAAACTTGGTCGAATGCAGTATCACATTTCAGTTTCTCCTCATTGATGTCACAGTTGCCAAGCTCATTCACGCCGGAAAGTCATGGGTCCAAGGGTCGTGTTTGATGGGTTAAGATAGGATTTGAAGCTAAGAAGAATACGGACCAAAGGAAAGAGTTCTGCTTCGGTTTGGTTTTGAGTTTTGGTTTTACAGGGAAGAAACAAAGCTGCAGTCGTTGATTGAAGTATCAATGGAGGAGATTGAAGGTGTTTTGAAGTGTCTGTGATGAATAAGAAGACGGGTTTGTGTAGGATTCGAGTTTAAATCAGTAAAACTCAAGATTTGATAGCCAGAAACCAGTCAAGGAAAGGGAGTTCTCTGCCATTGGAATTATGGCGCATTGGCCGTGATTGACAATGATTTAGAGCTTTGAATGTGTTTAGAAACATGGGTTGTTGTTGAATCTGAATGATATGCAGGGAAGGAGAATTAATAGTGAAGATGAGTGCCAACAGAGCCTTCCCCATTACCAGATGACAGACGCATATACACTGTTTGGAGAAATGCCTGAACAGCGGTTCTCACTGCCAAGTTTGCTGTTGGCTGAATCGTGGGTTCAGTTATTGGTTTCAGTTGTATGAGATGTTTTCGCAGCTAAGAGTAACAGGGTACTAGTTGTTAGAAGACTCGGGTTCGATCAAATTTGGATTGGGTCCCGAAAAGTTAGGCTGTGAAGAGAGTTATGAGCCAACAAAACACGGAAGAGCACAAGCTTTGCCATCAACAAGACCATGATATCTGGTGGGTGTTTAGGATGAGTTCGAAGAGGATTTTATGCGTACAAGAAGGACAAGGTTCTTATGTTCAAATATATATGAAGATTTGGTCAAGTTCTGGCCGAGTTCATGGCCTGAGTTTAAAGAGAGTTTGAAGACCAGGACAAATGGTAAGAGACTACACTGATTTGGGTTATGAATTCATATGAAGGGATGTCATACAAGTGAGTACAAGCTCAGGTCTTATTGCCGCTGATCCAGGTCCGAATGCCATGTATTCTGTGGTTTGTTTGTGAAGGGTCAAGGGATTAATTGTAGAAATTGAGATAAACATGGAAACATTGGTCGAATATTGGTTTTGAGTTCTAGTTTCTGGCCGACAAGACAGGGAAGAAGTGAGTTTGCTGGCATTATTTTAGGTGATGAACGGCTGTGAATTGAAGTGATATCAGAATGTGTAGACGATTAGGAAAGATAGGTTCCGTGGAATGCAAGTTTGCAGCAAGAACTGAAGCTATAAGAGGCGCTACAACATCAACAGAGATCATCTCATACCCCTTGCCTCCGTTCACAACCAACAGAGAGGAGCTCCTCTCCATACCCTATTCCACCATCTCCATCACCACCTGCATACACTACTTGCATCCACCAGCATATTACCATCTGCATAGCATACCACCCCTGCATCTCCATCAGTTTGCATATCCACCTGCATATCCAGTTCACCACCAGTACCATTCCTTGCATCCAGATACCACCATCACTCCACCTGTTTGCGGCAAACACAAGAGCACCGGTCCTGTAGCAAGCAACAGTACCATACCAGCAGCAAGAGGAGTTCACTGTCAACAGCACCAGCTCCAGCAATACAGCACCAAGCTAGCAGCAGCATTACTTCGCCGTCACCATTCCTTCCCCACCAGGCCATACAATTCTCATACCACCATTCCACCTGCTGCTGCCTGGGTTTGCTAATTTGGTTTCGAAATCGTATTTGTTGTTTTGCTTTGTTTATCATGAACTCCAGTAGCTAATTGCATATTGATTAGGGACGATTTTGACGTCCGAACATGATTCATAATTGATATTTAAAAAGCTTGTTTTCTTGCAATTGTCTTATTATTGTTCATTCTCTACGGTACCAATAATGTTTATGAGTTGTTTCTCAATCGTTTAAGTTGCAAATTGAATGGTTGTTTGATGATTCTATTGCTAATTCGAGACTTCTTCGACCCGTAATTGTCTAGATGTTCCGAGTACAAGTAGCGATATATAGGTATTGACGATGGGATTTTGTTAAGTACCCGTATGTATTGAATGACACTAGTAGGTAATTCATGCTTTTGATTTTATCACTAGGAATAACCTTATCTCATAAAACTTAAGGCATTTGTTTAAGTTACACCTAGAGAACGTACTTCTAGGAAACTTGACAAGTTGAATCCGGTAGTCGAGCGCTTCCGTATCCGGTGAACTTAGGAGATAATAACGGAATAGTTGAGCGTACTAATTATTCTAGGGTTGTTAGTAACAAGGTACTTTGCAGAAACTAGCTATATCAATAAGATTCATGTTTTGTGACTGAGAAAGAGTCTTTGATCATCCTCATACTCATATTTGCATTAATATTTGTCTTGCATTATTCTTATTCAGAAATTTAATTGACAACTTTAGCTCAACTCTCCCTTAGGAACGAACCTGCTTGTCATTGTACTACCAGTTAGTGTAAGAGAAGTAAGGAATTTATTTTTGCGAGTTCGACACCTCGTCAATGATGGAAGCAATGGCGAGAGACAGCTGGGGAGAAGCACGAAGTTTATACGGGAGCAGAAGAACAGAGAGAATATCTCTCGGGAGAAAATGCAAGTGAGTTATGCTGGGAAGTATACGGTTGGAAAAGTCTACCGTAGAAAATATCAGATGAACTTAAGGTGGGGTACTCCACCGTAGCGAATTCCAGGAGCACTTACGATGGGGTTTTCCCAACCATATCTAAATACTGGGTTGAAAATATACAAGTCCGAGGAAGAGGAAGGATATAGGCTGTCAGTTCCTCGGAACTGACAGGCCATGAAGCAACTGAAGTTTGGGATGGACTTGTTCAGCATCTGACGTGCGCCCACGGCCAGCTTTGGAAGTGACTTATTTTCGGAATTTGGTGAGTTTCTGGCAACCTAATCGCACGGGGATCGAACACGGGCACTTCTCCAACTTGGAGACTATAAAAACACTTCTTAACCTAAATCATAAAATATCACACATCTCATATTATACTTTGTTCTTCATTAATATTATAGGGTTTATCCCTTTAGGGGGAAACCGGATAATTGTGTAATCATGAGAAGCTAATTTCTATTTGATTAGGATGAATTCAAAGTTCCGGACGTGAAGCTTAATTATTTATACAAGTTTATTCAAAGTTTTAATCATTATTGATTGTCTTTTCTATATTTAGGGTTTATGATTGGTTTCTAGATTATTCAAGTGTACAATTGAATTAATCTGTTGATCATTCTAGTGCTAGTAGAGAGTTGAGCGATCCGTAATTGTCGTGCACCTCCTACACATGTGGAAATCGTAAGACCTTGCAGAGGGATTCTTTGAAACGATTGCATGTGAAGACAACATCAGTAAGTGAACCGAGCGTACTGAGTTTAACTGCTGGAATCAACCTAAATTCACAAATCCTAAAGCGTTCGATTAGGTTACATCTTGTAAGTGTACCTCAAGGTGGTTCAGTTGGATAGAATCCGGTGACTAAGCGTACCTATTATCCGGTGATACAAGGAGTTTTGGGGATAGCTAAGCGTACCTGCTATTCTACGGTTGGTGATAATTGATTCTTACAAAAGGTAAACGAGTATACTACGCAAGTCAACGTTTGGTAACGACGAATGATTCCTAATCATCTTTTCATCTTATTATTTTTTATTCTTTGTGTTTATTATAATCAAACCAATCCCCCCATTTTAGTATTTTTTTATTGTTTAGCTATTCCAAATAACATATCAATTACACAGCTCTCTGTGAGAACGATCCTTACTACCACTATATTATTATTTAATTAGTGGGATATATCTTGAGTAATTTGTTGCACTTACGACACGCATTGGTAGAGCATTGCTCGGTTGAACCCACCAAGCGTTGGTATGTCAAGTTTGGTTGTCATATTTTAGTGAATCAAAACTCATTTAAAGAGTCGATTGATTATTTACTAGAGTCAACTTCGTATAGGTTAGCTAGAAAGTTACTAGGATATGAGACTTACAAGTATTACATGAAGACTTGAAGAATGTGAAGAAGTAAATAGCTACAACGACGACATCATCCTTCCTCTTGAGGTTAGTAATATTTGACTTGAACTGTTTCTTTCCTAACGTAGCGTGCATATTGAAAACATAACTGCGAAGATGTGAATGATTATACTCTAGTTAGACATAGTATTAAGGAATTACAATAACAAGTATAACGTCTATCTTTTGAACTTCGTATATAAGACATCGACATAATCGTATGAATGCTATTGTGATTATGTATGGGTATGGGTGAAGATTTCGTCCTAGGAAACAATGTTTTACATTCGTTTAAAGGAAGTACAATTCATAAACTTGTTTTGTGAATCGAAAGGGAAATTGCTAGGCTTATTGGTATTGTTATTCATTGCAAATCTTTGGATTACCAATATGTGTGTTTAGTATAACCGCTCATAACTTGTTTATGTATCTTGGTAAAACTATTCACAATGCCTGACTTTTGTATTGGTATGACTATTAGTGAAACCGATCTTAAGTAATCACCTGAGATGGTATGTTTGATATTTTGTAATTGGTATGACCAACTCTAGACATTGGGGAACCGATCCTAGTAAGAGGTGCCACCGATCACAAGTATGTGGAATCGATCCTTGTAAGAGGTACAACAAGTCTTAAGAATTGGTAACCGATCCTATGACTTGTGCAACCGATCACAAGTAAATACCATAATTATGTGGTAACCGATCCTAGTACCAAGTCAACAAATTTTTGGAAAGCTAGTGTGACCGATCCTAGTACCCACATGAAGGTAGAACCGAAGCTTTATGTTTTGGTAGAACTGGGAAACCCATTAATGGTGATTTGATAGGATAATCAATCACATAGTTCTTGGAAGTCAGATGAACCAATTCTAAACTCGTTTGGAAGTGTGGCAAATCGGTTCCAAGATTGTAAATATGAAAAAGGATTTACAAAGTAAAGATGTCGACATACTTTGAACATGTGCAGTAATTCTTATCTTTTATTGTTCAAAGATATTCCTTAATGACTAAAGGAGAATCCCGGATCGAAATAAATTAGAATCTTTTAATTAAGGTTTTTAGTTTTTATATGATTTTAATTTCCAGCAATTAAATGCATATCTTTAGAAAATAAAAATTGGTAATGTGCATTTACTAATTGAAGATTTTAAACTGAGATTTCGGTCAATATTTGGACAGAGCATTTCCAGGAATTATGAAAACCGTATTTGGACTTTATTGCATATCTTTAAGAATATTCGGTTTTGGAAATTCCTTGGTGTCCAAACTTCATTGGTCTATAAATACTGAAGTTTGCATTTCGAGCAAACTAATCCTCAGAGCCAGCAAAACTACCTTGTTGTGTTGTTACTGATGGAGCCGTCTATTCGGAGAGGAAAGTACCCTAATTAGGCGAAATCTCTTACGACCGCTCGTTTTAAAGACTTCTTTGGGATTGAGAATCTCTACGAGTACCGTTGGTGGGAAACTAGATAATTGCAGTTTATTATTAGTTTTCGATTGATTTGATTGACTAACGGTTGTTGAACTTTGATTGCACCTAGTTTGTTTATGCTTGAGAATCTTCTCTTCTAATATAAGATTCACTCAAACTAGATCGAAGTGTCGACAGGGATCTTTAGAACTGTTTGTAGATCTAAAGATGTCTTGTGATAATCCATCGTTAACAGACTCCGTTCTGTGTGTGATTGATCACAAGAGATTCAAGTTTTTTATGTGTAGGTGTTTATTGAAGATCTAAGAAGATTTGAAGACAAAAATATTTCTTATTTGAGTTCATAATCTTTGGTGTGCACAAAACTTGATCGGCTGGGGATCCAACTATAATCGGTTTACCTTCGTGATAACCTTGATTGATTAGTTGTGTAGATCGGCATCAATACATTTCTTTGTGATTTATAGTATTGATTGCATAGTCTAGACAATAGTTGTTAAAGAGATTGATCTAAGAACCCGACAAAGGAGTTTATTGGGATAAACGGAAGAGCCTTTTTTCAAACTCATATCACATTGTTTGAAAAGAGTTGTTACCGAACAAATTTGTTGTTCCTTTACTGTTTGGAATACGAACCAAAGGAATTGTTCCAAGTGCGTGACTTATTACAAGTTGGAGGCGCAGGGATACTGAGGGAACTAGGTGAACTATAGGTTTAGTTGCTTGGTCTCAACTATACGAAGTTGGTTTAGATTTTGTATAGCGGCTTAATTCTGAGAGTATTCAATTCTTGACAAGGTCCCGGGGTTTTTCTGCATTTGCGGTTTCCTCGTTAACAAAATCTTGCTATGTCTTTTACTTTTGTATTTCCGCAATTATAATTGTTTTATTATAATTAGAAGTAAAATACACAAACGTTAATTCTTAATTACTTGATAGCAATCCTATAGTGTTTGGTTAAGTCCGAACCTATTATCAAGTAATCATACTTCGTTGTTGTATTGTCTCGATCTCGTATCCATAGACGATCACACGAAGTGTGAACCGATTAGTTGTATTGTCTCGACTCAGTCCATAGACAATCATTTTCGGAGAAAGGACTTATAGGTGGAAAAGTTTTAGATTAAGGTATATTTGGGTTCCTTCGTCTTTTCAATTGGTATCAGAGCAGGCAAACACGAAAAGATCTAACAATCTGTGTTTGGTACGATCCAACCTATAAGACATGAGTCAAAGTAGAGTTAAGCGAGAGCGAAAACTAAAGAAAGACTTAGTTAACGTATCGCAAGAGGTTATTGAACCACCCTCATAATTTGTTTGTAAGCAATTGCTTACTTACAAAAAGGTAATTGAGAAAAATCGGGATGATTTAAAAGAAATTACTATTGAATGTGAAAGGATGCATCAAAATCACAAAAAGTTTAGGGAAGATACTTCTCAGCAAATACAGGGTCTTGAAGAAAAAGCAACCGCTAGTCTCTCTCAAGAAGAATTGTTAAAAAGGGAGCGTGACGCTACCATTGAAAAAATTCTATTGTTGGAAGAGAAACTTGCTGAATCTGATGCAAGGATTAACGCTCAACAAAAGAGTTTTGAAGAGAAGGAAGGTGAATATCTCTCACGAGAAAAACGCCTTGAGGCTGGTCTTGCTGGTTTTCTTGATAAAATCAAGACGTTGGAAGAAGAGAATTTGTACTTGAAAAAGTTCAATGATAGCACAAACAATTTAACCTCAATGTTAGAAGCAAGTAGAAATCATCGTGATACACGAGGATTGGGCTATAAGGGAATAGATGTTTCAGATATTAGCAAAGAGGTAAAATTCGTTAAAGCTACAAATTCTTCTAAACCAGAGGCTTCCACCGATGTAAAAGATGCTCGTTTTTCTTGTAAAGAAGTAAAACCAGTCAAGCCTAAGAATTGTGTTCAACCAGCAACAATCAAAGAGAGCACTTCTGCTAATGTCAAGAAACCAACAATGTTGAAGAAGAAGAAGAAGAAGGAGAAGAAGACATAAAAAGAAGAAGAAAAATCGTCGAGCTCCAATGCAAGAGGATCCATAAAAAGGTAACATTAAAACTCAGACTTCGTATGTTACTAGGCATTGTTGTTATTGTGGTAATAAAGGGCATGTGGAATGGGGATGTAATATTCGTAAGATAAAAGATACACTTTCTTTCGTATCAAACTAATTGGCTAAGATTGCTCCCCAAAGGATCTCGGATCAATATTGTCCAAAGTTTAGGCAAAAGAATTATTATAATGATAGTTCAAATTTTTCCTATCGCTCGACAAGGCCATCTCATAAAAGACCTGAATATAGAAAGAGATATGACTTTGTAAATGCTAAGACAAGATCTGATGTTCCAAATTGGAGAAAAGGTGTTTCGCAAACTATCCAAAAGGGCAATGGTCCTAATGGTATGAAGGAGAAAGATGCTCCTGCGAAACCCAACTCTAAATGGGTCCCAAAGTCCTCCATAGCCAAGAAGGGACCAAAAGTTAGCCACAAGAATGACTCTCAGCTGTTAATTGTTGGTGACAATAATTACAAGAGTTTTCTTGAAAGACTAAAGAGAGACATCATGTCTGAAATCTCTTGTACTAGGGAACGTTGTGGTAATGACACTCCTCATCACAAGTCAAATAAAAAAAACAAGAGATGGAACAAGAGAAAACAAACCAAGGAAGAGGTCAAGAATGATGATTATGTCTTAGTCACTCGTGATGAACAAGACAAGGCTCAACTCAACACAACCTAGTTGTGTTAGAATGTGCATGCTCACTGATAGACGCATTTATGTGTCAATTTTCATCTCTATTGTGTATATTTTTAGTACCCATTTTTGTACTAATGTTGGTATTTTATCCCTTTGTAGGTATTTTTGGGGAATAAACATTTTTGGGAAAATTGGCTCGAAAAGTTGTTAAAGGCTCCTGGGAGGACACTTGCTATTCTGACTCTCATTTTGGATAAGGGGTAACCCATTTCCAAGCAGCTGCTAAGCACAGACCGGCACTGGATAGGGGGAGGTCAAATTTCTAAAAATTTCAAAACAAAAATTGGCGGGAATTTTCTTTACAGAAAACAGAATTTTTCTGTTTGATTTTTGGACGATTTTTAAGGCGATTCAATGGCTGATTTTCGTTGGGTTAACTCTGTTAAGGATAAACAAGTATGGTATGGGCTGTAGAATCGATTAAACAGGGATAGAAATCCGTGTTGGAGCAAAACAGGGAGAATTCACAATTTGAGTTATTTTCGGTTTACAAAAGAATTTGTGAAGAGTTTACGGCAAGATTGGAGTGTATGGAGTCCTTATTCAGTCCTGAGAGAGTTTGAGAGAGTTTGGAAACCAAGTTAACGCGTAAAAAGAAGATTAAAATCCCATAACGTGCGGTGAAGAAAAAAGAAAATATTTGGATTAACTCGAGTAATTTTGTGGTTTGGAGGCTATATATAGGTTGATTCAAGTCATATTTAGGGATACGAACAATTTGGGGGAGTTTGGAGAAGTTTAGAGCTATAGAGAAGCGAGAAAAAAAATTAACAGAGTCGATACAGAAACTTTTCTGCTGCTGCAAAGAAGAAGAACACGAAGAACATTAGACCTTCAGAATCAGTCGCAGTGGCAGACTTATTTTCAGTGACAAAGATATACGGTCGCATCTTCCTGCAGTCACAGAAGCTCTTCAGCAACGACTCGGACTTCTGTTTTAGACCTTCAGCAACTACAGAATCCGCTGCTTAGCACTTTTCACTCTTTTAATCAACTTTTGAACACCAAATATGTATTTTGAGCAAGTGATTAATATGAGGAGCTAAACCCCTTAGCCGAGGCGACGGAGGAAG
>JAJJMB010014788.1:1146370-1158605 GCA_023531105.1 Papaver atlanticum | reverse complement strand
TAAAGGCTCCTGGGAGGACACTTGCTATTCGGACTCTCATTTTGGATAAGGGGTAACCCATTTCCAAGCAGCTGCTAAGCACAGACCGGCACTGGATAGGGGGAGGTCAAATTTCTAAAAATTTCAAAACAAAAATTGGCGGGAATTTTCTTTACAGAAAACAGAATTTTTCTGTTTGATTTTTGGACGATTTTTAAGGCGAGTCAATGGCTGATTTTCGTTGGGTTAACTCTGTTAAGGATAAACAAGTATGGTATGGGCTGTAGAATCGATTAAACAGGGATAGAAATCCGTGTTGGAGCAAAACAGGGAGAATTCACAATTTGAGTTATTTTCGGTTTACAAAAGAATTTGTGAAGAGTTTACGGCAAGATAGGAGTGTATGGAGTCCTTATTCAGTCCTGAGAGAGTTTGAGAGAGTTTGGAAACCAAGTTAACGCGTAAAAAGAAGATTAAAATCCCATAACGTGCGGTTAAGAAAAAAGAAAATATTTGGATTAACTCGAGTAATTTTGTGGTTTGGAGGCTATATATAGGTTGATTCAAGTCATATTTAGGGATACGAACAATTTGGGGGAGTTTGGAGAAGTTTAGAGCTATAGAGAAGCGAGAGAAAAAAATCAACAGAGTCGATACAGAAACTTTTCTGCTACTGCAAAGAAGAAGAACACGAAGAACATTAGACCTTCAGAATCAGTCGCAGTGGCAGACTTATTTTCAGTGACAAAGATATACGGTCGCATCTTCCTGCAGTCACAGAAGCTCTTCAGCAACGACTCGGACTTCTGTTTTAGACCTTCAGCAACTACAGAATCCGCTGCTTAGCACTTTTCACTCTTTTAATCAACTTTTGAACACCAAATATGTATTTTGAGCAAGTGATTAATATGAGGAGCTAAACCCCTTAGCCGAGGCGACGGAGGAAGCCGTTGTTCCATGAAAAGTGGTATAGTTCTATTTTAATTATTTATTGCAATTATTTTACATGATTTTTTTGCATAGAACTTAAAAGAAAAATTGGTTTTTATTGAGTAGTTGTGAAGTGTTTTGATGGGACATGCTTGGTTTTAATACTTTTGATGTTTCATGCTTCGTGCTTACAATTATTACTTCAAAAATCACTAAATTCGGACATTGTATGCAAAAGTTATGTCAAAAACAGTTTAGTGTTGTGATCCATCACAAGTAACTACTGTAACCGATCCTAGTGAGAGGTGTAAGCAATCCTAGTGATTGGTGTAACCGATCCTAGTGAGAGGTGTAAGCGATCCTAGTGATTGGTGTGATTGGTTCATATGAAGGAGTGTAAAACTGTTTTTCCCATAATTTCTTCGTCCGAACTCGGAATGACCTCATTATTTTTGCGTTGGTTTCGTAATTCAATTCCCTACAAGAAAGAGGTAATTTCAATACTTGATTTTATGTTGAATATTTATGGTGTATTGCAAATTGATTTATGAGATGTATATTTTCGGTTTTCATAATCTTAATATTCGATCTCATATTGTGTGAACCCTTATGGTTTGGGTGACTTTTTGATTTAGAGGGATTAAGTTCTAGCCCATGTTGGTAGGCTTTATCAAAGGATCATAAGGGGTTCTGATTGAAACTAATATGTGAAAAAGTCACAATATGTTGAATCGTTTTTGGTTTAGCATAAAAGCATATGTGTTTCGGGGTTTCAACTTTTGCATTGCATTAGTTAAAACCGGTTTTCAACCTTTCTCTGGTAAAGGTTGGTCTTTGTTGTTGTTCTTTTTTTTGGAGAGAGGATGACACACAACGGGGGAGAGTTCTATGTGAACTTGCGTTTAATGATATATCTTTCTGGGGTGAAGAGGATGCGGAGCTTGAGGTAACGAATTTGTTAGTTAATCGTTTTCCTGTTTAAAAAAAGCCTGATTTTATTGCATATATTTATTGCTTTTGCTTAAAAAAAAATCGGTACAATTGATGTTTATTCCATTATTTGTGTATGGATGTATGTGTGTGATTCAATTTTTTCCGGTTAATAAAAACGATTGTTATCTTTCTTTATGGTTTGGTATCAATTGTTTAGGCTTACGAAATTTCGGTGCAATTGCGGTACTATAATGTCTATGTTTGTTTCAATTGCTTCCGGTTGAGGTAAATAATTATGCAAGTTGATTTATTTGGTTTGTATGAATTGTTTATGGCTTAACAAAAATGTTTTTCGGGGTCAATTGTTTAGTCCAATTCGATTCCGGATAAGAGAAACTAAGTTAATTCTGATCTTAGTTAGACTTATCAAAGTGGAGGTTTCGGTTATTCAAGTCTAATCGAATGCCTTAACAAGAAATGCTAGTTAACTAACCTAGTACTTGTCTTGTTTAAAAGTGAAAGGTCTAAGTTATTATTTGAATAATTAAAACCTGATAAGAAAAATAGAGTTAATTCTAATCTTTATTTTGGTCTTATCGAACAAGCGATTGTATTTGTACAATCGGTTTAGCAAAAAAACTAAGGTGCTTAGTCAATTTTTGATTTGCTAAACTATTAGGGAAAATTGCTTCGGGCAATTGTTTCCTTGGTAACATATCAAAACAAAATTACTTTGTAGTTTCGGTTTTGATATTGGTTATCTAAAATGGTGTGTGGAACCTTCGTGCTTAACTCTTATAGGTTTTGCAAGTCTTTTTAAGATTTGTAAGATCCTTTCGGTTTGTCCTTTATTTGCTCGTACCTTTGTCATTTTGTGACAAAAAGGGGGAGAAATATATGGTGTAAACAAGTGATTTGGTATCACTAAGGAAAGGACAATGGTGCTTAAATGTTATATCTAACGAAAGAGTAAAACATAGACTAAGGGGGAGTAACATATCATATTGATACTTGTGGTTATCTTAACCACAAAGGGAATAACAAAGATGTGCGAATTAAAAATCTACCTATCTTACCTTTAGGAGGAGTATTAGCTTTGTTATTATAATGTCAACAGCGGCATTTATGGATTGAATGTATACAAGTTATTGTGTTGTTGAAACTTGGAATCAAGCGTATGTGTAATGAATTCTTGTAATTTTTTTATCCATATGATATAAGAGTTTTGTCACTAAAATTGACAAAGGGGGAGATTGTTAGAGCATTGCTCGGTTGAACCCACCAAGCGTTGGTATGTCAAGTTTGGTTGTCATATTTTAGTGAATCAAAACTCATTTAAAGAGTCGCTTGATTATTTACTAGAGTCAACTTCGTATAGGTTAGCTAGAAAGTTACTAGGATATGAGACTTACAAGTATTACATGAAGACTTGAAGAATGTGAAGAAGTAAAGAGCTACAACGACGACATCATCCTTACTCTTGAGGTTAGTAATATTTGACTTGAAATGTTTCTTTCCTAACGTAGCGTGCATATTGAAAACATAACTGCGAAGATGTGAATGATTATACTCTAGTTAGACATAGTATTAAGGAATTACAATACGAAGTATAACGTCTATCTTTTGACCTTCGTATATAATACATCGACATAATCGTATGAATGCTATTGTGATTATGTATGGGTATGGGTGAAGATTTTGTTCTAGGAAACAATGTTTTAAGAATGATGAGATTTGCACCAATGAACTAGATTTTCTAGGAGATGATTCTGATTCCGATGATGAGGTTGTTGAAGAGATAGAGATTGAGAATGAAACCAAATTGGTTGAAGTCGTGGAAGACCCAATTGAACTTGCCAAGGATTATATTGATGCTGAGATTACAGTTGAAGCAGACAGAGAATGGTTAAATAGTTTGATAGAGGACCACAATACAAATGAGGTAAATAATTCATTGCAATTCTTTAAGAATGATGAGGATCCTGTAATACAAGAAGGTTTGTCTAATCCTTTGCATATTTCTAAATCTTTTGATCGACATCACTTAGGATTGGAGTTGTGTGCTTTCAAAGTTTTAACGGATTATTTTACTTCTAATTATCCACCACTTGATGTGTTTGATTCTAGCATTGTGCAGGTTTACCGAGAGGAATCGACAGAAATTCCCTAATTTTACGTTCTCTATCCACTTCCGAGTGTAGAAAGGACTAAGTGTGGGGGAAACTTTCAAGCTATAACAATTTCATTATTCATATGTTATGCTAATCATTGTGTGGAGTTGTTACTAGAATTGCATATTGTTTTCTGGGCAGACTACCATTTTTCAGATTGTTGTTATATGGACGATAACAAGAGAATCGGGCTGACGACTTTAAACCAAGCGCTAAATGGGAGGCAACCCATAGGTTTTGTATCTTAAACCCTTTTATTTATTTATTTTATTGTTTTCATACCATATTTTCATCCCCATGTTTAATTTCATTGAGTCCGGAATCTATTTTAGAAGAAAATTAAGACGAATACCTTTTCATCAGAAAAATTCAGACTGCATGTAGTTCAGTCCAGAGACCATAACTGTCATACCGTTTATCGAAACACTGTTCCCTTTTGACACATTGTAGAAAAAACGTAGGCGAACAACTTTTGTGAAATGGTGTTTTTCCAAATTCCTTACCAATTTGTATAGTTTTTGCGTTTTATCTGTTGTTATGTCAGAATTCATAATTTTCGGTTTTACACATTGAGGACAATGTGAAGTTTAAGTGTGGGGGAGTCTTTTGCATATAGAGTTTCTAGCCTTTTTGAGTCAAAATTTTTAAATTTTTTGAATATATTTGAATAAAACCTCCAACTTGTAGTTAGTTTAGAGTCACACAGTATACATGTCGCTAAGATTACATCGAAATACTCATAAGAGTGACTGAACTTAAAGATGCCAGAGAACATGATCGGATTTCTTGCTTGTTTGAGAGTTAAAGTTGGATTTAACCATGAAAGTGGCAAATGAGGTGCAGACTGAATTCGGTATTAAAGTTGTGATCCCCTATAGTGGAGACTACCTATTTTTACATCATGTGAGGCACCAACCTTCAATTCTTTGTACGTGTCTAAATATGTGCTTTTAGAGTGTATGTCACCATACGTTAATTCTGGGTAGAATGGTGAGCTACCCAACCTACCACTAATAGAAGCACTACTTTGATCTCTTGAGTGCTATTTTATCAATCATGATGGTGACATCGAATTGCTAACTTACATACCACTTGTAATATTGTTCGCATTTAGCACCATCCACTTTATCTCTCTCTATACCAACAGGTCCATAGAAACATCATCATCATCAACAAGAGGAGCATCACAAATTCGAAGGAAAGTTGAAGACGTTTGAGGTTTACAAGCAACAATACAAGGAAGAGCAAATTTCATATCCAAGTAAAGCAACATACAATGAGCAGATTTTATATATACATGTTGAAGACTTACATATAAGGAGCGGAATTCTATATCTAAGTATGAAGACTTATTTACAAGAGCGAAGAAAATCAAAAGATGAGAGTTATTGAAGTTTAGGATACAAAGACAATACAAGTTGTGAAGATCAAAGTGGTAAAGTACTTCTTTCATGGCCATGTTATTTTAATTCCGTTATTATTTTTGTAGTTGCAATCTTTTTGTTAAAAAAAAATACAAAATACAAAATACAAAAAGAGAAAAAAAAATAAGAAGAGAAAATACAAAAAAAATTGCATTTAGGTTGTAATTTGTTCAATAAGGTCACAAGGAGGAAAAATATATAAAGAAGTTTCAAGCAACAAGGAAATTGAGGAAATAAGTTACAAATTGTCAAAGTTCTATGAATATCAAGAGTTTATCATCAACAGTCGAAGACTGAAGACCGATACCGAGACGATGAAGAAGACGAGCCGAAGGAAGACGTTTCTATTGGATGCTGTGAGAGTGGTGCTAACTGCACGTCGAACGGATAACGAGGTAAGAAGCATATTCCCACCTTCGTTAAGTGGTTGATTTCCTTTCTTAGAGATGGTCAGAAAAATAAAATAAAAAGGGTTTTCAAAATGATAAAAGATGTGGGTTTTCAAAACAATTCGGAGGGTTTTTCCTTCCTACTATTCAACGTGTCATAGGTCTCTCTCTTCATTCCTACCTGGACACATGTGTGACCCATAAAAAAGTTGTTTATTATTGAGAGCAACTTCATAAAACCCTTTCTGGTGAGGCAAAGTCGAGACTTTCGATCACTCTTGAATCCGGATACTTTCGATAAGAGATGATTATTTCTCTCTCAACTTTTGAGAATGAGATTGTGTTCATATATATGTCTAACTTCTTATGACTAGTGTGTAGAATCTCTATGTCTTCTTAGCACGTTGGATGCTATCATTTGGGAGAACTAGTAAGTTGGAAAAGTAAGTTTTGTGGGTATATCTCTAGTAAACCCTCACGAGACTATAACTCGTCAACTAGGGACACCTAGGGGTTTAAAGGCCTGTTGCACATGCTAAGTGCAACCGTGTTCTCAACGAAAGGGAGTTGTTGTATTTGCTAAGTGCATATTTCATATATATTTAATGTCAATTCCATGCTAGTAATTGCTTATGTTTTTGCAAATTATTGTATATTACGTTTGTTTTCTCTTATTTGTGTTTTATTAGGTGAATCATCCGAAAAGAAGTGAAAAGAGCTACAAAAGTGAAGTCTACAAGCGGAGAAGGGCCAAAGACCAAGCGGAACTCGTTCAAATTCTGAAGTTCTTATTATCATCTTGAAGAGAACGAAAATACGAAGCCAACGGTGAAAGAATAAGGTCAATCCGACGTCGTATGAAGAAGTTATGGGCGAAAAGAAAAGTTAAGCCTGTCGGTTTTCCGAAACTGACAGTTAATGAGTTGACTAAGGACGCCTGCATTATTACTCAGGGTAGCCCTTCTGTCCATATCTGGAGCAGCGTTATTGGTACCCTGTTTCTGTTAGGGGGTTGTCAGCTTCTTTCCCATTTACTCACACGACTCAACAGGGAAAGAAGGAATGCGTTATTGCCATTAATGGAAGTTTCGATGGTGATTGACAGTGGTTCTCGGCACTGTTAGAACATATGCCAGTTGCAGCTAAGGGAAGTGTATTGGTTTTGAGCAGATGGAATACGAGAATCGCAGCAAGGATAATCGAGCTTGGCAGTTCCATGAGCTGCTGTTGGATGATGGACGAGAATTCTGGTGGTTAATGGAGTTGCAGACTGAGTTCGAGGAGAACGAGAAATTGGAAGAGCAATGGAGTTTTGAAGTCGGTAAAAACCAAGCTTGCTGTGAAAACTGTTCAAGGATAATGGTGCTGTGGTGGAGATGGTCTCACTGTTGTGATCGATGGAGCTGTGAACATACGGACTGAAGAATAGATGTCACTGCAGTGCAATGGTGAAGATGAGTTTGCTGTGGTTTGGTGGACTGTTGAAATGTCGAGTCGCTGTTGAAGAATTGGAGTTGGCTGTGAAGATGGAGAAGGTCTAGCGGTGATGTTGGTTCGATGATAACGCTGTGGATGATGGAAGCAATGGCGAGAGACACCTGGGGAGAAGCTCGAAGTTTATACGGGAGCAGAAGAACAGAGAGAATATCTCTCGGGAGAAAATGCAAGTGAGTTATGCAGGGAAGCATACGGTTGGAAAAGTCTACCGTAGAAAATATCAGATAAACTTACGGTGGGGTACTCCACCGTAGCGAATTCCAGGAGCACTTACGATGGGGTTTTCCCAACCGTATCTAAATACAGGGTTGAAAATATACAAGTCCGAGGAAGAGGAAGGATATAGGTTGTCAGTTCCTCGGAACTGACAGGCCATGAAGCAACTGAAGTTTGGGATGGACCTGTTCAGCATCTGACGTGCGCCCATGCAACTGTGTACTCTTAATTTCACGGCCAGCTTTGGCAGTGACTTATTTTCCGAATTTGGTGAGTTTCTGGCAACCTAATCGCACGGGGATCAAACACGGGCACTTCTCCAACTTGGAGACTATAAAAACACTTCTTAACTAAATCATAAAATATCACACATCTCATAGTATACTTTGTTCTTCATTAATATTCTGGGGTTTACCCCTTTACGGGGAAACCGGGTAATTGTGTAATCATGAGAAGCTAATTTCTATTTGATTAGGATGAATTCAAAGTTCCGGACGTGAAGCTTAATTATTTATACAAGTTTATTCAAAGTTTTAATCATTATCGATTGTCTTTTATATATTTAGGGTTTATGATTGGTTTCTAGATTATTCAGGTGTACAATTGAATTAATATGTTGATCATTCTAGTGCTAGTAGAGAGTTGAGCGATCCGTAATTGTCATGCACCTCCTACACATGTGGAAAATGTAAAACCTTGCAGAGGTATTCTGTGAAGCGATAGCGTGTGAAGACAACATCAGTAAGTGAACCGAGCGTACTGAGTTTAGCTGCTGGAATCAACCTAAATTTACAAATCCTGAAGCGTTCGATTGGGTTACATCTTGTAAGCGTATCTCAAGGTGGTTCAGTTGGATAGAATCCGGTGACTACGCGTACCTATTATCCGGTGATACAAGGATTTTTGGGGATAGCTAAGCGTACCTGCTATTCTACGGTAGGTGATAATTGATTCTTACGAAAGGTAAATGAGTATACTATGCAAGTCAACGTTTGGTAACGGCGAATGATTCCTAATCATCTTATTATTTATTATTCTTTGTGTTTATTATAATCAAACCAATCCCCCCTTTTTAGTATTTTTATTGTTTAGCTATTCCAAATAACATATCAATTACACAACTCTCTGTGGAACGATCCTTACTGCCGCTATATTATTATTTAATTAGTTTGAAATATCTTGAGTAATTTGTTGCATTTACGACACGCATCAGCAACCAAGAGATTAATCTCCAATCTGTTGATGGGGAAAAACGATTTTCTGGTATTTCAGGAAGTGGAGAGACGACCGTGCGGACGGAGGCTCCTCAACCGAGAAAACTGCCTAACCTCAAACAGATGCACTGCACGGGAGTACTTTGAGTTCGATAGATCAATCTGTATGACTCTGGCCTAAACAAAGAAATGGTCGTTCTAGAGTCAATTCGATTAAAAAGAGAGAGGGTGGTTGATCTGTAGGAGGGAAGCTGAGAATTGTGTGAGATCAATGGTGATCAAGGATTGTGAATGTGTTGTGGGTTTCTGCAAATGAACTGCTAGGTTCAAATAAGCTTAAATTCTGCTCTGTTGAGAGTGATTGTTCAGATGAGAATTGTTGTGTAATTCCCGTATATCTGTTCTTGCTAATCATGAATTCAGAGAACTTATTTATATTGCTAGAATGTGGACACATTGATCTCCAGTAAGTGTGACGGTTGTTTGAGTGAAAGAGTGGGAAAGTGGGATATCGTGGTTTAACAAGTTCCATGTCGTGCGGAGACTGGGTTGATCATCCGCCCAGTACTTTGCTAACTTCCTCAACCGCTTGCACGACTTACTCACATTTCTCATCGTGGATGAACACACGTGTCGTAGGCCGCCAGACCAAAACCTTAATTAATATCCCCCATGTGACATGATTGATGTCTCATGATTTGTGGAGTCTACAAGGAAGACGTGTATTTGATCAGTCAGTCGTTGACTTGATTAGACGATGAGTCTAAGTATTGTTCAGTCGAGCATGATTACTGAATGCTCAAGGATTCATGGATTGAACAAGTCTGTTGGGACGTATAGTTCTCGAATGGATGATGTTGATAATTGAATCAACATGATAGTCTGAGCAAATATTGCTTGCATGATGAATTGTTGAATATTGATAGTTGAATCAATATTCAAGCATTTGAGCAAATATTGCTCATTCGATGAATTACTGAATATTGATAGCTGAATCAACATTCGAGCATTTGAGCAAATATCGCTCATTCGATGGATTACTGAATATTGATAGTTGAATCAATATTAGAGCATTTGAGAAATTATTGCTCATTAGATGAATTACTGAATATTGATAGTTGAATTAATATTCGAGCATCTGAGCAAATATTGCTCATTTGATGAATTATTGGTATTATGACCAAATAAAATATTAATTAAAATATTGGTAACTGGACATAATATTATATAATTAATCAAGATGTTGATTGCTGGATCAACATAAACTTATTAATGTTTGAAGTTGCCCAGAATCATGATTTGCAGAGCATTCAGTTCGAAACCCTAATTTTGATTGATTGCTGATCAAATGATGATTTACTGAAAATAATTCACTGAGTGAAGGAGGGACCGGCTACATGGGATGATGGCCGACCATGTAGCGCCCAGGTGCTCGAGTGAGCATGCACCAAAGTCCTTTGTTGACCAGTTGGTGAAAGGATGATCAAATGCTGGTTTAATTATTTATTAAAATAGTGCTCGTATGAGCGTTAGGTAATAAAACATAATTATGGAGAGATGAGGACCGGCCAAGGGGTCATGGGACCGACCCTTGGTGGTCTTGGGACTAGCTGGTGGTCGATTGAGCAAATTCCAAGTTGATTGGAGAGAGTTTGGACCCACTATGAACTGCTGAGTGCTAATTAGGTCAAAGTTATGAAAGAGCGTGGGATCGGCTCCTTGCAAGACTAAGGGACGACCTTGGTCGGTCAAGGTGGCATGCCCGTGTCACCATATTGTCCGTGTCTCAATCCTGAGAGTTTTGGTAATTTCTGGTGCGCGTTTGAGCAATATTTTTGATTTTCAGAAGAGTTTGACTTTAACTGAAACTCTCGATTTTGCTCGAATGAGCAAGTAGAACTTTGCTCGTGCGAATATTATTTTGAGAATATTAAAATAATAATATTTTAATTTTTGATGTGAGAAGCCTATTCGGTCATGTGACCATTTGATGTTTTGGCTTTTTCATGGTTTGAGCAATATTTGAGAAAATATTGAAAAAATAGGGTTTTTGCTCAAACGCTGGAGTTTCATGAGATAAAGGAACTAATAATATGAGAAAATAAGGAATTGTAAGGTGTGGGACCGGTCACAGCTAGGGCATGGCCGGCCGGCTAGGTGGCCGGCTTGGGAGAGGTGTGGTGATGGTGGTCATGGGCTTTGGTAATCACGACCATGAATCTTGGATGAGCGAAGAAGCATAAGTAGTGGTAGCTACGTCCACGAGCTTTAGGCGAGCATAGGCGGTGATGTTATCCACGACCACGAACATTGAAATGCTTTGATCGGCCATTATGGCCCAAAGGATGAGTTTCTTCCTTTCATATAACTCACATACGTGAGTTTATTTCTCCTTCTATTATTTCCCCTCTTTTATTTCCGGTGAAGCAGCTCCTCCCTGATTCCCTGCGTGTGGAAGCTTGCTTATTGTTGCTTGCCTGATACAACACGGTTGAGGGCTGCAAATATGTCTTGACGCTGCTGATAGACGCATTATTGTGTCTAATATGTCTCAATTGTATATATTGTTAGTATTCGATTTTGTATTTATTTTGTTATTTCATATCTTTATAGGTATTTTTAGAGAAATAAGCTCTTGCGACGAAATTGGCTCGTAAAGTGGTGTTTTACACCCCAGGATAGAGTACTAAAGGCACCCCAGAAATGCACCGGAAGCACCCCATAAATACACCGGAGGAACCCCGAAAAAGTGTTGAAAACACCCCAGAAAAAAGTGTTAAAGGCACCCACCAAAATTACTAAAGGCATCCTAAAAATGGATAAGGGCGCCCCCAAGGCAGTCGAGCTGCTAAAGGCACCCGCGTTTTGGATTCAGGGCACTACACCCTTCTTCATCGTTTGAAAAAAAAAATTGGCGGGAAATTTTTCATTTTTCTGCGGAATTTTCTGGTTGATTTTTGGAGTAGTTTCAGTGAGATTCAATCACTGATTTTGATTGGGAAAGACGTGATATGCCCAAAAAATGGTGGTATGTGTGTTTTAATGCATTCAGTTGGGCTAAATTTTCGTCGGGAAGGAAATATGCAACCTCGGGGTTTATCGTGCTTGAAAGTCTTTTGATTGAGTTGTGATGGAGTTTGATTGCTGCAGAAGTGTGGAGGAGTCAAACAAGGAAGTTCTGGAGCGTGTATACGTCGAAAAGATGCGTAAGAACATAAAACATAAAAGAAAATATTCATGAGTTAATGGTTGGATATCGAGAAGATTTTTGAGTTATTACGAATTTATTCTTGATCCTGTGACTATATAAAGGCTTTAGGAGACTCATAGAAGGGGGAGGGAGTTCAGGGAGAGAATAGGGAGACGTTTAGAGCATAAAAAAATCGAGAAAAACAATTTTTCTGCTGGTGAAGAAGGTACGAAGAACATAAGACACTTAAAGACCGTCGTTCTTCAACAGTGCCAGTGACGGTATTCCTTTA
>JAJJMB010014788.1:1112300-1139116 GCA_023531105.1 Papaver atlanticum | reverse complement strand
CTCAAAAAAAAAAAAAACTATTCCAAACACTCTTAAAATAAACTACCCTCTCCAACTATCTCCCCCAACTCCACTCCACCCTCAATTCCACTTGTGCCAAATGCACTCTAAAACTACTAAGGATCACTTTGATTATTTTTCCCCTGAGCGGGAAAATAATCGAAATTATTTGACAACTGCTTAAAAACTACATGATTTGGATGGTTGATCATATACAGTAAAACCTTTTTAATATAATACTCGATATTATAATACTCTCGCTAAAATAATAGAATTTTTTGTTCCCGACTCGGACCCTTAGTGCTAAAATAATAAATTCGATAATATTATAATATAATACATTTTAAAATTTCCCTTAAGCATTATTATGTCCCAAATTTTATATAAAATAATAATTCTATTATAAAATAAAAAATAATGTCCATATGTATCAAATTTATATGTAAATTATATGTTAAATACTATTTATTTTAAGTTAGGGTTTGTGAATTTATTGGATGTAGTATGATATTAATGTTTCTACAAATTCCAATTTCATTATCTAGAATGTTTCTACAAATTCCAATTTCATTAATGTTTCTGCACATCCTAAGTATTTTGTGTCAAACCACAATGGTTAAAATTCTAAAAATTTAAATATTATTCTTTAAATTAATATATTATTAATATATCTATAAAATATTAAATTATCGATTATATAATATCTCTTTAAAATAATAGGATTAGGGTGGTCCCAAGTCTATTATTTTAAAGAAGTTTTTTTGAATATCCCAACTAGGGTATGACATGTGCTGTAACAGACCGGGTTTTTGTTAGTGGTCAGTTGTAAGTGATCACTGAACTTCTTTTTGTGTTGTACATAGATAACATACCTACATCTGTATATATTTTTTTTTGACATATGGTGCTTGCTTAGATGGGCAAACTCTTAAAAAAGCAAAACCCGCTTTAAAACCCTACCAATACTATCATTAACATCCTTATTTTGTCTTACGGTAATATGCAAGTAGGATATGATACCTTATAGAATTCTGAAAAGCATGGACGGCACGGCCCGAGTGATGAGTATCACTGTGACAGAGCTTAGAAGTGATAAATAGTTCGTCTCAAGATTTTATTAAACCAAGTTTAAGTTCTTCAACTATAACTTTACCAAAAACATTTCAAAATAGTAAGAAACAGCCATATCAAAGCGTATGTAACCTATCTTGATAGCCTTCAAAATTGCGAAGTTTGTTACTTCTTCTGATTCAACTGATGCGTAGCATTTCCAATACCTAATATAAGCATCACAGTTCCAGTACTCAATACTACTGCAATTATTATTTTCCATATTTAATCTCTTTCTCCGTTTAGTACTCGTTTAGGAAAAGATAATCTACTGGTTTAAGTATCATATGGTACTTCTTTACTGCTTGGATTGGATTTAGCTCTTGTAGTCTATAATTCACCATAATATAAAAAAAAAAAGTGTGACAGTCTTTCCTTAAGAAGTGTGACACTTCTTAAATAATTCTTCATTTAAGAATTGTGACAGTCTTTCCTTAAGCCACTTTACTCATTGGAGGGCTTGGGTCCGATGTGTTGTGAGTCGATGTTCCTGTTGGTTGCAATGCATTGCTTCCTCCAAGTCATCCGGGCATTCAACTATCTTGATAGATTTATCGTATGGTGTTGGTTTGCTCTCATGCAGTTTATCTGTATTTTTCGCAACCATTCTAGTCGTGAATGAAGCCTTCTTAGTCTTTGATAATTTCTGTTGCAATCTCAAGAAATAGCCATTTTTTTCAATGAGATATGTGCCACTTAAATATGTGTGGGCCTTTTCCCTTAAAAATTCTAGGTTCAAGGCTGCAGGCCAATCTTGTGAAAGCATTCGAGTTGTTGTACCTGGATGAGGGTTAAAATGAAGTGATCAGTTACCTATTACGGGCATTTATATATAATGGTAGCAGTTGAGTATGAGTCACCTGCGAATTCTATTACAGTAACGCTTTGGAAAGACATGGTTTCCCTCCCACAGTTCCAGCATCTCCTTGGGGTTTACCCCCAAGTCAGCATCTCCCTGTTGATCTATCTCCGCTGCGTATTCAACCATGGAGAGTTTATTCATATATGAATTGCTCTTCAAATAACTTAAATCACAGAACGTGGATTACCTGTGATTTTGGCATGACTCTTGTAGAGATACGACCTAAGGTACTTTACATCCCTGGGTTCAGAATCCATTCACAGTTATAATAACAGGGTTACGGATCGAAAAAGAAAAAAACAGTTATAATAACGGGGTTCAATTGTAACCCAAAAAAATAAAAATATATATTTTGGTGTTACTGCAATTTGTCTTAAAAAAATTTATAATCATTGGAAATACGAATGCAGGAGGGAAATATGGCTGAAAATTTTGAAATATTTTGTCAAGCACTGAAGGAAGACATCGATTTTCACATCCTTATGTCACCACGAAACCTGGAGATACCACATGGACTTCATACCATATCAAGAGTTAACCGACCCTTGATTGGTTGGGCTCGAAAAATGATAGGGGAAGACCATAAACCGGTAAAACTATGGACTGGAAAACTTTTTTTTATCTTAACTTCTTACAACAAAATTTTGAAATGGATTGCGACTAATTTTTTTGAAATATGCAGATTGAAAAGACTGTTGTAGATGACTTGGCGGATTATAAGGGAGCTGAGGATTATGCGGATGAAGAAAGATCATGTTATGAACAAGAATCAAATGACGAAGAAGAAAACTAACATCATGTTATTGATTCAAAAAATCAACCCATACGAATCTGTATCTAAGTATTATGTTGCGCATGGATTAGTTTTTTTTGGTTTGTTTTTGTTTTGAGCAATAATCTATTAAATAATAGCATTATGTTTCAAGGAATTTAATTTCAATAATAACATTATGTTTCTTAGAAAGAATTGGATACAAGTGGAAAGAATATTCAATATGAATCTTCAATATGAATGTTCAAAATGAATCCGAAAAACTAATGTATGTGTCTGTAGTTCAACTAATCTCCGTCTAATAACAATAGTGAAATGTTGTTGATGTTCAGATCCCATGGGATCGTCCTTTTCAATAGGTACCAACTCTCACACATACGTTGCTTGGTAATATGTATCCCAAGATTGGCTCCTGAAATTTTCCATTTACACACATGATACCTAATGTTTTCTACTGATTCGGGTCGATTCGGGGTTAGGGGTGGGGTTGATTTTTCTTTTGTTGTCACAGGTTTTATCCAGTCCACAACCACTTGATTCATTGAATTTTCATAAAATGATAAAGTGAGCAACAAATGTCAACAACAAGAAGGTGATTTGGTAGGTGCATTATCTATGACCAGCACAAACAGAAAAATACCCAATCGGTTATTGTTAACAACATCCAAATTCCCAGGCCGTTACGGCAAATTAAAATTGAAACTCCCGGGCCGTTACGGCAAATAAAGCAATTAAACCTCCACTTACATAAACCTCAGACTAAACTTTCCAAGAATAATATTCATAATCGGTGGTTTATTATCATGGATAACCTAATTAAGTTGTAACTTTCGATTTAATGTAATAAACCTGAAAATGTAATAAACCTGCAGATGAACTTGCTAAGTTCAACAGGAAGTTTAATGTTACACAGGTCTGGCAAAATAGCCCCCCTAGTGTAATTGAGAACCTTTTATTGTTAGACAACTGTTTTTTCCCCAGATTAATAAAATTATTAAGTGTTTGCATTAAAAAAAAAATTGTAACTTTCAGTTGTATTTTTTGTTCAAAATTTGATTTACTCCAATTAAACCCTAGAGTATGACCCGTCCTATAATGGCAAGGGTTTTTATTTGTTGTCAAAAATAATGACCACCGCTCCTTGTTTTGTGCATAGATAAAACATCTACATTCTATTGCTCACATCTTTTGTTTTTGTTTTCTTTTTATGAGGCTAAGCATAATAACAAATCAAAGTTTTAAGTATTTACGGTAGGGGTGAGAATTTGGCTCGAAATCTACGAATTCGATTTGGCCCAATCACATTTATACGGATGAGCGTCCGAACCATTCACTATAGATTGAATGTAGATGCAATATTTGAGATCCAACGGATTTTGAATTGGGTACGGGTGCAGTCTTAAAAATCCGTTGGATATCTGCACTAGCTAAATTAAGGATATTTATGAATAAAAATTATGTTGGGGTAGTTAACCATATTTAATAGTCTAATATATAGTCAATTGCATAAAGAGTTTGCTTTTTTATACGAAAAAAATATGAACACATACATGGCTGACTTACATCAATACCATAGATCACCAAAAATCAAAAGCTTCATTTTGGAAAATAACTTTGCATATCTAGAGTATCACATTCACTTCCAGTGGTTCCGTGTGTTCCCCAATTTTTTTCTTCTCCCGTTAATCACTGTACCGACCTATGCCAAATCTTCCAAATCTTGTAGGCTTGGCCGGATCCACCTTGTAGGCATCGATGGGAAGCTAACATTCCACCAGTAATTATTGACCGACTGATCAATCGGGATTCAGTGGTTCATCTGTAATAATTCATACCAAAAAGTCTGAACAGACCGCTCACAAAAACCATGAAAAAACCGCTAGACACATTAAAGGTGGCCCTTGCTAAACTCCTGCCAAGTGGGACCCATTAGGGACCACAAATTGCAAAAATATGTGGGGTTTTTTTTTTTGTGGTTTTTTTAACCACTGAATATTTAAAGCTTGGGGAGTGGGTACCATACTCCGTAGCACGATGTTTAAAAATACACATAAAAACAATAATTATATCACCCAAGTTTGTGTGTTCGCTGTGCACCGTTCATTTAAGTACCCATCTATCAAAGTATAATACCCCTCCGTAGTTGAACATCCACCTCATCGTCTCTCATTTTGTAAGCAAGCAATCACCCCCGTGAATAGTCCTTGCTCCTCGTATTTTTATAAAGGCAACCTTATGAATCACTCCAGGGAATGTTCCTGCCCTATAAACTGTGAGAAGTATACATATGATAGGATATTGAGTGTACATCACCCTTTGTATGTTACTGGCCTTTGAATTGACATGCATTCTGCATGGTTAGTTTCCCACAGAATGCAACTGCTTCACTCAAGTGTTTAGACACCCATAAATTAAAGGAATATATAATTCAAATAAAGTCTTTAGAAGGATTTTGTAAGTCAAAAATGAAAAAATACATAGTACTGTAATGTGTGACATGTATATCCACACCGGAGCTTCTGCGTCAAAACTCCCGGAAAAGAAAGCAAACGATGACATAGTTTTCTGCACAATTATGATCACATCACTTTGTGCACACTTACAATCGCCTAATGTTTATAGTATCCTCCTATACAACAAAGAATCTTAAATGTTGATAACGCAATTAACTAAATGCGTCACCCTGCTATAAGGTTATTGAATGATTCTACAGGAAGAGACCATATCCATGACTGACTGAATTCCCGTTACCTTTTGTACTCACCAAGTTACAGCCACTCATAACACTGATTGCCTGTGAAAAGTATTCCAGTTAATTGACACTCATTCACTTCCCCTACAATCTTATGAGCTCATGTAAATAAATTCAGACATCTCTGGATAACAATTAACAACATTTTGAATCTTAAATCCAAACAAAGAGTCTGTGCTAACCCCTGAAAAAACTATTATATGAAATGATTAGGATGCCTTAGAAAACTTAGAGTATTTGGCAGGTGATAAGTTCTCTTACTGCATGAAGGTAAGGGGACCACAGTTGTATTTAGCAATGACAGAGGTATCAATGGATACCTAAAATTGTACCTCAACACCATTCCAATTTACAACCTCAAAGGCTACTTCAACATTGTGTAGACTAAGAACTTCATTATTTTTTTAAAACCTATTAAGCTCATGCAAATCATATAACAGCGGACAAAGAATAAGTAAATGAAGAACCAAAAAGTAATCCATGTATCAATTACCATATCATATCCTTGAGCTCAAATTGCGCGTTCCCTCCCACTATCAGATTGAGATTTAGTAATATGTAATAGTTAAAGCACACAAATATCTAGCTCTCCATGATTCGCTGTAGGCACACTAACAAACACCAGGAGAGTCCATCTTTCTTAAGCATCTTATAGGCATCCGAAAGAGGATTAAGTTAGCTCACATACTCTGGTCATTTCTGGGAGCCTACGGAAGTGCTCTCTACTTTGTGCTTTTTCAGTAAGCTGGGAAGACTAACCCAGAGAATATCATCAATTTATTCCTCCACACCCACCAATAAATTCTTTATCACTCGAACTGGAACTATGTGCATATAAGATTCTGGAGATGCAAGGTCCCGATTAGACAACAGAAAACAACTATTGTAACATCCAAAATGTGAAGCTCTATTTCTAAGAGAGAAAAGAAGAGTAAACTCGAGTATATTTCCACTAATCACCCAATATTTTCTGCGCATAAATATTTTTGAGAAGCTACTCCAGCAACCTTGTCTCCAGTGATTGCAGGACCTCCATTGTTTCCAGGATTAATAAACGCATCAACCTGTAGAAGTATACTCTAAACCATTAATCTTCACAGAAACAATGGTTTGTGCAACCACAAACCTCCCATAAATTATTCATCTTCACCGGGATGATGTTCATAACTACTCACAGATGGATAGTAACCTTCAAGTAGAGTTCAGCTCGAATGGAAATGACCTAACTGAGATAACAGTACAGGAAATGTATGCAATTGAGATAAGTGGTTCCTGTTAATTTCCACTCCCACAGAACCAAATCTACCAAAAAAAAAAAAAATCAAACTGAGGCCAAATTGAGATAAGTAGTACACATCTCACCTTCCATGGCATACCAAACTCATCCAACTTTATCCTAACCTCCAACTTTATCTCCTAAGTATTTCTGTAGTATATCAATATTTACAATGAACTCATAACTGAATTGCAGAAGGATGAACTGATGAACTGAATAATCTTGTGGAATGCTTTCTATGCACTTATGAATGACATGGTTCCAATTCTGATCAGGTACGTAGCTAGTGATATATGACCATCTAGCTTGGCGGCCATTTTAGTCTGTCGGTCCAAATCATATCGGCTGCATCATCTGGCACCACCAGACTTAAACCATAAACACAAAAGTAAAACTAAATTCCTAACCAAACCTTGAGGCCATGATATTTGATCAGGAAACTTCAGCCAGCGGACTAAAGTGTGATAAAATAAGGTTTGCTAATCTTATTTTAAAAATAAAAAGACCCAAGTTCATGTTTAAAAATAAGGTTTGCTAATCTTTTCCATTGTTAGTATCAAAAACTGTTTGACAGGGTGGTCGAAATGGAACTACAATGAGACTTTCCAACTAAAAATCAACAAATGATTCAAATCACCAATTGAAGGTCACCTAGTCAATATAAAAGCAAGTAAATGGTCTGTTGAATAAAAAAGATCATACAGTTCAAAACCAACTCTATAAGAATCTCAACTAAGCCTGCAAGTTAGACAACTTCTTAGAGATGTTGGTGTTACTACATTGCCATTGAGCATGAATACATCCAAGCTATTGGCATCATTGGTCCCTATGGTAGCTAAATTGCTAATACGCTCCACTTTCGAGGGATTCGATGCTGCTAATATCTATTCTGATTCAGAAACCAATATATTTGGAAGAGCTGGCGTGCATCTGAAAACCCTATTCAAGAAAGCGAGCGTATCGACAACACATAACATATGACAATTATAACATGCTACAATCTAGAACTTGGATCTGGAATCAAATCAATTCAAATCAAGTGGAATGGAATTCTATTGTCATTTACCTGAGATGGATGCTTTTCTCTGATTTAGAAATCTGTGGTGCATCAACAACAACAACAAAAAAAATCAATTAGAGAAAAGCTTCTGGAAAAGTACTATATAAAAGAAGAAAAATATGAATTACAACAATATCAAAATTATCAGAGAATTAGGAAAGGTACCAAAACCACCGGAACTTACATGAATCTTGATAAACAAAAAGGGGATTTGTAAGCCCTGAGAACCTGTGCTGAATAACAATTTTCGGGATTTATGTAGTCGAACACTATGGTGCTGCTAATGTGTATCTTTATTTTCGTAACGCATGGCAACTTCATTATTTAGGTTTCAATCTGGTGTAATGTTTTCCGTTACGGATGGAATCCCAGAGAAGAAAATTAAAACCAAGGTTTGAAAAACACCCGTTTTTACCGAAAAAACGGTCATTAAAACGGTCACATCCATATACCGTGGTCGTGAGGGTCCCCGAACCCCGTGCCTTTATAATGCCGATAAATAGGAAATAACGGCAGTTTTTTAGGACCGTTTTTCAGTTTTCACACATGTTATAACCGTTTTTCTAAAATTAGTTTGAATGTTTTTTTCTTCTAAATAACATTTTAACGTGCGTTTTTTAGAACTGTTTTCCCGTTATCATGCACGTTATAATCGTGTAAATAACTTTCTTACCAATTTTTTTTCGAATTTTGTTTTTATTTCTCTGGATTGAAAGCTTAACATTTCGAATTAATTTTATTTAAATAATACAGGGAAAGTAAACTACATGATTAAAAACTTCAAATTTAAAAAACATAAAATTGTTAAACTAGTGTTCATCATTTAAAAAGCTATGCGAACCAACTACGACCACCACCTTTTTTTGATTTATTAATGTATTTTTCATTTTCTCGGCGATTCCTTTCCTCATCATAGTATCATCATCATAATAGCCATCATTACCGTCATCATAACCTCCTTCATTTTCATCATCATTGTTACCCACTTCATTATTGTTATCAATATTAGAATTATATCCTTCGTTCATATGTTGAACACCATGGTCAGAGTGATCAGAAGTGTAACGAGAATCATATATTGGATTCACATTCTCATAACCTTGTGTATTGTCTCCAAATGAAAGATTAGTCATAAACAAAGACACTCAACGGTAACCTTTCGTATGGGGTTTGAACTTCGGGATCATGCCAGTTGTATGGTAGAGGACATACTCTGGATTATTAACGGCTTCCTCTTCCAGCATATTTTACCATTGTTCTTCTTAAGGTAAAACTGGTGTTTCGTCTTCCCTCGCTATCCAGTCAAGCATATTGTCATCCCTCGGTAGATTATGAACATCGTGAACATCAATGTTATATCGCCTTGCTTTACCTTTAATTGTTTGTTGCTATAACTTCAAATTGTACTAGACATACACCATATCATTTATTCTCGATGAAAGTAAACGATTCTGTAGTTTGGTGTGGATTCTTTCAAACACACTCTAATTTCTCTCTGATCCAGATGATGTATTTGTTTGACTTAATATCTTTACTGAAATCTTCTGGAGGGATGGATACTCAGCATCATAAGATAACCACCAACTCATAGGATCACCATGTTGAGCTGCAATACGTGCTGATGGCGATGCAAATTGACCTTGCATCATTCGCATGCTTCCTACCTACAAAGAAAAGTACAATTGTTACTAGCAATTCAAATAACTTAATTAAACATATTTGGAGATAGTATTAGTAATTTTGTACCTCTAGCATGCATTTTGCTTGTTCTTGCGGGCCACTAACCATTTTCGATATAACTTCAGTAAGACAAATTTGGGGCTCAGAAATTTAATTATTGATGAGATTGGTTGCTGGGTTAAAGATGTAATAAGGATTGAGAAAATACGCTGCAGCATGAAGAGGAGAACTCAACTGACTTTTCCATCGTTTCTTTATTACACCCACGATAGAAGCATTTCGATTTGATCCCAAACCCATTTGTATAGTTTCCACACATGTAGCAAGTGCATGAAACAAATAACCCATGGTGGGTTTGTCTGAGTCCAAGAAATGAATCATTTTCAATAAAGGACCAACCATTATGCACGCATTTTGACACGTCTTCTAGAACATTGAAATAATATTCTTCACTTGTTTAGCTTGTTTAGTTTTTGCCTCATCCGATTTCAGAAATTCTTTATCCAGAAATAGGCTCTCGATAGTATAACGTTGATCAATGATGCTTTTGATTGCAATAAAATTCGTTGAAAATCTTGTTAATCCAGGGAGCAATAGATTGCGTCCTGTAGAATGTTGTCGAAATCTAGCAAGAACCCAAGCATGATTGTAAATAAATTTGCTAATTTGTCTTGCTTCTCCGATCACATCTTTGACAAAGGGGAATTTTTCAGTATCTTCCAACATCAAGTCCAACACGTGTGTAGCACAAGGTACCCAGAAAAATGTGCCATATTCTGATGCATATCTCTTACCAATTCAAACAAAAATAGAAAGAAGTTAATGATATAGGTCATCTATTGAGACAAAATTTAAAAATGAATAGGTCATCTATTTAGGGACGGAGGGAGTATTAAAAAAGGAAGAAAAAAAATAGTCACAACGTTTTCTAGACACGTTATAACGTTTTCACGCACGTTATAACCGCTACATAGGAATTTCAGATCATAATTGTTTTAAATTTTCAAATAACGCCCGTTTTTATGAAAAAACGTACAAAAACGCGTTTTTTCTCTAAATAACATGTTTTTTGCCCAAAACGTGCTCACACTGCTAGGGTTAAAAACCTACAATATTAAACTGCAAGTGCACATCGTCTATTGTAACAGGGTAAATACAGGTCGATCACACAAGGAGTTGTTACGATGTGAAACTAGACTTCTAAGTTCTACTTCTACTAATTTAAATCAAACAGGGGGTTTGTCGATACGACTAGAGATTGGTGATTATACTAAAGCAACAATATTAAAAAGGAAAAATAAAGATGAACTAGGGCTTTGAATCCACCACCTAAATGCATAGAAATTCCTGATTTGATATACTAGTTCTCTTTTAATCAATGAGCTACAGAAGTTCTAGCCTCAAACTACCTTGAAGAAGTGATAAATCACTTGCACAAATGGATGATTTAACCTTAGCTAAAATGTCAATCCCTAGCATTACCTATCTATTTAAAGCATTGATAATCACAAATTGAACTAAATCATTTCATATATAAGCTTGAATACATGACAAAGAATTGTTCTAACTACCATGGATGCTTCACATACAAGGTGAAAGTAAATTGCTAGTATTCAGAGATTAAATCATGCTTCTCATTCAAAATCCCATGAAGAACAAGTAAATCAAGCCATGAAATTCTAATTATTTAGGGGTTTCATCTTAACCCTAGCAGAGATTTTTAGAACATAACAAAAGTAAATTCAAAACCTAAACTACTACTACAGCTTGCACCGGCTACTCCGGGCTTGTCTTTTACATCATAAACCCATCTCTATTTATACACAAATTTCCCCCAATTCGGATTTCAATTCAATGATAACCATAACCTACTCACCATCAATGCCTCACTATAATCTTATCTTCTTTCTGCAGAAATACAAACTTGCAGCAATCAATCGATGTGTTGTCTCATCTTCTGATGGTGTAGCAATATCAATTACTTCTTCATTTAACTCCATCATGAACATTTTTCTAGCTAGGTCACTGTTGTTGACAAGATCGAATAAGAAAGAGATAGGATTGGAGGTGTAATAGGTGATTATGGTGGGGAAGGTTGGGTACAGAGGGGAAGATGGAGTACATAGAGAGGGTGAGCTTGGTGGTGGTTAGAGTACACAGAGGTGGGGAAGGAGAAGATGAGAATGGAGTTGGGTTTCTAGTCGATAGAGTGAAATTAGGGAGAAAATAGGAGGTGATTCGGTGTGGAGCGGTTGCATCAAATGCTGATGGATCGGGTTATGAAAATGGGTCAAGCCTTGGGTTTGTTTGACAATTCTTCTATCAAACCCACTTTCCCTTTTAAGCAAATATTTTCAACCAAGCCCACTGTGTAAACAGATTGCAAGAGGATTGCACATGTCTTTTGCGTAACATTTCTTCTACATTTCTCACAGCCTTTCCGCGGATCCCTTGCTTTCTGCCTCTAGCCACCAATTATTTGTTCCTTTATCTTTTCAAGACATCCAAGCTTTAGTTACTTCCTAAACACATAAAAAAAATTAGTAAAAGTAATTATTCTAAAAAAAAAACAACGAAAATACAGAATTTGGGATAAAATGGAGAATTAAAGCACAAAAGATGAGATAAATGCCAATAAAAAGATATAGAATTATGCAATATTTAGCACTCATCAAATACCCCCAAACCTGAATTTTTCTCGACCTCGAGTAAACCAAAAACTAATAAACAAACAAACAAAGGAAATCCTACCTACACCACTGTCGCTGGTCTCTCGATTGCATTTAGCGAATGCAATAAGCCTTTAAACCACTAAGTGTCCCTAATGTACGAGTTGAAGTCTCATGAGGGTTTGCTTAGAACACACACACAAAGTTCTAGGTCAAAAGAGAGCTCACCTTGTATGATGTGTAACACCTGCATTTCAGTTCAAGGTCACAGCAAAACGGATCTGTCAATCTAGCTTTCAAAGGAACAATTCAAGCACTGGAACAACTAAGGACAAGTGATAAGAGTGTAAAGTGTATCTACACATGTTTAGAGAATGATCAGAAGTTATGACTGCCAATTACCAAGAGATAGTTTTTAGCTAAGAACCAAATTCAAAGCCAAGCTAGCTGTCCGGCTTTACGAGAATTGTAAATGTTCACCTAAGAGTTGGTGATATTTCAGTTTACCCGCGTTGTACATTGATGGCATACACCCTCACTTGCTTATTACAAAACTATTTACAACATATAATAAAACATAACTCTTATTTACATCGACTACTCTCTTATTTTTGGGAAAAGAGAGAAACATTGACTATAACATTTGAAACATAACAAAATGGACTCTCTTATCATTTATTCATCTATTTTTTTGATATTCTTTTTTTCTTTTCTGATTTTTTTTTCTTTTTCCTTTTTCTGAAAGGATATCTTTTTTCTTCTTCTTTTTCAACTGATGAAATACTTCAAAAGAACAAGAACAATACAATAATATAACATAACACTGTTGACTTGTGAACAAAAAGAAAAATTACATGACACTTAGCAAGAGGTAGCCCTTTTCGATGTACCCGATCAAATCCAATGGTTTCTTTTCTTAATATATCCTCCAACTTCTATCCCAGCCAACCAAAGAACAAGCTAGTCAAGTCTCATTCAGTATTCTAAAGTGATTGGCAGTCTACTTAACCAATGAAACACCTGCGGCCTGACGCTATACATGTATTGGTAGATCGTGCATGTGCAAGTTTCTTATCACATGTGAATTGTTGCTAGAATCAAGTTATGCCTCATCATCCAGATTAAGAATCCTAATATATTATATATGCAGACACCACAAGTCAAGGTAGATGAGCTCAACAATTTATTTTTTTATTTTTTTATTTTTTTATTTTTTTTACTTGGCAGAGTTCAGTTTCAATTATAGCATAGTGACAGTCACATGGTATCTACTCTTCACCCCCAAACCTAAACTAAACATTGTCCTCGATGTTTCTAAAGATGGTCAGAATTATAACAACAACATACCATAAGGGCCATGCTGAGTAGAGAAAAGGAAAGAGATTACCAGATGTCGGCAAAAATCTAATTTACAACTCCATTATTCAAGGCTAAAACCCAACAGGAACTCAGCTGAAATCATATTTGATTAGCACATTTATATACAGAAATAGAAAAATCAAGTCAAACTGACTCAAAATAAAGATATTGAATCTACTGGATTATATACAAAGATAATTCACCATAAACCAACAATCTAAAGAGTTGAGGATCAACCCAAAAGACAGCATGTAAAGATTTTAGTAGCCTCATACAATTATAACAAGACGGGATTTCAAGTGAGGCTGCCAAAAAAAATGAGTTACCCCCAAACCTGACATTTTCAGTAGATATGCTTTTGAACACAAAATCTAGCAATGTTAGGGGTGCATCATGCACAAGATCTAATTAAAAATGGACTTTGCTAGGGACGGGAAGACATACACATTCCAACTGTGGCTCATCAAAGGTATCATATTTAGCTGCAAAATAGTCCAAGAGGACTTGGGAGGCACACAGTTCTAATCCTAGATTAGGTACTTTTAGAAAAGTTGGTTTTACAATTTTGTCACAAACCAAATCTAGGTTGGGTGGAAGAGTCTCAGTCAGTGACTTAGGCAGGAAAGTAGGCAGGCAGGTCTATGTTACTCACATGTATGAGATCAAGAGTACCATTATTATCAGTCACATCTCCTAAGTCATCTACAAGTACTTCAACATGCTCAGATTCAAAGAACAGATCAACAAGCCCCAGTTCAGTACCATCATCATCCAAAACTTTAGTCTTATGCGTAGGAAAATCAGAAGAAACATCATATTGTGACCTAGGCAGGAAATCAGACACATCAAATTTATTTTCATGCATAAGATCATTGGTGTCTGCAGAAAATTCAACATTCCCTAAGTCACACACAAGTTATGTGTCATGCTCTACTTCACAGAATAATTGTACAAGCCCCAAACTAAAATCAGCATCACTTGTATATATGGATTGGATATTAAAAGAAGCGTCATTCATAAAGGTTGCAGCAGAGAAGCCTAATGTCTTTGAACCCGGAGGTTCCATAACAAAATTTTCAGAATAAACATGCTCTTCTAACATAACATCATCATCATCATCATTATCATTAACATAACAAGAATGTAATTCTCTATTCAAAATCATAGTGCCTTTAGTCCATTCGTTTACCTCTAGATTAGGTTCATTTTCAACATTAGTAGCCTGACTATGAACATAAACACTATTTTCAAAATTTACTTCATTAGGGCTGAAAAACATTTCATTTTGAAATTCCCCCCTTCCTTCATTTTGTAAATGAATCAGATTCATCCTTAAGATCATATTAAGTTGTTCAATGGAAGGGGAGTCTTCAACAGTGGGTATCCTCGTTTTAGATGGGTATTTGGTACATGGTTTCACATGAGGGTCACTATAGAAAGGAATTTCAGAAGCGTTGCTATATGGATTATCATGTAATACTTTCAATTCAAATCTAGCATTATTCTGTTCAATGAGTTTGAGATTTTCTGTTATAGATTGCATACAAGGAGTCATGGGAGTATAAAATTGTTCAACATCCAATGGTGGTGACTGGTACATGTATGGATAACAACTAGGGTCTATATATTGTGTATCAGGACCTTGAAAAGGTCCATAATTTTCCCTAAATTTATTAAAACCATGGTCTATGGGAGGCTCGTAATGTGAAGCATGCTCGTAAGCAAGTTCTCTAAGTGATTTGTTCAATGATTTCTCATCCCTAACAGCTGACCAAAATCCAGAAAATGATATGAGTCTATCCTAAATGCTTCTACTAATTCCTAATCAGAATGATGCAAATAGTATATAAGCTACTAAGACTAAACAGTAAACATAAAGACTAAACACAACTATTTCTAGTAAAGAAAAATGACAAAAACTAATTTTTTACAATGTTGTTGCTGTAACGGTGGCAGAGCTCCGACGTCTATCAATCCTAAACTGGATTTCCATTGGACTATAGCAATAAAAATATAGTTAACTAACGAGAGGCCAACTTGTATTTGTTAACAAAATATGAAGATCAATTTTTAAACCCAATATCAATACCATCCAGGCTAAGCAATTACTAATACAGAGACGTCATTTTGTTGTCATGTTTAAGAAACTTACCTCCGGTGCGCATCTGGGAGGAGGCTACTTGGAATGTCCCCTCTCTACGTTTGAATATCTTTGTTCTTACCTTTTTATGGTAGTTTGTCTCACCACAAACAACTCCAGCGGCAGGCCAGAGTAGGCAACACAGATTTGCCTCTCTTTTCTTCTATTCTATGACTTGTTGTGAATACCTCCTAAAACGACCAGGAGTATGAACAGCAAAATGGTCTGTTTTCCTTTTCTTCCTTCTACTTAGTCAATGCAGTGGTCTAATCCCGAGCACCCTATAGCAATTAACACTCAGAACTTTTAGCACAAAAATGAATAAGATAATGTATAAACAAAATCTTTATAAACAACAAAAAATACCACTGGTGCTAAATGCTGCAGTAGTAGTCTTATAGGATAAAGACAACTTAATGTTTTCAAAACCTACAGACTCCAAGCAGAAAATTGATAAGATGCCAATTTATGCCACTATTGAGGTGAAGACGAGAAAGAAAAAAAATCACAGAAACTTCTAGCCAAAATGACGATGGACTAAATCTGTGCTAGTATGCTATGCTAAAAACAAAACGAGTAAATAACAAAATTTATTAACACGGAAAAATATATTACAGAATTGAGATAGTTATGTTTCCTAGAGCTAAAATACTACCAGCACTATGAGGCTAAGTATTAATGACTATGCAACCTACGCTAGATTATACACTACAACTAAGTAAGACTATGACACACTAAACGACTTTTATGTAATCTGTATGGAAACCATGCAATACCATTAGCTACAGGACAAAAGTGAACACAAACAAAAAAATAATAAAACAAAAAAATAAAATGCTAAAACTACTCAAACCTACTGATTTCTAAACTGGACTCTACGAGCTGGAAACAAACATGAAAAATCCAACTAAACCAATATACACAGGTTACAAAGCAAACTGAAAAAAAAAAAACTACAAGACCGTATTCCTAAGTAAAATGCAACCTACAAATGCTACCGTACAAACAAGAGTCAAATGAAACATAAGAACTACAGGTAAACAAAATTTATACTACTATGCAAATGATAATGATGTGAATGGAACACAAATAAAAATAGATAGCAAGGCAAACATAAACTAAGTGATATCAATTACTGAAACAAGACAATCTAGCACCTAAAAGTTTAACAAATGAAAAGGCTAAGCAAAACTAATAGCTACAACAATTAAACACTCACACTAAGACACTAAGGTATAAATGCTACAGGACAATGAGATTTTGACACTAAAATAAAAATTCAGAATTAGTAATTTATATAAAACGCAACTAATAAATTAGCAGACACTATATATAATTCCTAACTACGAATAAGTAAAAACAAAACTTAAAAATCGAACTACACCATTTGCCAACTCCCTGGCAGCGGCGCCAAAAACTTGGTAGGGTTAGAAACCTACAATATTAAACTGCAAGTGCACATCGTCTATTATAACAGGGCAAATACAGGTCGATCCCACAGGGAGTTGTTACGATGTGAAACTAGACTTCTAAGTTCTACTTCTACTAATTTAAATCAAACAGGGGGTTTGTCGATACGACTAGAGATTGGTGATTATACTAAAGAAACAATATTAAAAGGCAAAATAAAGATGAACTAGGGCTTTGAATCCACCACCTAAATGCATAGAAATTCCTGATTTGATATACTAGTTCTCTTTTAATCAATGAGCTATGGAAGTTCTAGCCTCAAACTACCTTGAAGAAGTGATAAATCACTTGCACAAATGGATGATTTAACCTTAGCTAAAATGTCAATCCCTAGCATTACCTATCTGTTTAAAGCATTGATAATCACAAATTGAACTAAATCATTTCATATATAAGCTTGAATACATGACAAAGAATTGTTCTAACTACCATGGATGTTTCACATACAAGGTGAAAGTAAATTGCTAGTATTCAGAGATTAAATCATGCTTCTCATTCAAAATCCCATGAAGAACAAGTAAATAACACCATGAAATTCTAATTATTTAGGGGTTTCATCTTAACCCTAGCAGAGATTTTTAGAACATAACAAAAGTAAATTCAAAACCTAAACTACTACTACAGCTTGCCCCGGAGTATAACCCATCTCTATTTATACACAAATTTCCCCCAATTCGGATTTCAATTCAATAATAACCATAACCTACTCACCATCAATGCCTCACTACAATCTTATCTTCTTTCTGCAGAAATACAAACTTGCAGCAATCAATCGATGTGTTGTCTCATCTTCTGATGGTGTAGCAATATCAATTACTTCTTCATTTAACTCCATCATGAACATTTTTCTAGCTAGGTCACTGTTGTTGACAAGATCGAATAAGAAAGAGATAGGATTGGAGGTGTAATAGGTGATTATGGTGGGGAAGGTTGGGTACAGAGGAGAAGATGGAGTACATGGAGAGGGTGAGCTTGGTGGTGGTTAGAGTACACAGAGGTGGGGAAGGAGAAGAGGAGAATGGAGTTGGGTTTCTAGTCGATAGAGTGAAATTAGGGAGAAAATAGGAGGTGATTCGGTGTGGAGCGGTTGCATCAAATGCTGATGGATCGGGTTATGAAAATGGGTCAAGCCTTGGGTTTGTTTGACAATTCTTCTATCAAACCCACTTTCCCTTTTAAGCAAATATTTTCAACCAAGCCCACTGTGTAAACAGATTGCAAGAGGATTGCACATGTCTTTTGCGTAACATTTCTTCTACATTTCTCACAGCCTTTCCGCGGATCCCTTGCTTTCTGCCTCTAGCCACCAATTATTTGTTCCTTTATCTTTTCAAGACATCCAAGCTTTAGTTACTTCCTAAACACATAAAAAAAAATTAGTAAAAGTAATTATTCTAAAAAAAAACAACGAAAATACAGAATTTGGGATAAAATGGAGAATTAAAGCACAAAAGATGAGATAAATGCCAATAAAAAGATATAGAATTATGCAATATTTGGCACTCATCACACACCCGTCAAAACGCGCTATAACGGTCACACCTAGTACCCGTGACCTGAGCCGTGACCCATTTTTCAAACCTTGATTTAAACCCAGATAATTGCAACTTAAAACGCATAATGCACGTGCAATAAGGAGAGAATTGAATCTTAGACGTTGGATGAAGGCGTAGAAGGAGGGTGTATTCTAAGCCACTATTTATCTCCGTCATTTTGCTTGATTTTTAAAGTAATAAGAGTCGTCGATTGCCTTAAAACGCCCTCTCAGAACCATCGGATTGGCCAAAATACGTTTGTTTTTGTAAGAATGATAATACGGCCTCCATGTTCATGTGATTTACATACAAGGTAACAAATTATTTTTTGACATTTATCTTCTCTTTCTCGTTTAGTTTTCTTGCATATGCTCTCTTTTTTTTCTCTTTTTTTTGTCAATTCACCTTTCTTCTGATATTTTAGGCTAATGGGGTTGAATCTATGAAGTCATTTTGTCGTCAATATGGCATACATGGTTTATTGCCCATCTTTGTCACCTGCTTCCTTGTATGGAATCCAATATTTTGCTACTGTTGGCATCAGTCCTTAGGCCGGTTCCTATGGGGGGTGGCTAACCCACCCATTTTCCATGCCAGCTGGCCTGGCAAACTGGCCGCGCCACTATGGTAAAAAAATTAAGCGATCGAGTCTCCACCTAGCGGTGTAGTCTCGATCGCCCGGTCTAGTTTACACCGCCAGCGGTTTAATCTCGACCGTCCACGGTCGGTGCTCTACCGCCTATAAATACCTCTATTCCCTTTAGTTTTTCATTCACAAAAAAAAAATTCCCTTCTCTAGAGAGCAGACCAGAGCGATTTTTAAAAAATGAGTAGTTCCAAAACAAATAGACAAAGGAAAAGGAACAGGAAAGAAAAAGGAAAATCTGTTGCAGATAGTGATATCATTTGGGTTCAGGATAAAGAGCACGAGTTCGCTAATGTTAGGCAACTAGTTGGATCTGGTGTAACATCTACGCATTTATGTAACCATCCCGAACGAGTTCTGTTACCTAAAGTAAGAGGTGGGTGGTCTGAGCTAACCGAAGTGTATGGTTTACTCCCCGAACCTGTTCAAGAATCCTTAATAAGATATCCTTGGCAGCGTTTATATTTCATGAAAGGCAAAAACCACAGGACTCAAATTGTGCGAGTTATTTGTGAACGTTGGTGGAACACTTCAAATACATTCCTTTTCAAGGATTTCGAGTGTGGTAAGTTCTATTTTTTCCATTCAATAGTTTAATTTTTAGTTCAGAAACAAATTTTAATTTTTAGAGATTCAATTTTTTAGTTTGATACAAATTTTAGTTTTTTCATCCTCTTGTACTCAAATGATAATAATGGACAACCTTGGGAAGAAGCTGATGATTTGATCCAAGAACCAGAAAATGACTATGATTACTACAGTTGGTTTCAAAAGGTATGCAAACTAAATATTGATGTTCATCCACAAAACTGAGGTAGTGTTGACTTTCCAGCAATTGGCAATTTGCCACTTACAGACCTTGCATCCCAACCCCCATCACCGACGGGTGAACCATGTACGTACCCTAGCAGTCAAATGGGGTCGTCACATATGCCTCCATTATCTTGGGAAGTCCAGACTTTATCACCAGGTGGAGATGTTGTTACAGTTCCACTTACTAGTGAAGGTATGCAGCTGAGCTATCCATACGATGGTGTGGTGGCAACAAAAGAAGACTATCAGTACGAGTTGAACAATTTTGCGCTTTTTACCAATCAATTCTGTAATTTTCACTTAAGTCAGATGCAGGCTTTGAGGGAGAGTATGAGTTATGAATTGCCTGAGACTCCGTTAGGGTCAACTTCTCAAATGCCCGGTGAGAGCAATACAAGAAGTCGTGCAAGTGGAAGTTGTGGAGGTCGTAGAAGTCGTCATGACACTCCAACTATGATGGAAGAGACTATGGTGGAAGAGACTCAGCTACCACCAACAGCAGCAAACTTGGAGACGGATTTCCAGTCTCCTATTGGTTTCATGCCCCAAGGTCCTGTACTTACTCCTGGTGGTGGACACGTCAATTTGGATGCATTTAGGCAATCCGTAATTTATACCCCAACAAGTTCAACATTTCACCGATTTCAAGCACCTCCAATGGCTCCGGTACCATTTCAAGGTTATGAATCACCTGATGCTACTCAACCACCATCTCAGAGTCCAAATAATGGGTTTTCACAAGATCAAACAGGCTTAGGGGATTATGTATTTGGTGGTAATCGTTAGTTTGATAGATTGTTAATCGTTAATATGAATCGTGGTTTGTTTAAATAATTAATGTAATTGCACTTTTGTTTGATAAATAATAATCTTCATTTAAAGTTTTCTACATAAGTTAAAATTGAGAACTTAGAATTGATAAGCTAGATTAAATTGGGGCAACACTTTTAAGATTTCATAACAACTTGCATATCAGAACTTCTCTCAGTTGTCACGGAGCCACTTTGCACGATTTCTTTGATCAATCTCCGGCAGGGTTTCACCACTTCTCATGTTTCGAGCCTCTTCCCTTATCATACCAATATACTTGTTAACATTCTTGGAAATTATGGAGAACCGAGCACTCAACACCATCGAATTGCGATTGTTGAGGGTCGTTGTTTCTTCTTCAAATTTCATTAAAACGCGTCCCCAAAACGGAATAAGCCGTAATGCGCCATCAACAATTGGATGATTAGTGAAGAAAACATAATTCCTGCAGATGCATTCATCTTCTAACGTGCTAAAATTGCGCTGCTGTGCTCTTCTTATTCCATTTTGCACACTAGCTCGAAGTGCAACTTTTTGATTTTCGGCCGCATGTTGGTCTTCTATGAATTGAGCCATAGACATGTTTTGAGCCATTGGAAAATCTAAGAAAATAGGAAGAAGGTGTGAGTTAAAATGGTAGAGGAATGTTGTATTTATAGGGGGAAAGATTTATGGCCGTTGGATCAATCTACTTAGCGGTGTAAACTAGACCGGCCGGTCTTATAAGAGCCGCTAGCGGTGTACCTAACACCTAACGGTGTAGTCTTGGCCGAGCGGTCGAGTCCGCTCGGTGGAAACTTGACCTGGCCTGGCTAAATGGCAAAGTTCGCCAGCTCCATAGTGGGTGCAAAAATGGCAAACTTGAGAGTTTGCCACACCCATAGGAACCGGCCTTAGCTTTAATTTCTAAACAGTTTTTGATAGCCTTGGACCACATGAGCAATAATGAGTCCTAAAAGTATGGTTGTTTAGTGGTAAATGATGCCAATCATGAAACTGCTTCGGAAACCTGTGACAGTATTCAAATTTCTCCAGTTATACTAGAGTAGACTAGCAGAATTATTCGCTGCTTGACAAATGAAAGAGTCTTGCTTGTTAGAAAAATACAAATGAGAGGTTCTTTCTTGCGCTTAGTATGGGCAGTCAAATTGTGAACCATTCCGCTCCAATAACTTGACAAGCTCCATATGAGAATTTGGAATAGCAATGTTTAAGGGCGTCAAACCCCTGACGAGAGGACGGGTCAAACGATTTTCAGATGATCCTGATGAGCAGCAGCATCATAAATTGCGTCCATGTGACCATGTTCCTTGTAGTTAGAATACTACTTTACTCAACAAAATAAAATTAACAAAATAGAGAAAGGTAGTCCCATACTACCCGGAAATTAACAAAATTACTAACCTGAAGGTTCCACTGAATGCCTTGTGGTGTGATAAAGTGTGCGTAGACCTGGTAGATGAATCTGCAATGCAATAACAAATGATTATCGGATCCAGCATCATCCAGACTAGACGTACACACACATTCACCACAATCATATCCATTTGCATAACAGAAGAATAGAATAGACAGTTGCCGCAGTACATAAATTAAAAGTTGAAAGAGACTTTCTTGAAGGTACTAAATCTCCATCATGAATCAACTATCCATGCATAACACAATTAACAGAACAAAATCCTACATTACAACTACAATCATCATCAGCTTTGCCAAATTTTACCATTCTGTTCCATAACAACTGACAAATCCACAGATTCCTGAATTGCCATCTCTTTTTAAGCCTTCTACAACGCTCAATACTCCAAAGCGATCTCTGAGAGCAACAGTTCATATCTTGGACAGTACATTCTTTCTCTTACTAGCTTGCCATGAATTTTGGGAACATTTCTTTAGTCCTCAGTCCTCACTGATACTAATACACTTCTGTTCACCCAGCTCACAAGCAGGTGAAATCACAAGTGTAGCACGCCACAAAAACATTTAATGCCATAGAACTTCAGATTACATACATTAATTATGTTTTGCATACATAAGAAATTGACGTCAAACCACCATCTCAGCTTCTTTAGTATCGATTGGAATCCCGACATCCAGCCTCATTGTTGACCTATACTCTTCTGGTGCAACAGCACCACCTTGCACACAAATCTCCACCACAGCCGGAGCTTGCCCATAAAAGTTCCGCAGCTCCCTTTGCAGAGGAGGACCTCTCACATCGGGAACATGCCACACATACCTCGGTGGTATCAAATCATCAAGGGTCGCTGCTTGCCACCCATGTTGCCCGTTTCGTTGCTGGTGCTTATATGCCCCACAATTTTGTGCCTTGTGTCCACTGGGTCCCACATGCACCTCCGGGCAGTATCCGCACACTCTCACTAAATATTTCCTCATCAACTTCTTCGCCCCTTGTCTCATCTTATCCCATGCTTCAACTGTCTCCTCAGAGAGTAAGGCTAGTTCTTCAGTATTTGACGGAGATTGTATCTCCGAATCAGGTAAGATATCATGCAAGGTGTATGTTTCAGGAACTACCAGTGCGATATCTTCTTCCACCAAGTCATCTTCACTAGCATCAATTATCTCATTGAATTCTGGTGTGAAATTTTCTTCTACCAAGTCATCTTCATTAGCATCAATTATTTCATTTTTCCCAATACGAATTACTGGTTTTCTTCTCCTCTTTGTAGGAAGGTCAGGTAAGTCAACCCCAGCTTGGACACAAAGTTCAACAAGTGCTGGTACTCTAGGGGTGGAAAATCTTTCCTCATGAGGAATACGTGGCCCAAGACGATCGAAGAGGTGAAAGGCGTCAACTGGCAAGAATATGTCCTCAATAGTCGCCTGTATCCACTCGTGCTGTCCTTTACGGCGCTCGGTTTGCTGTCCTCTGCATGACTTGAACGGATGGCCAACAGGTCCCACATGAATTTCGTTACACCATCTACATGTACAGACATATAAGAAATGCCGATATAAACTACCACTATTATAAGGATCACAAAGTCCGTAGCAAGACTAAAATTACGTTTAAAGAAACTCTATGAAAACTTTCAATACTAAGTTTAGAACTATGAATTGGACTACAAAGTAAGGCACCATTGTCCGGCTGGTCATAAGGAAAATCAATTATAGTAGGGTATTTGAACGGAAGCTATATGTAAGCCATTTAAACGTTTACCTAAACATATACACCATCTGGACAGCATAGCCCTACTTACGAGTGGCTTCACCACTCTCGAATCTTTGATATCCCGACTATTACAACTACGAGTTGCCTGTAGAAAAATACAATGTAATAGATTTTCGATAACCATTTTGGGGCCACTCAGCAATTCTTTTTTGTTACTACATAATTACATTCTATCAGCTACCAAAAAAAGCTTGTTACATGTTTGCCACCTACATCTTTATACGACTACCACTACAAGGTGCACATTTGAATATTGCATACATTTCACTAATATAAAATTCACCAAACAAACATGGGGCCTAATGTGCATTTACATGACTTCAGCTGTAATAGGGTTTCTAAGTCATTTCATTGTCAAGTAAATTGAATCGTTTGGCGATTGGGGTTGTTCCAGGCATGAGGCGCACATGGATATACATTTGAACTCACTAAACAGAGACAACTTACTAGACCAAAGATATGGTTGTGTTTAGAAGACAACATACAAGTGCAACATCAACAAGGGTGGTTGGTCTAAGAAAAAGCCACCAATAAACATCTTTACCCATTTGTGACGCTGGATACTCAAAGTCACATAATGAATAAACTCTTAGAGAGAGGCTTAACAAGGGCCTCTTTTTGTGAAACACGGTTTGGCACATCACCAACAGCAGGAACAGTAATATCAGAATTTTTTTATTTTTTTTTTGTATGCACTGGTTTCTTGTGATAATTACTTTTATAACAGTCATACCCGTCAAGATAAAGAAAACCACAGATGTAAACTGAGCCAGATACTTACTTGCATGCATGCACTGGCACCACTTTCGAGAGCCTTTTAAGATTGTTAATCAGTTTCACCCTGGCATTGAAAACTTCATATGCCACCGGTATAAGCCTTCGTATTAGCATCCCATTCCTCGGAGGTACTACTGGTTTCCTGGGCTTCCCCTTTCTGCTCTTTTGTCTCTCCCTGGCAGCTCGTCTTAGCTCCAAAACAGGTATTGGGAAGGGCTTCTTCTCTTTCTTTGAGTAGTATCGAGGAAAATCAGCATTTTGGGGATGATTGCCTTTGATCGGAAACACATTTGAGTGAGGTCGGAATGAAATCTGAGGTGGAAGTTCTACTTCACAGACATTGAACTGTGACCAAAAGCAGCAAAAAAGATTAGCCTCAAAGTAAGTTCAATTCCTAGGCTACTTGACTTGAGTGACGGAAAAGGTTGTGAACTACACATTGCTGGGTCAAAGCAACCAATATTGAACTGTTAGGGCATAACTTTTCTACCTTTGTGCAGTGTGATGATGATAACTATCAATTACAGGTCCTAGACACAAAGGATTACCTGGAGAAACGATTGGCAAGCTAGGTATATTTAATTAAAAGGCCTTTTATCTTCTTCAGGCCAGTTTCAGGAGCAATGGATATTTTGGAGAACCTAGGTGTGGGTTAGGCAAGTAGACCACCTCAATCTGAAACAAGGACTGAAGCCTCAAAATGACGATGGTTAGTTGGCCAATTTCACTAATGGACTAATCATCCAAATGCTATAAATCAGCCAGACACTCCAGATATATGCATTCATTCAATAGTTACACAAAACCAACACATTTTTTAAAGATGATAGTTCCTTGTTTTACCTAAAAACATTAACTAAATACCAGACCAACAAAAGATAGCATTATATTAAAATAGAGAAGGCATATAAACATACCTTGAATGAACCAAGAGAAGCAAGGTTTTGGTATAGCTTCGATTTTAGACATTTACATTTTGTATGGTTGGAAACCCTTACAGAATCAAATTTGGAAGGATGTATCAAAGCAGTAATTGCAGCTGGGGAATGAGCAAACCCACAAATCATACTGTAAATCAGAAACCCATTAACTCCGGAACAAATAACAGAGACAAAGATATAGGATGCACAATCTCCAACTTCAGCCTGCAAGTCGAATTCCAATTCTCTTGCTGTTTGTATCAACTGCAGCTGCTCGTTATTGTATAAGGGAGACAGATGGTATTATCCACTTTGTTCTGGGTTTTGAAGTGATAAGTTCTTCAAGGCAAGGGTGTTTAGCCTAGGGAGTAGGGAGTGAAATTCTGCGTGGGCCGCCCAATTTTTGCAATGCACCGGCTGAGTATAGACTCGATAAGAAAAGGGAAAAAAACGGTTTAGTCCAAAACTGTCCCCAAAGATACGGATTAGTCCACCCCGATCCGACTAGGAACAGATTAGTCTAAAGTTTATTTGAAAATGTGTAAAGACGTTGTTATCCTTCGCACGTGTTTCATAAAGCACACGTGCAGCGAATTAAAACTGTTTTGTAACTGACACAGTTAATGCGGGAGAGACACGTTGGTTCGGGAAAAAAAACTGAAAGAAAAAAAACGGAAATGTTATTATTTCATTTAGCAGAAAAACTCAGAGAAAACTTTAACCTAAAATCCAAAATCGAAAATCGAAACACTAAAGATTCAAAATCAAACCTCAAATTTTCGTAGAATTTATGAATACAGTAGCAGTAACATCATGGTGAGTGCTAAAAACCAGTAGCAAAGAGAAAACCAACAGAAAAATCTTCTGATACAACAGCAACAGTTGAAGAAGATACTTCAAAATCACAAGGACCGAAGACGAGATCAAAATCTACAGCAGTTTCAACATCAACTGTACCAGAAGATACTT
>JAJJMB010014788.1:1033351-1112290 GCA_023531105.1 Papaver atlanticum | reverse complement strand
TACCAGAAGATACTTCAAAATCACCACCACCTAAGAAGAAATCAAAAACTTCAAAGAAATCAACATCTGGTCAAGCAAAAAAGGGTAATGCTACTTCAAACTGTTGTCCATCTATATTGTTTTACCAGTGTACAGATCTGTACACCGGCATGCTATATCATGTTTATATGTTCTGATGTTTGTGTTTTCAAACTGTTGTTCATCTCTTGTTGTTGGTGTGTATAGATATGTACACCATCATGCTGTTGCAGGCTTTCAGTTTCAGTTCTATCTATTTTCTTGCAATTTTTATGAGATTTGTTGTTGGTGTGTACAGATATGTACACCACCATGCTGTTGCATTGATTTGTGTTCAGATTTCTTGTTCATGTGTATATACTACTACAGTCACATGTTGTTGTACTGATTGGTGTCATGTTCTGTATGTGTTTTGTACTGACTGTTGTGTTTTGAAACTGTTTTTTCATCACTTGTGGTACCAGTGTACAGATCTGTACACCAGCATGCAAGATCATCTTCATATTTCCCGACTGTTGTGTTTCAAAACTATTTTTTCATCACTTGTGGTACCAGTGTACATACAGGTACACCAGCATGCCAGTTCATCTTCATATTGGCTGCTGAGTGTGTTTTGAAACTATTTTTGTTAGATTTTTGTAAGAGTGGAAAGACTTTTACACTTGTATGTACCAGTGTACATACAGGTACACCAACATGCTAGTTCATCTTCATATTTGATTAGTGCTCTGTTAAATATTTATGTATAAATAGTTGTACACCTATGTGACTGTTTTGTAGTTATGAGTATAATGAATGTATTATTCTTCTTAGTTCATTTTCGTAGATACCAACAAACCTTATAGATAAAGTTTCCATGCAATCAGTGACTTTGTGAATAGAAACTTTGAGGAAGATGAAACAAAAAAAGGAGGAAAAGTATGGTTCACCAATTATCAATTAGAGAAGCAAAAGGAAGGACCATTCTGGCCTGTTGTAGATATCTTTGTCCACAAAAAAGCAGATCAGAAAGATGAGAAAGATCCAAGTAAAAAGAGAGATGATATATGGACTAAGAACGCAAACTCAATCTTGAAAATTGTGAGACAGTATCACCATGAAATTTGTGACACAGGGGGACATTATTTCATGTTTGATACTCCCAAGAATAATGTAAGAGTGGCAGTAAAGAGTGAACCCGAGGATTTGTTTCTAATTTATGGGATTAATATGGTGGCAATGGAACTTGAAAAAGGAGAAGATGTAAAAACTGCAGCTGAAAAAAGATACGGTCTTAAGAAACGAAATGAGCTGGGAAAAAAAGATGCGAAGGAGGAAATCGTACGTATCATGAAGCTAAACCCAAAGTCGCGATTGGAGATTGAAAGAGACGCTGAAGACTTAGTGGTGCTGTTTACTATGTACTTGTGTATAACGGTGTTTTTTACCCAGGCAAACGGAAGTATGATTAGCAAGAACCAGTATGCACACTTTTTTGAGTCTTTCGATAGGATGAAGAAAACTTGTTGGCCAGTTCATATACATGAGTATCTCATGGCGTGCATTAAGAAACATTTCAATTCACCACTTAAAGTTAATGGTTGTGTGATTTATCTGTTGGTGAGTTTACATGTGCACACAGTTGTACACCTGATATATCCATTCACCATTTTAAATAATTCTGTTCATTGTGTTTGTTCCTTTCTCTTACATTTCTAACTATTCACCTATTTGTTAATGCAACATTGGTTTACTGAACACAACAAAATCATGCATCCAAGCAATGAGGAAGGTGTGCCAAGGCTTCTCAGGTGGATCATCAGTGACGTCAGTAATACAATCGAAAAAGACCTGAATGACGCCATGAAAAAGGTATCTCAAAAAACTTTCTTACGATAGTATATGTACATCGATATACACCTTTAATAAGGTGTACAGGATTGTACATTGTTGATAGTATATGTACATTGATATACACATTTAATAAGGTGCACAGGATTATAAAAAATTGGTGATAGATTTGAAATTTTTTTTCATGTGTACAACAATGTACACTTTTAACACATGTGTGGAAAATTGTACACCTGTGATAAATATTGATACTTTGGCATGTTTTCAGATGCAACCAGGATGGGTAAAGGCTTACACTAATGAACAACGATTGCTTTTGGATGAGTACCGGAGGCAGAAACAAGAAAATAGCATAGATGCAGTGAAGGAAAAGCTGCGCATATCAGATATGCAAAGAAAGGAGTTGGATGAGGAGCTTACTGAAGTTCAGGAGAGACAAGAAAGGCTTCTTAATTTCATCGAAGAGAAAAGTCTAAAAGTTAACGAAGTTAGTCTAATGAACTTGACAGAAAGAAAAGTGAATAATTTTCGTAATTACACTTTGGATGAAATCTTTAAATTTGCAAAGAAAATACGGCTTGAAACTGAGGAGGAGGAGGAGATTGAGGAGGAGGATGACAAGGTTGAGGAGGATGGGAAGGAGAACAAGGAAGATGAGGAGATTGAGGAGGATGACAAGGATGAGGAGGATATGGAGGAGCACAAGGAAGATGGGGAGATTGAGGAGGAGGGGGAATAGGAGCACAATGAAGATGGTGATATGCATGATGATAAGGATGATGATGACAAGGAGGGTAGCAAGGATGATGATGACAAGGAGGGTAGCAAAGGTGGTGATATGCATGATGATAAAGATGATGATGATGAGCAGGGTGGCAAAGGTGGTGATATGCATGGTGATCACAATGAAAAAGAGGGTAGCAAAGGTGGTAATGACGAGCATGGAACTGAATCTGAAAAGAATGAAGTTCCATCTGAAACTCCTGAAAACCGAAGGTATAAAATCACTTTTATTAAATGTGGCAGTCATTTCTTTTTATGTGTGTAGATAGTTGTACACCAGTATGCTAAAACTCACACCTTTTCTCAAAACTTGAATCTTTTAACACTCCTCTGTCAAAGACAAATGAACAGAAGGATGGCAAGGATGGAACAAGGCAAGGTGTTGAGTCTGGAACTGCTGAGAAGCCTAGGTATGAAGAAAATGATCTCAGCTCGCATTTCTTTTCATTTTATGTATATGTATACCAAGATGTACACCTTAGTTATTTCTTATGTGTGTGTGTACAAAGATGTACACTTTTGTAGAACCTAACAAAATATGCATTTTTCAGCACTTCTCTGCCAGAGACAGCTGAAATCGCTGAACATCAAGAACACCAGAATGTGATGGATGCCACTCCATCTGCTGAAATTGATGAAGCTACGATAATCGCAGCTCAAGCCATATCTCAGCTGGACCCTAAAGGAATATCTCAGCCGGTTGAAGAAGATGTCCTTTTACTCACACAAGGAGAAGAGACAGAGAAGGAGACTTATACATCAATTGAGGACCTTCTAGATAAATTGTCTGAAACTGTGTTCGTAAAGCTTGAGAAAGGTTGTTACAGAACGGCACCATCTGAAGTGAAGGTAAAGATGGCAACCCTGATCCACGATTGTCCAAGCTTTTCATTGTTGAGCCAAGAAGATCCAATAAAAAAGTCATCGCAAAAATCATTATCCAATGAAGATGTACGAGAAATGATCGTTGCTGAAGCAGTGCAGTTCATCCAACAGCATGAAGATGAATTTTTTAGCAGTCAAGAAGTATAGGAGCAGAAGACACCACCAGCAAAGACAAGAGCAGGGAAGATGAAGGAAACAGAGATGCTGAGGACAAAAGCAGCTGGCAAGTTGTCCAAGACACCACCAAAGAGAGATGCAAAGAAAAAACTAGATCCTGATTTCACTGTCGAGGGTAAAATCAGACAAGTTAGGATAAAAGTGGATCAAAGAGGAAAGGGGATCAAAGAGGGAGAAGAACCAGGCTATCCTGCAACAATAAAGAGAAAGGAAAATGAGTATCATCCTTGTCACCCACTGCCAGATGTTCGTCAATCACCACTATACCATGCCATGGAACCAGGACAGGACAAAAAAAGGATATATAAATTTTTCGAATATGCAAGACTGACGTAAGTTAACAAATCAATACATCGCACTATACGAATGATTGAATCTTATTAAAAAAAGAAGGTATGTGCACCACTATGTATACCATGTTAACATTTCCTTTAAGATTCTGCAGCTCTGTAGCTTGGGAACTAACAAGACTCGAAGATCCAACGGTCAGGGAAGAAATTCTTATTGTGGGAAAAGTACTTCGTGAACTGATGTTCAACAAATATCTGGACCAAGAGGTACTGCAGTTCTACGTCCATCGAAGTTGCAGAGCAATTCTTAGAGATAGCTTTCATCATCCAGATGATCAAAAGTACATGAGATGTGAAATAATGAGTCCTACTGCATGTGTAAGTTTCTCAAAAACAAATAAAAAATGTCATATATAGATACTTTAATGATGTGTACATAGTTGAACACCTAATTGACATTGCGTGTTCTATGTGCTTGTAGATTTCTTTAGGTGTGGACATAGATGTACACCAGTATGCCATATGATTGATGACACATGCTCTGTTAAGTGTTTGCATGGATGCTTGATTGTTAGATTTTATTTAGGTGTGTAGATAGTTGCACACCTGTATTATACGTCATGGATACATCTATATCATACATCTATTTCCAGGCCTAAAATGTTTGATATGTAGTAGTGTACATGCTTGTTAGTTTTCTGGTCTGATTTAGGTATACCTAATTCATTTAATTTTCCAACAAATTATTGATTGCAGTACTACGTGAAGAACAATATCATCAGCACTCTACAAATGCTTGTGGTTGATTTCATATGGGACATGCCTGACAATATGGAAGTTCTTGTAATCCCCGTCAATCACTCTACAAAACAATTGGCAGTAGGAGTTCACTGGTCGCTTTTGAAGTTTGATTTCGAAGCTCTAGAGTGGAAATGGTACAACTCGTTGCACTCAAATAAGGACTATAAAGATGATGCACAACAACTGGCAAATGTGGTGCAGTTTGAACTCAACAAGAAGAGGGCGTTGAAGGGTGATGCACCTATAGAACCGCACGATATAAACATCATGCAATGCCCTGCACAAGGAATCAACCCGGACTGCCTGCTATACACTTGTTACTTTATGAAACGAAGTGTGAAGAAAACAAAGAGTATCGAAAGAGGTCAGCAGAGGGTCGACATTTGTCAGAAAATGAGAACAAAATTGGTGGCCAAGATGCTGAAAAAAGTCGGAGTGTATGAAAAGGTTTGGGATATAGCAAAGGATGAACAGCACAAGGAGTGGCGCCTGAGTATGGAAATGAAACCATTGAAGAGGAAGAGGAGTTTTTAAGCTTCATTATACAAGATCACTTTCTGAATTGCTTCTAAACATTTGTTTTATCTTCAGACAACTTTTCAAATTTCAGTTTTCAATACTATAAAGACCTTGAATTAATCTTTTTATTTGTTTCAATTTAAGACTTACGACTACTATAAAGACCTTGAATTAATCTTTTTATTAGTTTCAATATTGATGTGTTGAAAGTATACTTGTGTCAGTACTGAGGTGTATATTACAGGTTAGTAAAATACTGTTACTGACATAGCAGAAATTTATCACAGTAATGGTACAGGAAGGTGTACATAATGGTACACATGTACTGACAGATTTATCCAGACCTGCAGAACTGAAAAACATAGAATTGAAACACTAAACATAGAATTGAACAGGCATTAGCAAAATGTCTTTTTCAATTTTCTTTGGTGTGGATAATTAGTGCCAGGACATGTGTACCATTATGTACACCTTCCTATGCACTTCAGTTTTCTTACCTGTCTTTTTACCTGTGTACCATTATGTACACCTTTCTGTACAATGGATGCTACTAGTCTATTTTGTTTAGTAATATTTTATGTTTTCAGTTCTGTATAATGGTACTTGTTTTAAAAAAATCAAACACATAGAATCTTTTGAACAAATTAAACATAGAAAAAATCATCAAAGCATGGGGCAAGTAGCTATGTTGTGGTGACCAAGGGTGAAGCACTTTGTACACATCATAGGCCTCTTTTGCTTCTCCCAAGCATTCTTCATACGCTGTGTTCTTCGTCTACCAGGTGGAGGAACAGGAATAGGAACAATAACCCTATCACTAGGATCATAAGCCTGCGGCTTGTCATAATTGGGGATTGGAAAGATAATCTCCTGGTATGTCCTGTTGTACCATTCAGTGGTGAAGTATGGCTCAACAAATGAATATATGTCCTCCCTCGTAGGTTGAATGGCATCACAAGCATGTGCACAAGGAAAACCATTAACTCGCCACCTGTGACATGTACAAGTTTTCTGCAATAGATCTACAGAATGAGACCGGGGAGATGCGACTTCATACAATCTTTCCATGGACTCAGTAACAGTCCAAGTATGACCAATGTCCATGTTTTCCTCTAGTAAAGCCTCAAATATCGGAGTGAGCCTAGTGTTGAAAGTTTCTAGACCTTCTACCCTTCTCGTAGAATTCATCTTCATAACCTTCAAACTAACATAATAAAAACACAAATTATAAAATAAAAACATGAACTAGAAGGAATACAGATAAAACATGTGTACAACAATGTACACATTAAGAAAATCCATGTGTACACACTATTGCAGAATCACAGATAAAACATGTGTACAAGTATCTACAGATCAAGCAAATCCATGTGTGCAATAATGTATACAGTTAAACATGTGTACAAGGGAAGATGTACACATCAAAGAAAATAAATGAATGAAACACTAAACATAAAACTCACCGTATCGCATCGAGAATAGCAAAAGCAGGCAACCTTTTGAACTCAAGAATCCAGTTGTTGAACGACTCGGAAAGAGTTGAAGAGTGAGCACTGTATCTGCATACAGGGAAAAATGCATTTGCCCATTTCTCCTTTGGAATAGTCCTGATATAGTTAGCAACATGTCCACATTCAATTGCATGCATGCCCCGCAAAGCTTCTTCAAAGTTAGCTGCTGTGTAAGAGTAAGCAGCTTTGTAAAATAAATCAATAACTGCCTTCGAATTCGCATCACCTGATCCAATGGGGAGATTGCACTTTATGTGGTAAAAGCAATAGCTGTGATATGAATTAGGAAATACTTTTGGAATGCCCTGCAAAAGTCCTTCTCCACGATCACTAAGGAAAACAATCTGACGACCATCGACAACTTCTTTAAGATTCTCCAGAAACCAAAACCAGTTTTCCTTGTTTTCAGAAGAAACAAGAGCAAAAGCAAATGGGTAAAAACCATTGTTTTCATTGATACATGTTGCAGCCATCAAAGTACCCCTGTATCTACCAGTAAGAAAAGTAGCGTCCAAGTAAATCATGGGCCTGAGATACCTATAGCTATGCTTGCAAGCACCGAAACAAATGAAAATTCTCTGAAATCTTCTGGTTCCATGATCAACTTCAAACTTCACATAGCTATCGGGATTAGTTTCTTCAATTGCTTTGACATACCAAGTTAAATCGCTATACGACTTCTCGTCATCACCAAATTGTTCTTCAAATACGGCTTCTTTCCCTCTACGGGCATGGTGATACTTAATATTGGACCCATAAGTCTTCTTAAAAAGTGACATGATCTGTTTGGGTTTTAAACTAGGATCACCCTGTATATTGTCAGCGATCAAATGCTTGACTAACTTGGTTGTCACCGCAGGACTCTTCAACCTCAAACCAACACCACAACTACAAAAAAATAAAATAAAGCTGGAATAAGTAATGTGCACCACAATGTACACCTAATAATATCTCAAAACCAACACCACATATGCAAAAAGAAAACACAGACCAAGCAAGAATATGTAATTTACACCACAATGTGCCACCTAAAAAGCCTACAACAAGTAATGTGCACCACAATGTACACCTAAAACAAGTCTACATATAAAAGCATTAAAAAAAATCGTAATGTGGACTAATATGAACACCACTAACCTGTGAATAACATTAGAATCTTTCAGCACGGACCGAGAAATGTCACCATTCAAAGGCCCAAAGTGAATCCTCCAACCACAACCATCTTCTTGGCACTTTGCAGTAAAACGAGTTTTGTCATTTTTAAGAATACTAATCTTGTGACCAGTAGCCATCTTGTACTTATCAACAACAATTCTAACAGCTTTAACACCACCCATAAATTCTCTACCAACTTTGTCAAAAACATAAATCCATTTTTTAGAAATCAGAGGCTTGGCCTGGTCTGCATCATGATCTACCACCCTTACCATCTTAGGACTTTCAGTTACACAAGAATTTGAAGTACTAGAACCATAACTAGTGCTACAACCAGACTTAGAACAAGAAGTATGATTCCGAATCACGTCAACATTCAAATAGAAATCTTCATTCTTAATAAGAATAACAAGAGCAACTAAACCTTGCAGTTGTATATCACCTTGTACAAAAACTAATTGATCATTATCCAAATATCTGAAACGTATACTCCCAGGAGACAAAGACCTCCAATGCTTGCATGTAAAATGCTTCAATTCATCTACGGTTGTCGAAGTATTAACAGGAAAAGCAGCAGAATGCTCACCATGATTCAGAACAGCATGGATAACCTTCTCAGACATATTTGATACCCCTACGTATTACAAAAGAAATAATAATAAACGTTTGAAGCTTCAAATCACAATTTCAGATTTGAATAACCTAAAACTTAAACAGTGTACAGGAAAGTACACATTTAATAGAAGCCAAAACATCAGATAACAGTAAAACTAAATCAAATACTCCATCGATTAAGCTTAAGAATCTTACTGGAACACATAATTGAATAAATCAGAAGCCTACGATCTAATATCAGTTCGATTTCATATCATGCATCATAAAACTAAAATCATCATCAAACAACAGTAAACAAAAATCGTTTCACGAGAATCAAAAGCTAATATATAACAAATATCAAATCAAGATCATACAAACAATAAGATGTAACAGATCGAATTCATATCATTAACTCATAAACTCAGAAAAACTAAAAATCAGAAACAAACATAAAAAAAAAAATAGATGTAATAGATCGTACAACTAAAAGAAAACTAACCTGAGGTTGAATTCTGCTGCAGAAACAATCAAATCCAACCTAACCTCTATGAATCTGTTAAATCACCTCTGAAATCTATATCTGGATCGATCTATCTCTCAATCTGTCGTGAATTCAAATCTGAGATGAAATAAATCGATTTCAGAAGACTTTCAAAGTAACCTGGAGTTGAATTATAGTGAAGAAAAGATTAAATCCTCTCTCAAACTGTTAAATCGCCTCCCAAAATTCATCTCTGACCTGCTCCCTGTTTTGAATTCATGTTTGAGATCCAAAAAATTCTATTTCAAAACACGATGTATATATATAGAATCGGTTCAAGGGTAATTCGGGTATATTGAAAATTCAAAAAATCGGGACTCGTCTTGCTTTTGGACTAACTCGTCCATGTTTGGACTAAATTGTAGTAAGCGGGGTTTATTTGGACTAGAGAGTACTAGGCTTCAGAGAAGTGGACTAAAGCGTCCAAAGCCCACTAACTTTAGGACTAAACGTCACTTTCTAGATAAGAAAACTAGTTTGAAACATGTGCTACGCACCGGGATTGTAGGATTTTTTTACACTGTTGGTTAATGTCCACTGAGGCGGGGCACCCCGTCCCAATGAGAGTTTAAATAAGATATTATGTAATTACTATCAAACAAATAAATAATTAACAATTAAAATTTTCTAATAATCAAATTTACTTAAGAGCATCTCCAATAAAGGGTGAAATTATTATTTTTGAATGACAAATAAGATTTTAGACCCTCATTTAGTATAAATGCATCTCCAATAGTTAGGTCCTACAAATTAGGAGGGATGATTTACTAAATAAGAAGGTGTTAAAGAAAGTCTTAACTACATCTTTGGAATGACCCTAACTAATTCCATGTCATCAATTTTATTTTTAAAAAAATAACATTTAATAAAAAATCATGCTAAAAAAATTATTTTTATATTTATCTAAATCTAAAAATGCATGGTACAACCTTGACTATTGGAGATGAGTTTTAGGAAAAAGGTCTTAATTAGGCCTACACATGAAAACCCCAACAAATGGAGGTCTAAATATGACGTCCACGTAGGATTTTTATGACATGCTATTGGAGATGCTCTAAAGATCTCACATGGTTTTGAAAACTAATTTCAAGCAATTTAATAAAACAGTAATCAATTCTACAAATAAACTAAAATAAATAAAGCTAAATAATCTCAAAACCAAAATAGTTTAAACTCTAAATAACAAAGCATCAGTCCTGATTGAAACCTCACATACTAAAATAGTTTAAACACTTCATTGCAATGTTCATCTATTTGGAATGATGGTGATATCTCATGATCCCTTTCGCCCAATTCACCATCATCGTCGCTATCTGTAGTGTTATGCTTTCTCTTGAGATGTTTCTTAAATGGTGTCTTGAGTTGTTCTTTGTTAGCAACAGATGTACTTCGCTCTTCGTGTGTGTTTATATCATACATATATTTAAGTTTATCTTTTACATCACGGTATGGGTCATCTAACTTACTACTTACAATATTGTTAATGAAAGGTAGTGCTAATAGTTCATTTTTTTTGTTTTTGTCATGTAGATATGCTTTTTCAAGATCACGATCGTAATCAAAATTTCATGAGCACATAGACTTTGATAGACAAAGTTCCTTTCCTGGAGTATAATCCTGAAGATCATTGTTTTTCCTATCACTCTTAATATTTTTTCCATACATTCCACTTGGTTATTCTGCAATTTACATCTTTTAACTGTTGTTTAATTTTTACAAACAATACTTATTTGAAATTTGAAATTCAAGTAGTTTACATGTATATTCACTATATTGGAATATCAACGTTTGATATTAGAGACATTAAAAAAAAAGGATTGCGAACTCTAAATATAGCAAAAATTATGAAGTGCTTCCCGTCTAAGATGATGTAATCAAGGAAATACATTAATATATATTTCCTAAGAAATCATGTACTTGTGTTAAGAATCAAGCGGCCAACTCAAGTGCTTTTCTAGGCTCCAGCTCCTTGTAATTAAATCACATTCACTTTATAATTATTATGATATTGATAATAGAGACACAAAACAAAATAGGATATTAATATAAAATAGATTGCCAACTCTAAATAGTTCTAAGCATATGAAGTGCTTCTCGTCGAAGATGATCTAACCAAGCAAATGCATTGACATATATTTTTGAAGAAATCATATACTTGCGTTACGAATCAAGCGGCCAACTCAAGTGCTCTTCCTGGCTGTATCTAAATAAAAATTCACACTCGCTATATAGTTGTCTTGATATATGATATTAGAGACACGACACAAAAATATGATACTAATAAAAAATAGATTTCCAACTCTAAATAGTGCAAAACATATAAAGTGCTTCCTGTTGAAGATGATGTAATTAAGAAAATGTACTAGCATATCTTTCTTCAGAAATCATATATTTGTGTTAAGAATCTCGTGGCGAAGAACTCAACTGTTCCTCAAGCTTGAACTCCATGTTAGATGAAAAAATATATACTTGCGTTAAAAATTAAGCGGTCATATCCACTGCTCCTCCTGCCTCCACTCACTATATAGATGTATCAATATCTGATATGAAAGACACGATACTAAAATAAAGTAGATTGCCAACTATATAGTGCAAAACATATAAAGTGCTTCCCCTCAAAGAAGATGTAATATTTTCTCTAAAAGCACATTTCATACCTCTCAATACTTCCTTCGCCTTCGGAAGTCTAATTCTCCATTTCATAGTAGTTCTCATCACTAAATGAACTTGCTGCTTCCTCCATGGTGATTTAGAGACAGAAAAAAAAAACTCAAAAAAAAACTTTTATTACATCCCGTTTTGTAAATTTAAATCAACAAAGTATGAAACCGTATATGACCTTCAATAATATCAAATCATCAACTAACATTTGTCTTGGTTAATGAGTTAACCAAAAAAAAATTTCCCTCCATTTAAACCAATTTTTTTTTGGTTAGACGTTTGACCATTTTTTTTTTGACTAAAACACCGATGAGTCCTCTGCAAGCCATCTTGTAAAAAACAATTGAGCAAAATTGAATTTTCAAAGTTTCAAAATCTGATGATTGATGAGACTTACAAATACTATACGACTTAATTGATATGATTCCTTTGGGGTTTCGTCAATCAAATGGACACCTAGATGGTGCACGTTGCACATCAAACGTCATTGAGTTTTGCAGTGAATCAATACAAAAGAAGAAGAAGTAAGCTTCATAGTCTTTTTGACACAATTACCAGAGGTCAACTCAAGAAAACTCAAATTGAATATCAACAGTTAACAAATGAATATATATTTTCAGCATATCCAATCCAAACACCCAAAGAGTATTATTAAGATTCAAGAAAGGATACAGAGGGAATTCATTCTTTCCAATACGATGCAAAGAAAATCAAGTTCTTCGGAAAAAATTGCATTTTAAAGTTTAACAATCAACTAATAAACCTTCGATAACAAATCTATATTTCGTGCGTGTGATTGATCAGGTACCGCATCAGATTGAATATTTTTTGATCAAATTTGATAAGGCTTTCTATCTGTACAATTTTATGTTTGCTTTGAAACGAACATTGAATAACTATTCTTTTTTCAGCAATTCATCAAATATTGAGTTTCTTTCAAATGATTGAAACCTAAAACAAATTGGAAATTTACCAAAATTAGCTGGCTTAAAATAAAGAATTTATAGTCATGGACGGAGATGTCAGTTCATAATCGATTGATATGATTCCAAACAGCCGGTGATTTCAAGGTGCAATGTTTCAAACATCTGGTATTCATATCTTTTATGAAAAGTAAAGTAAAAATTCTTCTTTTATGCCCTGATATGATGGAAAAACAACGATTTGCCATGTTGCAAGATCAAAAACGTCCACTATACACGCATGCTTAACGGTCAGGCTTAAGTCATGGTTATTCATTACCATCCACTGGTCATTTTACCAATTACTCCATCTCTGCCAAAAAAAAAAAAAAAAAACTCAGACCATGCATGGATGCATAATTATCTATCTAAAAGAATTAGTAAGAGACTTCTCCATAAGTGTGTGGTGTTGCGATTTGCAAGGTTACAATGGATGGACTATCCCATGACTATTCAATCGATCACACTACGACTAAATAACTACAAAAATTAGATCGAGCAAATGATCCAGTATTCCTGACCTCGTCTAATTGAACCTCTTTTTTATCGACTTCATCCCAAGTGCAGGTCTTGCTGTACAATTCTCCTTGTCCAGAGTACACATTTCGTTCTCTTGCTTGGTACTACCATCAACCTTCTTTACATCGTTCATTAAACACCACACGAAAAATAAAAGGATATAAACCAAAAGAAAATATACATTCAGTGCGTATAAACCAAAAGGATATCATTCAAATGTAGTATTAACCTTAGAGCATGTACCTCTACAATACCTTAAACTCCAGCACCTCAAAAACCGTTTAGTTAGTAGCATGAGCATAAAGGTCCAACCGCATCAAGATAATAAGCATCAGCAAGTGAATCTTCGCATCTTTTTGAAAATTCCTCTGACTCCAAAAAAGACCATCTTTCCCCATCAAAACCATTGGTATCATCATACCTAATTTTCTAGGTGATATATAAATTAGCATATAGTCAGAGAATTAAGTAGCATCAACACAAAGGAAATGTTTCATTTTAATAGCTTTTAGCAATACCGGAGCTAATTCAATCATTTGACAATGTATACAATGATTGAGAATAGTGTATGTAGAATCAATTACAAGTAAAAATCGGCAGGTATAGAATAGTGCATATCTTTCCAAAACACTCCATGCAAGTACTATCAGCTTGGTATTTGTAAGAACTGCTCAATAAAGATTGAGATGAAAATATCGTAGTAAAATCTTTACTCACATAGAAACACTTTAGTCAAAGGTCTCAGTAAAATTAAACGACATATAGTAAGACCATTATTTTCCTTGGATTTCCGGTAGTAATATTCATAAAGCGCTTTTCGTTCTAGTTGACTAGCTCATAAATAAATGCCCGCCAAATAGTCCTGCAATTCCGCTACAGGTTCTGCCATAAATATGAAATCTCAACATAGAATGAGCAAGCACATCAACACAGAAATACTAATTAGTATTCATTTGCATAATGTTAATTGTTAAATTGTTGTAATAAAAACACCTATATGGGAAACAATCACCTAAAAAACTCGTTTTGCTTATTTTCACAGCCTCATTTGTCAAGAGCACGATCTAATTGATTAGAACTGCCTTTCCATACTTGAAAGACAAAATAACTTGGTATAAGAGTGTAAAGTAAATATATAACAATCATATTTGAATAATCTTTAAATGCAAATGAAAAAAACAAAAACCAAAAAACATAAATCAAATATATACATAAACAAAACTGATCACATAAACACAACTGATCACAATTAGATTTACTAAAAGAGATACATCTAATTAAGAGATAATTGAAGTGGTGGAGAAGAGATTCATACTTAGCAACATTGTCTAGTGGCTAACATCCTTTCCGAGAGAACAAATCTCTGAGTAAAACAAACACTACCAAGATTCTAACCAAAAGTAGTGGGTTTGGATTCAGGATCTACTATGGACACGTCAATGTAAACTTTTCCTTCGGAGTGCTGGAGCACCCCACCCCTGTGGAAAACTACCTACAAAATTAACAAAATATGTTCGAAACGGATATTCATTAGACTTTGTATCAACATCTCTTTTTCATATCCAGATATATTTCCCGAATTATTTGAGAAAGAGATACGTCCAATTCCAATGGATGGTACTCGTTCTTGACAGTAATATTTCTAAAAGACATACATCTACCTCAATCACTAAGGAACATTACACTTGCTGGAAGTTCCAACTGGAAGCCGTAATGTAGCCAAAAAAATTGAATGGGGATCAATAGGTTGAATATTGAGTTCAGTACTATACAAATATGGTGACTTTGTGGATCGGCAAGACAATCCCTTGCCTACCTGTACAACACAGACATGAATACACTATGTAAGAATCTAATCATGCAACATTATCACCACATCCAGAAATTTTAAGGCACTATAAACAATGTATTTAATCATGTATACAATAAAATCATAATGTGTGTAGGTTTACTATACATTCAATACGATGTATTTAATTTTTTGTGGACATGAAAAAAATAACCATAACGTGTGAAGGCTTACTATATTATCATTTTATTATTTAAAGTAGTAGCATTGAAAACATAAATCATAATAATACATCTGTAGTATTATTTTATTATTATTATATATATAAATAATAGTTGTTTACCTCTTGTCTCTCGTTCTCATTAACAACTTCCTCCATCGAGCGTGTTTGGCAGCTTTGGCTATCTAAATTCAGCTTACTCCTGATCAAGGCCACATTTAACATCATACCTCTAGAACAGAAGAGGACAAACTAAATGCAGGAGAAGAAAGTACAGGATGGGCATGTTTTTGTAGTACACAACACGGGATTAAAAAAAAATACGAAGCTCATACAAATTATTTCATCTAGAGATTTAAATATACCTTCATCTAGGTTCTTTATCTCATTAATCCTGAACAAAATTAGTACTCATCTGCTCACATTACCATTGCTGCAGCTATTAGTGCCAATTGATGGTATCTGCAAAACAAACAACAAATCATATCAGATAACAAAACCATCGATAGCCAACAAAACAGAAATTGCAAAAAAATAAAAAAATAAAAAATAAATATGGACCAAAGAACCCTAGAAGAAAAAAGCAAAGTGGAAAATTAAGGGTTTGGATTTTGTTCGAATGGTTTATATACCCACAAATTCCATTTAAAAAGAAAAACTCTTTTGGAAATAATACTTAATCAATGTCTGAATAATAATAATGTTATTAAGGAAATAATCTTTATATTTTTGGGTATATATTTACGATGTTTTTCCAAAAAAGAATATTGATTCTTTTTTCATACGTATATTTACTTGTTTAAATACTTTATATCTTTATATTTTTGGAATATAGAAAAAGAATCAAGCATTTCTTTCACACGTATATTTACGTGTTCAAAAATAGAAAAAAAAATCTATAATTTCTATATATTTGGATAGTATATTTGCTTGCTCAAATATTTTAGTCAAAAAAATATTAGCATATTTAGGAACGGAGATATGCTTGATTTGTATAGATTTTACCGATTTTCATTATTTTTTTATTATGGTTTTAATAATAATTCATAGTATTTTTATCCTAAAAATGATCCAAAAATGTAAATCAGATAAAAAAATCATTAGAACTGTTACGGATTTTTTAATAATAAATACATGAAATTATGAAAGATTCAAAAAATATAAATCTTATTATTTTATTCCATAAATATATTGAATTGATTTTTATATTATTTTAATCATAAATTTCCGAAATTAATATAATAGTTTTTTTTTGTCATTTTTAGATTTTTTTTCCTTATAAAAGATTCAAAAACTATAAATCTTATTATTTTATACCATAAATATGTTGAATTGATTTTTATTTTATTTTAATCAATAAATTTCCGAAATTAATATAGTAGTTTTCTTTGTCATTTTTAGATTTTTTTTCCTTATAAAAAATTCAAAAATTATAAATCTTATTATTTTATTCCATAAATATGTTGAATTGATTTTTATTTTATTTTAATCAAAAAATTCTGAAATTAATATAGTAGTTTTCTTTGTCATTTATAGATTTTTTTCCTTATAAAAGATTCAAAAAATATATATTTTATTATTTTATTCCATAAATATGTTGAACTGATTTTTATTTTATTTTAATCATGAATTTCCGAAATTAATATATTAGTTTTCTTTGTCATTTTTAGATTTTTTTTCCTTATAAAAGATTCAAAAAATATAAATCTTATTATTTCATTCCATAAATATGTTGAATCGATTTTTTTTAATCATAAATATCCGAAATTAATATAGTAGTTTTCTTTGTCATTTCTAGATTTTTTTTCCTTATAAAAGATTTTAAAAAAAATATAAATATTATTATTTCATTCAATAAATATGTTGAATTGATTTTTTTTTTATTTAAGTCATAAATGTACGAAATTAATATAGTAGTTTTCTTTGTCATTTTTAGATTTTTTTTCCTTATAAAAGATTCAAAAAATATAAATGTTATTATTTCAATCCATAAATATGTTGAATTGATTTTTTTTATTTAAGTCATAAATGTACGAAATTAATATAGTAGTTGTTTTTATTTTCTGGATTTTTTATAATAAATACATGAAATTATAAAAGATTCAAAAAATCTAAATCTTATTATTTTATTCCATAAATATGTTGAATTGATTATTTTTTTAATCATAAATGTCCGAAATTAATATAGTAGTTTTCTTTATTTTCAGGATTTTCACAATAAATACATGAAAGTATTATAGCAATTTTTTAAATAATGAGGGCCGTCCGTCGTGCGTGTCCCAACCATCCACCCAATCTACATCGCACATTGTCAGATCAATGCACCCTATCTCACGAAATTTCATCCGACGAATACGAATGGTTTTTCTCCGAGCCAATAAGAGTGCGCGGTTGCGCTCACCAACCCAATAAGAGAGAAGGTAAGCTCCACCAGTGCTACTTTTATTATGGAGTGAGGGATGGTATTGAGTTTTTAGGTTGTTGATTTTCCTACAAAATCTATACAGTACCCGGTACCCGGCATCGAAAATACAATATGCCCGCCACTTATCCCCGCACGCGCAATGCTCTCTTTGGTGCACGGCATTCAGCATGGAACTCACCGTTTTTCAAATGAGTTTAGATGATCTCTGTTCCCAATGCGAACATTTGGAAACAGGGCATCTGCCTACGAAACTAGGAAGTTTCAGATTCACCAGCTATTGAAGGGAATTATCAATATGGCAGACATAATATCACATAATAAGATGTACATAATATCTTTAAGCTGACTTTATGGTTTATGGTTCTAAAACATTCAGCTATCTGAATGTATGATGTGTTTTTTTTCAACCTGCAGATTGAACCCAAGTCACATACAAAGCTTTTGGATGCTATTATGAATATGGAGGAGTTTTGTTAGCTGGAGTCTTTAGGTGTAAATGGAATTGTTTGATTAAAAAGTTTGATTTTATTTGAAACGGAATGGCAGGCGCATCGCGCGTGAGGCTTGACTAGTATATATAATTGAAAGAGGTACAGAGGGTTGCTTGGTTGAGGGCTTAAAGAGAATATATGCTATGAATCTCTGTAAAAAGAACTCATAATGTTGAATTCTTAAGCATAAGCAAAAGCAAACCAAAGCAAACCCCGTGCTCTTTACTCTAAAATGCAATTGCGATATTTGTCAATCTTAATCTCCCAGACTTGGATCAAAATATATTTAGGGAATGATTGTTTCTAAACAAAACTAAGATCATCACAAAGAAACGTAAGGCAGGAACGTGAGAAAGCATGGTGTCTACAACTAAAAAATCACAACAAGAAAACGAAAAACTTAAAGGTAAACTAAAAGAGACGAATTACCTGAATCTTAGCCTCAACGTTCTCCATGGTATCACAAACCAATGGAGTGAAAATTAAAGATGAATTCCTGCTTGTCTTTTGGGAAAATTGGGAATATGTCCTATTTTCACTAATTCGTTTGGGGATCTATCCCATGACCGAAAAAATTAAGGAATCCGTCCCGGAGAGAGAAAAAAACCGTTAGATACATAATATTCCACATGTGTGGATTTACACATGCGACAGTTTTGCTTTTATACCCTCAGCTTTCAGATGAGCGACACTCAAACTAAATAACTGATGGTCGAGTCTTGGTTGATAAGGTAATATGAGACACATGGCGACATTTCCTTTTAGATCCCCACGTTTTTGTTTCACACGAGCTTATAACGGAGAAGTCAGATGTTCAAAGAGGGCTTGTGCATCCCACGGTAAATTGCGAATAAGAGAAACAGATGACGAGAGAGAGAATCAATCAGATGGCCGTATCGCTGATGAAGGCGAACTGGTATATGTTAATCAAACTCCAACAGCTCGCATCTCTGTCTACTGCGTTCGCAGTACCACCGGCAACACCAGTACTTCATTGGTTGTTCTTGATGGCTGAAACAAGTGGAGTTGGTGATGGGTTTAACCGAATCACGGAGTAGATTAATGATGTCAATTGTTTAGATTTCAGATATACAAGTTTTTGATGGCTGAAACAAGTGGAGTTGGTGATGGGTTTAACCGAATCAGGGAGTTAATTAATGATCCCAATTGTTTAGATTTCAGATGTACAAGGATTTGACCCTTGAGCTTCGGTCCGACATTGTACATTAGTGGAATTTTGGGGGTTTGGAATGTATTAATTTTGGGGATATTATATGTGTACAAGATTGAAGGGTCTGAGATGGGTTCTGGAAAGCAAAAATGTTAAGAAGAGAGTATGATTAATAATCTTAGTGGAGGGATAACATCGACTGCAATTGGTTTTTTGGGATGAACTTTTGCGACTGAAATGCATCTCAACGAAGTTTATGAGAGAATTATGAATCTCTTGGCTTCCGTTAGTAAATCATCTTGCATCATCTGTTTCTCTTATGTTCATAGCAGGCTAAATGCCGAGGGTAGAAAAGTAAAAATATATTTAACGTTTGTTTTCTCTCTCTAGGATAAATCCCTTAATTTTTTCGTCACGGGATAGATCCCCAAACGAATTAGTGAAAATGAGACATATTCCAATCTTTCATTGTCTTTTCCACAAACAATTAAATTGCATTAGGTTTACTCTCTCAAGATAACCAAAGTTCAGCACAATTCTATCTTCTGAAAAATCAGCACAATGCTACGACTGCTGTACTTGGAATTCAAGACGTGAGAATATTTTATAAAATTTATTAATATAAAATAAAACTTTATCCAAATGAGTGAAATGAAAACATATAATTACCTGCATTATATCAAACGTTGTAAGAAAAAGAGTGATCCAAATTTGCAATTAGTAATTGTCCTAAACATATCAACCGAAGGAATTGAGAAAAGCCCACCAAAAAAAGGAATCGAGAAAAACCCACCAAAAAATTAGTACAATGGAACTGAAATATGTTAAACAGAAGTACAAAACAAACTGAAAAATCTAAAATAAAACAAAGTTTGAAGAAACCAAATGCAACCTATGGGTGAAGTTAAGATTTTTCTTTGTGCGTGAATTGATTCAGTAAAGAAGATGTTGAATAATAAGATAAAGACTGGAAGTGGGATTTAGTTTTAATCATGGATTTCTTTCGTGTAGTCTGTACATGTACATGAAGTGGTAGAGAAAGTGGGGGATTAGTTTCGTTGGAAGTTACAAAGTTGGAGAAAGTACGGTTAAGGGGGAGGTGAAAATGTTGTGTAACAAAAGGTTTTTGCTGATTGTGTGGGGCTAGAATCAATGAGAGACTTGTATTTTATAATACTCTCACCATAGTTGTCCACATCAGTTTTTTGTGGGGCCAGAATGAAGGAAGATTGAGTTTTTGTTTTCAATTATCATCTAGTCAGATAGATAGATAGATAAATTCCAATTTTGGGGCTTAATCAACATATTGGAGCTAGGCAATTCAGTGCAATTCTCCGGTACCGATTAGGAATCCCTCTTTTTGAGGTGGATGGTGCTTGTCCCTTTTGCAAAAGAGATGGATGTCTTCGGTGATCATGCCCTGCATTGTGCGAATGAAGTTGGGCTTAAGTTTAGACATGATTTGGTGCGTGACACTATTGCGGACATGTGTTATCGAGCAAGTGTGCCGGCTAGGAAGGAGGTTGACTTGGGTTTTCTTGTGAATAACAGCACTGCTCTGAGGCCGGCTGATATACTTGTGTATCATTGGGATAATGGACGTAACGTGTGCTTGGATGTGACTGGTGTTTCTCCTTTTACTGGTGGTGGGTTCGTACCTTTACCTCAGGTTTTGCCATTAAGAATGCTGTTACTCGCAAGAATGCTAAGTATTTAAAGAAATGCACGTCTCAAGGTTTGGTTTTGGGACACTTGCTTTTACCACCTTAGGAGAGTTGAGTGATGATACTATAGACTTTTTGAAGCGCTTGCGCAATTTATATTGCTAGCCCATGATGCTAATGTTCGAGTTGGAGAATTCTTTTTCATAGGTTAGGTGTAGTCGTTCAAAAAGGTGTTGGAGCTCAGCTTGTTCCTAGGCTTCCGACCAATTTCTTATCGGAAGATAGTTCTTCTGAGTTGTAATATTCAATTTTGTTTTAGTTTGACCTATATATAAATAGATAGTTGTCCATATCAGATTTTTGTGGGGCCAAAATAAAGAAGGATTGAGTTTTTGTTTTCAATTATCGATAGATAGCCGGTGGAGGAGGTACAGATTCACTCGTGAGTTTGGGTTGTTTTGGCCTTTGGGTTTGGGGTCCCCGAAAAGAGTATAAAGGTAGGTAGTAGCAAATGTGCCCTTTATCAGATAAGTACGTGGCGAACATAATAGCCCGTCTGTGAAGAGCTATAGATGAATCGCACAAGGGAGAGAGAACAGAAGGGAGAGAAAAGAGAGAAATGGAGAATAATAAAAGCAGTGTTGGAGGAGGGTTTAAGCGTTATTTGTACAGCGGAGAAAAGAAGCATGTTTTTGCTGGAATGGTTGTAATTGGTGTCATTTTTGGCATCCCATGGTATTACATGAACCAAGGTATTGTTTTTAATAATTCATTTCTTATGATTTACTTCTTTAATTCGATCCACAGACATCAAAATAAGGATACGAATCGCTCCGACCAGGGGTTGTTTCTTTCTTTCTTTCTTTCTTTCTTTGTAATTGGTTTTGGTGTATTTGGTCAACGTATTATGAGGTTTAGGGTTTATAAACTGTCTAATCCCTAGTTTCGTTACCTTTAGATAAATCTTAATTAGGGTTGGTTAACTCAGCTCCCATCATTTTTGCTCAAACCTCCAACGAAGCTAACTTCCAACAAACAGTCTCTTTGAGTTGATCTTCAGTAAGATAATGTGTTCCCATTTTGCTTGTAGAACTAAGTGATCTTAGATTAGATCTTACTACACTTGAGGGGGAAATTGATGGTCTTAGTGCAAATTTGGAAACATAGGGAAAATTGGGTTAGGTCTGGTTTCTCCTAAATTGTCTATATAATTTAAGTTTTTGGATGAAACGGACTGTCAACTATATGGTTAATCAACAAATGGGATAGTTAATGATATTTTGTATTCTGTACCCTGTTGTATTTTTTGGCCCTTGCCAATTTGATCAAACAACATCTTGTTATTAGGCCAATTCCAATGAATGTATTTTCTCCAAACTACATTCTTCCTTTTCCTCGATTGTAGATCAATGATCATGTACAATACTCTCAGTCCTCACCAACTTGATCTTGACGTCCAGATAGTTTTCGGCATGTAGGCTTTGTTTGTTCACTTAAGAAGAGGGGTAAAATGTCACTCACTTGGTATACCGTAGTATTAGGTAATGCTTGATGGGTTGTTATTATAATTATTCATAAGTGTGCCGTGAATATTCTGATCAGTGTAGCAGTTTTCCAAGCATCGCTGACGCTGACCTCTATGTAGTGTTTAATTGAAATTTGAATGTGAATCAGAATACTGAGATGCTCCATAAATTTCTTCGGAAGCGTTTCTACTTGGAAATCTCTTTAGAAGTGCATCTAATCTCGTTTCTTTTATTTTGTTGCAGCGGAATAGTTATTATATACTTCTACAGTTTATACTGATTGCAGCAAAAGGGTCACTGGTGTGTTCTGCTAATGTATAGTTATCCCTTGGTTGATTGACATGATCAAACAAAATATTCTATGAGTACAATGTCTAGGTGGTTGTTAAGGGATTTGAAAAACTGATTATTGTAATCCTAGGTAATTTTTATGGGTTTGAAGTTTGAACATGTTCTGAGACTTTAACAAGTTAACTTCCTTCACCAGGCATATAACTAGGATCCATACTCAAATATGAAGCTGAGACGCATCTAAGAAACTAAAATTAGTTGCCCTACTCTAGATGCGAGTAAGCATAGGCCAGTCTCTTTAGAGACCTACAACTCTATCTAGTATATGGTGTTTTCAGCGGCTTAGTTTGAAAGCTTGATGATTGAGTTTTACAATGCGAATCTCAGTCATCTTTTCAGATTATGCAAAGGAGATTATTCTAATCTTTCATCTAGCACATCTCTAATCTACTGCACAAGCCCAATCACTGAGCCTCTTATAAACTTGTACACCATTGAGCACAATCCTTGACCCTAGACGTTGTCCATTAGTTTTAATAATATATGCATTTGTCTAAATCTTCTAATTGATGTATAACTCTATCATACTCCCATTGGAGATCATGGTCCTGTTTAGCACCAGTTTGAGAGAAGAATACAGAGCAATGCAAGTGGTCCTGGTTAGTCACCAAATGGCATATGTGATTTACATGCAACCTATCGTGGTATAATTGGTAAGATTCACGATAAACACGGGGATGGATTTCTAAAGTGTTAGCTTAGCCAGCTATGGTTGGCCTGCATTTTCATGCTAAATTTAAACAAGTCTTAAGCCAAAACGCTAGCGTGATGGAATTCCATTGATTCAGATTGAGTCAACCTTCCTCCTGATATATCTGTTGTATATTACTTGGTTGGCTCAACTGTAGCTTGGCTCACCACTGAAGTCGCCCCTCCTTTGGCGGGTCACGCTTTAAAAAATTGTATACAAAAGCTTACATTTGAGTTAGGAATGATGATATTGAGGAAAAGAAAGTGGATAAAGTCCAGTCTAAGGGCCTTTCTTTTTGTTTGATCGCTTCTGTCATAAATTTGCTAGCTTCTACTTTGAGTAGCTTTAACAGTTTGAGTGTTTTTGGCTACAGACTTGCCCTAGTTTTTGTTCATTTTTTCTTATAAATATCTTAGTACTTTGGATTTCTAATTTGGTTCCCACTGAATTTTTCTACGCTTTATATGCCTAGGTCTCATGTTCTCAGCTTTGATTGTCTTTGAATTATTACTTACTTGGGACAGACTTCAAACTGAACTGCATTTCCTTTGTCTGCTTGAACATTGTATTTATCACTGCCTGTGTTGATTTGAGCAGATCAATGCTAAAGTTTTGATCAGATTGCTTGACTATCCTAATTATTCTGTCTTTCATTTAGGAACGAAGCATCGATCTCATCAAGATTACTTGGAGAAAGCAGATAAAGCAAGAAGTGCAAGGCTTTCTTCAAGTCCACCGTCTGCTAAGTGATCTTCTGAAACTTGGTCATGTATAAGAGAGGATCTTCATGGCGGGCTTTTGGCAATTCAGCAGGGGAAGGCTTAAAGTTTTTGTTTTCCTTTTTCTGTTTTGCTGGTTACAAACTTCCATACAAGGGTGCAAAAATATCCGTCGTTGACAATAAGCAGTAGTTAAGTAAAACAAGTGCTTCAGCTGCTTCTCTCAAATATTGTTCTCTTTTTCCCCTTGGTATTCTTGAATTCGTGGTCAATTCCACAGCTTATACACGATAGAATTTTTATGGGTTCATGGCATCTGGATGTTCTTTCCTAATCCTGACCACAATATATGGTGAGTTAAAAGAAGATTAGCCAATGTTTTCACCTGCAGTGTTTGGGGTTGTATGATCAAAGATTTACCACCTTTTAAATTAGCCTCTTTTATTTATTTATTTTTCATCTTCTTGTATATGAGCAGCTCCATCTGAAAAATGGGCCATCTTGACCGGATTAACATGCTGAAACTGTTTATGGACTATCTCGTAGTTCACGCTTGTTATTGTTTAGTGTTGGAATTCAACTGCCGTGTGGTCCCTTGCACTCCTAACATTGTTTCACTGAATGGCCAACAGGCCAAGCAATGGTTTAACGGCTGTAGCCTTGTTCAAACTTTGAAGAAGTCTGGCAATCTATTCACAGCTTTTTGAGCTGCACAGTTTCCTTGGCCACAAAATTAGCTTTTTCATAGGAGGTGCGGAACTCCTAACATTGTTTCACTGAATGGCCAACAGGCCAAGCAATGGTTTAACGGCTGTAGCCTTGTTCAAACTTTGAAGAAGTCTGGCAATCTATTCACAGCTTTTTGAGCTGCTCAGTTTCCTTGGCCACAAATTAGCTTTTTCATAGGAGGTGCGGAAGATGGGCATCACGTTGCCACTGCCAGGAAATATAGAAGTACAGATGGAACGTCACGGAACTACCAGAGCGATGAGCTATGAAAATGAGTACGTCATTCATTCCAGGGGATCTGGCATCTCTTCTCCCTTATGTCAATCTTTGATAATAAGTCTATCCTTCACATTCTGTTCCTAATTAGCAAAAGCATTGTCTGGCTACCTCCGTAGGCTGCTTATGGTTTTACCCAAATCTTCATTTGGTACCTTTGGTATTAGGCTAAGTCTTATGGGCTAGATTGAGCTGCTAGATTAGCAGTTAAGTGTTGCAATTCAAAAAAAAAGTGTGGCCTAAAAGTTAACACTAGTTCTCTCTCCTAGCATGTGCTCGCAGCTGAACTAGCACCGAGATTGAAGCATTGAATGGTTATTCAGCACTCAAAAAGTGACCTTTACGCTGAATGGCTCAGCGCTCACAAAAATCACACGGATCACAAAAATCACAAAATTTGATCTAACTGCTGAGATTTAAAGCACTGAATCAAACAGCGCTGGGCGGTGGTCCCAGCTGACGTGGGCTGCTAATCTAACTGCTAGATTAGCACTACCATAGGACTTAGGAGGTCGTCCTAGCTGATGTGGATTGCTAATCTAGCAGCTAGATTAGCACCCATAAGACTAAGCCTTGGGCTAAAAACTCAACGCAAGTTTGTTAACATCAAGAAACAAAACCACCATATGCCCATTAATCCAAATGAATATAGTATAGGGGAAGGAACTTTTCATACCATATGCAAAACTTGTAATGGAACAAAAATGATTCCATTAGAAAAGCTTTATTTCTCTGGGCCATTTTTTTCTCTCCTTCATATCTTACAGAGGAAATCAATGACATAATACTTTCCACCCTTTCTATTTTCTCTCTACAAGGGCATGAGTCTTTTATACTTGAAAAACCATAAAAATGAACCAAATATTATAAGCCCGCATATGCCTGTGATGATAAGGACCCACTTGAATGCATCTGGTTGATCGAATAATGGTACAGTGAAGTTCATTCCAAAGACCCCTGCAACCACTCCAAAGATTGCAACAACGAATGTTGCAGTCGTAAGCAGCAGCTCAAATTGGATCAACTGGTTTCGAACATTATCCTGTCATCATCACACCACAAATTCAATTCAATTTTCGTATCAAACGAACTTGTATTTCTTATTTAATACAGAAGAAAATCCAATTCACAAAAGTCTAGCAAATTGACAAATACACTTGAATGGTAGTCTTATCTTCACAATAAACCTATTGGTCAAGAATCAGAGTAAAGAACAGAATATGACAGTTCTGGGTACAGAACTCCAATGTGGAAAACATTTGAATGGTAAACATCTCGAGTGTAAATGCACCATGTAGTTCTACCCAGTCTCAACTGTTTGGTACCATGTTCTGGTGAACCTTAAAAGGGGAGTTTTTATGGAGTCCGACTTTGTTTACCACTTCACTGTGAATGTGGATAAGAAATCACCAGATAGGTTGTTTGGATGTAGCACTTACCAAACCTGTATTTGGAAATAAGAACATCCGATGGACTAAGTTTTGTACACCAATCTTACATCTTACTAGAAGGTGAAGATAACTATAGTTGTTCTTAAATGTGCACAGTTGGCAACCTAAATAACATGCTTCCATAATGCCATGACTATGCTATTGAATTATTATAATCAATAAGAGCGGAAAAAAAAGACAAACCAATTGAATGTTGATGAAGTCTTCTGTGTCATCAATGTACTCCTTCAGCTACAAAAGAAAAGTGAATAGATAGTGAGGGACGAAAACATTGCATGAGAGAAAATGGATAAGAAAAAGGAAGACTATGTAATATACCGATGTTAACTTGTTGAGGGTACTATCAATGACAACAAAATATGCTTCCAACAACATCTCCAGCTCTTCTATGTTCTCGGAAGTGCTTTCCGAACTCTTCATGCTCTCATGCCTGCTCCTGGCGATACTCAAGCTCTTCTCAAGCTTCCGATTATCAGGAGGTGAAGAAACGGGAGAAACAGGAGCAGAAACTGATAGTCCACCACCAGTTGAACTGTACCCCATCATAGACTGGTCACCATAAAAAGATGCCTCCATCCGTCTTTTTTTCTCAGTGAGATACATTTCGGCCATATCTCCATCATCATCCATTAACTGCTCTATCTCATCTCTAACCTACATTAAAGAATTTCAAAAAAATTAGCAAATGGAAATGATTCACAGGAACGACAAAGGCATAGATTAAACTTTAAAGTACCTTCTGAACTCTGCGAGTCAATGCGACAAGTCTGCTTTTCAACCGACGCACTCGTTCCAGGTTTAAGGTACTGATCTTTGATGTCAGCTCATCAAGCAACGGATATGCTTCAATTTCTAACTCGGCTGCCTGGGTAAAATGGGAAAATTTGATTATACAGTATAATATAACTAAAATTCTAATTTAGTCATACAAAATTGAGTGAAAAAGCACAAATGAATGACAGGTAATTAAAGTAATTCTTTGGGAAGTCTGGTCTTACACATGAATTAAAAGAGTAAGCATGTTGCTTATAATACTAGTCAATACTAGTCAGAGGAGTTGAAAATGGCAAAATGCAACCTAATAGAGCAAGATACTTATAGGGACCTAAATGTCGAACCTCAAGATCTGATCTGGTTTGACAGTACATAGTTTATCTGAAATCTGATCTGGTTATATGTACTACCTCACCTGCTTGACATGTCTCACTAAAAGAGCTCTTCATACCTAGACAATGGTGCCCATTATACTGATTTTGGAGTGAAAATCAAGGTTTTAAACGACCCATGTAAATTATCGATAAGAAAACTCTTTCTTCTTCATCCTCTCTCTCACTCCAAGAGAATCCATTCGTACCCCTTAAATCATGAATCGAGATTATTTGTTTTTAAATTGATACGCTGCCGAACCCCATTCTTCTACCAAGTGTACTGTTAATATGAAATGTAAAAGCACACGTGTTTTGGTAATTCAAGCTGGTCGCTTTTGACTTCAGAAAGCCCGAAGTGACGAATTAACTGACAGTCAACAGGCAAGACCATAAACCATGCTCATATTGCTTATCAGATCGACGAAATGTGGGTTTGGTTAACACGCCTTGAGTTTCACACTATAACACTATCTGGTTATTCTAGGTATTTGGAGCAACCAGATAAATTTATATTTTGGAACTCAAGTCGCTGTGACTAGAATAAACAAATATCAAATGTTAGATGATAATATAAAAAAAGGGAACACACAAATCAGTTGACACTCCATATTCTACAGCTGAAGTCTAAAGAGCATTTCAAAAACATTGTGATAGGCACATTAATGCTAATTCATTACTTTATGCTCCTTTTTCCCTTTCAGACACCTCCACTCTCCAAAATCCCCAACCCCATCCCACCCACTAGAAACTCTTAATGCAACATTCATGACGACTGTTGGAATCCTATACAGTTTAAAGAGCATTTCAAAAACATTTTGATAGGCACACTAACTAATTCGACATTCACTACTTTATGCTCTGCTTTTCCTTTCAGACACATCCATTCTCCAAAATCCCCAACCCCATCCCACCCACTAGAAACTCTTATTCAAAAACATTCTGATAGGCACACTAACTAATTCGACATTCACTACTTTATGCTCCGCTTTTCCTTCTCAGACACATCCATTCTCCAAAATCCCCAACCCCATCCCACCCACTAGAAATTTTTAATGCAACATTCATAACGACTCTTGGAATCCTATAGTCCACATTCCAAGTCTAAAGAGCATTTCAAAAACATTTTGACAGGCGCGCTAACTTATTCTACAATCATTACTTTATGCTTTGCTTTTCCTTTCAGACACCTCCCTATTCTCCAAAATCCCCAACCCCATTCACCCACTAGAAATTCTCAATGCGATATTCATTACGATTGTTGGAATCCTATAACCAACTGAAAAATAAGTTAGATTACATCAGTAGGCCTACACAGCTTGGTATGGTTGCTAACTCCACAGAGTAATCACATCTAATTTACCAATTATCATCCCACACTTCAATTTAACCATAGATTTTGATTTTCTTAAAACAAACATCATCTAACTAATTTCACAACAGTTACCAGCAAAAAAATCAAAGCATAAATGAAGAAATTGGTTTTGGATTTCTAAGAAGACATACCTGGGCATCAAGATATGTACAAGCAGCCTCAAGAGCAACTTCAAGAGCCCGAAATTCAAAAGGTAAATAATCAGGAGAAGAAGTCGCAAACATATTATCAAAACTTCTACTTCCACTTCTTCTCCTTCCTAAATCAGGACCCTCATTTTGCCAAACTTCTCCAACTCCAGGTGAAGTTAATCTTCTCTGTAACTCAACTACATACTGCAACACATAACTATCTAATGAATTCAATAATAAAACTTCATCAGCAGTAATAATACATCGAATTTGTTCTAAGTTTACAACAATAGCCTTCTCTCTTCCAAGAATTGTCGACGGATAAACAAAAAGAGGATCAAGAAGACGAAGATCCCTAGCTGGAAGATCACAACGACGCATCATAGTAAATTTATCAACTTCCATGATTTGAGAATTCCCTGATGAATCGACACGAATCCATGATCGAAGTCCTTGACCACGTTTTTTTAACCCTAAGAAATCTATACCTTGGAAAAGTGGTCGTCCTGATGCTGAAGGACGAGAAGTTGTTTCTCTTAGGTTAATTGAGGATATGGGACGAGAAGTTGCTTCTCTTAGGTTAATTGAAGATATGGGTCTTGGTGGTAGAAGTCGTTCTTTCAAGTCCGCCATTAATGCGGAGCTTAAAAAAGTTCTGCAACAAGTACGAATAAACGAGAGAGAAGAAAGTCGAAGAAGAAGAAGTGGAGAGAACGACAGAGAATGTTTGGAGTGGAACTAATGATAGAGTTATTTGGTGTATCAAGTTCTATTTCACAATGGAACTTTGGATCTCATTATTACACGTACATGTACTCTGGTTTCTTCATAAAACCTAGATGATACCTAACCATTCGATCAAGATCTAACATTCATCCTCCCGATTTTAATCTACACAACAGTCGAACTATTAAGACCCGATTTACAAAATAGTCATACTGTTACAGACTATTAACAAAATTGTCATACTTCAGTTAAATAGAGATTTAAGTGGTAACTCACAGTTAAATATATTAATGAAATTACCTATGTATCCTTCGTATTTATCCCTTCATACATTCAAATTTTGCCTTCATTATAATTTTTTTTTGAAGGTGGTGGTGCCGCCACTTACATATCGTTACATTGCATTCAGGATCGTTAAAACGCATTCAGGATCGTTACACCGCATTCACCGAAAGGGTTCATCGCTTCCCCTCGGGTTTAGCGAAGATTCTTAAGCCTCCACCACCACCACCACCACCGCTTCATCACCACCACCTCAATCAATTAGTTAAATGAGGAGGGTATTTTGGGAGAGGGTATTTCGGGAAAAGTTAACACCGTTTTATTCAAAAGTGTTAAATCGGATGGAAGTATGACCATTTAAACGAATTACAAAAGTATGACCATTTTGTGAACGAATTGCAAAAAGTATGATCATTCTGTAATTGACCTTTTTTTTCTTCTTGGATTAACTGATCTGGACCGTTGGATAAATTGTTTTTCCTGTCATAAGATATGTTCTTCCTCCCTATAGCAAAACTCTCTTAGTCGTATGGATCTGACTAAAGACTGACCCCAAAAGTTTTTTTTTTTTAGTAAAATCTGACTAACACCATGTTTGTTTACTCCTGACTCATCTAAGTCGTCTGGATCTGAGTCATCTGGATCTGAGTGAAATCACCCGACTCATCTGGATCTGACTCAATATGTTTTGAGTCAGATCTGAGTCAACTGACTCAAAAATATGTGAGTCAGTGGTTTGGTCCCATGAGTCAGGGCTATTTTGTTACCTGACTCAAACGGGTCCGAGTCAGAGGTTAGGTCTGAGTCAGATCTGACTCAAAGTAGAAAACAAAAAGTCTGACTGCTGACTCGGCGCGAGTCAGGGGTTGACTCAGACCCAGACACCGAGTCAGCTGCAAAAAAACAAGGTGTAACTGACCTTCTTTTTTTTTGACGAAATGTGTTTGTATACACAATGAAGTTATGTCTTGGGCAATGTAATTAATTCCGGATTTCGATCCGTCTCGATCGGGACCGAGACATTGGGACAAATTTTATCTCGGGGAAATTCTCATTGAAATTTCGGAGTAACTACCGGAACTTTTGTTTGGACCACGTAAATATTGAATGGGCTTAATAGGATCTTCAGCCCATTAGCCTTAAACAAAGAACGATGTTTTGGGGACTACCCCAAAACAGTGGGGGACTACTCTTCCAATTTGGGGGTGGATATTTGAAGTAATTTTGGGTCACCCCTTATCTATATTTTTTTTAAATACCAAATTTACCCTTGGTAATTAAATTAGTTAGTTTATTGATTAGTTAGTGTTAGTGTAATGATTAATTACTGATTAGTTAGTGATTAGTGAGTTATTAATAGGATAGTTTTGTTAGAATCAGAATTATTGAGAGAGAAGAAGAAGAAGAAGAAAAAAAGATGAAGAAAAAGAGGGAAGAACCCAAATGATGAATTTTATCAGCCACAACCAGAAGATGAAGTTATGGGTACTCATGTATGGCTCAAATTTAGTTAATGTAGCTTGAATTGTGCAAAAAATTGGCCAAATCGAAAATTTTAGGAAGAAATTTCGGCTAGGTCAAAGTAGTTCGGTTAGCAATTCTGCAAAACAGGTAGCCGAACTCTCCTGTATGTGCAGTTCGGTTACTCATTTCAGCATACGCAGGTAACCGAACTATGTTTTAATGGAGGTTTTTGAGAGTTCGGTTATCTTTTTCCAGAAAACGTTTCCGAACTAATTTTATAGAGTATACAGTTAATAGTCCGGTTTAGTCGAGTTTAGTCCCTTTGTTACCGAACTTTTTGTTTGGCAAGATCGCAAATCACGATCATTGAATAGCTAACCGAACTTTGTAGTTCGGTTTAGTCGAGTGTAGTAATTATGTTGCCGAACTATACCATAGAAAATTCCAAAGAACAAGTTCGGCAAGATCGCAATATCTGGTATAAGTTGCGAAGTCACCGAACTACAAGTTTGGTGTTGACAGATCAAAGTTCGGTTACCCCATAGAAATTGCGAAGTAACCGAACTATATTTTATCAAAGTTCGGTTACCTATATAAATTTATCGACTAAACCGAACTCAAATTTCGCATATGAAGAAAGAGTTCGGTTACGATTTTTTTTTGCGAGCTTACCGAACTACATAGTTCGGTTACCTAAAAATTCCTACTTGGCCGAACTGTTCTTCATATTGAAAGTTCGGTTACCAAAATCTAGGGTTTTCAAAATTTCTCCTAGCCGAAATTATACTGTAACTACCATTTTCTATGGTTTTTGATGATTTCTTATCGATTTCTTCAACAAAAAACGATTAAAAGGAATGGGTATGAAGGAAATTACCTGCGGATTTTCATTTTACTCGAATCGGACTTCTTGGTTGATGTTGGAGAAGAAGAAGAAGAATAAAAGAAAATAAAAGGTTTTGAAACTGATTTTTGGTTTTAATTTTGGGGGTTAGATTAGTGGGTAGTGAATAAATTAGTGGGTTATTAGGATTAGTTATAACCTTAATTAGGATAAGGGCAGAATAGTCTTCCCTAATCTTTTAGGACACCCCTTAAAATTTAGGGTGGACATTTGAATAACTAAGTAGTCCCCCACTGTTTTGGGATAGTCCCCAAAACATCGTTCTAAACAAAAACATTTAATTGGACCATGGGTTGAAGCCTAAATCCATTAAGGGTTAAAAACCTAATCTGTTGGCCTTTATTAAAGGTGACTAAATTCATTGTATCCTAAAAAGTGGATGAATTTGTTGATGGTAAGACCATGCATAAATTTATACCAGGAAGTTAGAATTAATCTTGATGTGTATTTAGTCCAAATACATTAATTAATCTGGTCATCCTGAAAGGAGGGGACTAAGGAATATAGATTATTTATTGGACTAAGTATATTTTTAATGTCTAAATACATAATTCTGATTTCAAATAAAGATGAACCTGGAGAGCATTTGGTCTAGGTACATTATCAAAATGAATGCAGACAGTTAATTGACTGGATGCATACCCTCCACAACCTATAAATAAAGGAGGAATTTCAACTAGAAAGGTACATATTTTTAATCCTTTTCCCTCCATTAAAATCTTCTTAGAGCTCTTACTCATTGAGGCATCGGAGTGTCCTTGCAGGTACCCCCCTCCCCCCCCTTCTTCATTCATCAAAAATATTTAGAAAGCCAAGATTATTGGAGAGCTGAGCTGGAAACTTTTCATCATCAAGAACACATCACGAGGAAAATTGTGAGTCATCTAAACGGTCTACAATTCATCCATCAGGTATAAATCTTGACTCATCCAACGATTAAGATTATATCTTGGAGTGTTGTAGGAACATTTTTGCTACAACATCTTTTGGCGCCCACCGTGGGGCAGAGAAGGAATATTCAGAAAAACATATCAAAATCCGTTGCTACATCACAAGCAAGTCGGAGCGATATGAACGGAAATGCATATGCGAGAATGAGACAATATCAGAGTGATGTTGATCACCCATTTTGAGAAGGATTTTAAACCTTACCTATAATGACATTATCAGGATGTCCTTCTGCGAGAACTTATCCCCATATGGGTAAGTAGAGGAAATCGCTGGGTACGTATTACAACATCCCGTTAAAAGAAGGTAACAATCTGAACAAATCCCCAAGATATTTAGATCAGCGTCAAACAAACATGTTAAACTCGCATCCAAACTCCCTTGACAGTAGAGGCTTTCGTGTAGCCTCGCGTATTGTGCAAGTTTATCGGATGGAGTAACACCCGTAGATCTGAGTATGCGTGAAATACTGTAAGAGTTAGATAAGGAAAACAGACTACTGAAAGCTTTACTGGATAAGAGACCGCAAACGAGAATAAAAAGTGTCATTCAACATCAGGGTGCACGATCTTCACATGAGGGTTGACGAGCGCGGGGGGTATGAAGTGATTACGATAGAATACATTAATTATCAGAAAGGAAAGCTCTTAAAGCAAGCAATGTATCAAATAAAAAACACAGCTATGAAAGACATCACAGCGTCGTAGAATCGGAAGGACAATCAGTATCTATTCATCGACAGAACAACATGCGCGAGCGAGAGATATACCCTGACAAGCATGCAAAGTCGATGGTAATTCCTCGAAAAATGAAAGGAGTATTATGACAATAAAAAAGGGAAAGTTTTTCCTTCAAATAAGAGAAAATTTACATGGATATCGTTATGTGAGTAGTCCCCAATGTATGTCATTATGAATGCAATCTTCAAATTTTAGATTAAAAAAAAGACACATATGGACCGACACGTATGAAAATAGTAGTCATCAAAAGTATGCGACATCAACGTCAACGGTCGACCTCAGTTGCAACACAATCAACGTAATTCGCACACGCTCTATTAGCTTAGCCTTGCAAACATCATCGATCTCAAGTTGTATAATCACAAAAAATCAGTGGAAAACATCTTCACTATATCTCTACTCCAACTCAAGTGTTACTTGCTCGTACATGCGCCCTTGGTCGGTTAATCAAACACAAGACTTTTTCAATGGTATAACTCGCTAGACCCAACATTCCAAGTCATCGGTTCTATCAGCAATTTAGGTCGTTGATCCAACTAGTGATCCAGCTCGCCTATCCAATCAACGATGTTATTTCGGATGGATCCAAGTTAAAACTTGCACGAGTTTAAAATAATTAGACCTACACGCCATTGCGAGTTTTACTCACAATATTCGAACAACTAGGGGGAGTCTGGTGAAGACCGTACCTGATAGATAAGCTAGCAGGAGGAAAGTTTTATCGAGTGAAGAGCGGAAACATGAAGCCCAAAACTTCGAACTTCAGTAACTTGGAAATAGTTCAATATTGACTACGAGATGCATATTTTCGATGTTTAATATATCCACGCCTCATAAGGTAAGCCTAAATGATTGGTCAATTCGTTTACAGTAATCATATTTTCTAGTCCTACAACAAATGCAGAATTCACATACAAATTCACAATTCATAAACTAATGCATGACCCACACACTTCGATACTAGCCAGAGTCGTTTAGAAATCTCACATAGCTAAGATCAGACACAAACTTCGGGCATACTAGCAAGAGCAGTTAAATAATAACTCTCGCATAGCTAGCACCGATCCTAACTTGGGTTTGATTAGAGGAATAATTTCAAAAAATATTCCTTGCACGGTATTAGTCAACACTTGCGCAAATTTGTGAGTAAGCTAAATTGGTTTAGCGCAGGCTCAATAATAGCAAGGACCTTGTTCCATAGGCAATGGAACCCCATTTCAGGGCAGTGAGAACCAAACCAACTTGTTATAGCATAGCTCGGTTGAACTCACCAAGCGTTGGTATGTCAAGTTTGGTTGTCATCTTTTAGTATCAAAACTCATCTAGAGTCGCTTGATTAAATACTAGAGTCAACTTCGTTTAGGTTAAACCAGAAAGTCTAGGAATGTTGAGACATATAAGTATTACTCCGAAGACCTGAAGAATGTAAAGAAGTAGCGAACTACAACGATGACATCATCCTTCCACTAGAGGTTAGTAATATTGACTTGAGTTGTTTCATTCCTAACGTATCTTTCAAGTCTTGCTATATTGAAAAAATAACTGCGAAGCTGTATACACTGTACATATTGTATAATACTCTAGTGATGTGACATGATCATAGTATTAGGGAATTAGACTACGAAGTATAACGCTTATCTTTTGAACTTCGTAGATATGACATCGACATAATCTTGTATATATTGTTATGATTATGTGAATGGGTTATGGTGAATATTTCATCCTAGGAAACAATGTTTTACATTTATTTAAAGGAAGTACATTCATGAAGTTTTTTCGTGAATCGAAAGGGAAATCATGAGGCTTATTGGTCCGGCTATTCATTGCAAATCTTTGGATGACCAATATGTGTGAGTTAGTAGAACCGATCTTAACTTATATTATGTATCTTGGTATAACTAATCACAATGCCTAACTTATGATTTGGTATGACTGGTTTTTATTAATTTTTGTAACCGATCCTAAGTAATCACCATGTAATGGTATGATCGATCCTTGAAATTCGTGTGACCGATCCTAGTAATTGGTGTGACCGATCATGAGTATGTGTAATCGATCCTTGTGATTGGTGTAACCGGTCCTGGTAACTGGTGTGACCGATCACAAGTAATACCATGTGAATATGGAACAGAGCTTTGTAACTGGTGTAACCGATCCTAGTGACTAGTGTGACCTATCACAAGTATTTCCATAATTAGGTATAACCGATCCTAGTGATTGGTAGAACCGATTAAACCCATGTATGTGATTTGGTATTTGATCCATCACATAGTAGTATTGGAAAACAGGTGAACCAATTCTAAACTTGTTTGGAAATGTGGTATAACCGATTCCAAGAATGCAAATCCATGTAAATATGAAATAAGGATTTGCAGTGAAAAGATGTCAACATACTTTGAACACGATTAGTAACTCTTATCATTTATTGTTCAAAGATATTCCTTAGTACTCAAGGTGATCCTGTGCCGAAATAAATTGAGAATCTTTTAATTAAGGTTTTAGGTTTTATATGCTTTAATTACCAGCAATTAAATGCATATCTATAGAGAATAAAAATTAGTAATGTGCATTTACTAGTTAGAGATTTTCTATTGAGAGATTTCAGAAATATTGGACAAGCATTTATTGGAATTATGAAAACCGAATTTTGCCATTAATTGCATATCTTGAGAATACTTTCGGTTTTGGAAATTCCTTTGTGTCCAAACATCATTGGTCTATAAATACCTAAGTTTTCATTTCTATAAAACTATCCTAAGAACCAGAAAAACTTCATTTCTTGTTGTTTATGGTGGAGCCGTCTATTCGGAGAGGAAAGTATCCTAATTAGGTGAAATATCTTACGACCGCTCATTTAAAGACTTCCGTGGGATCAAGAAGCTCTACAAGTACCGTTGGTGGGAAACTAGATAATTGTAGTTTTATTAGTTTTCGATTGATTTGATTGACTAACGGTTGTTGAAACTTTGATTGCACCTGGTTTGTTTATTCTTGAGAATCTTCTCTTCTGATATAAGATTCACTACAACTAGATCGAAGTATCGACAAGATCTTTAGAACTGTTGTTAGATCTAAAGACATCTTGTGATAATACATTGTTAACAGAATCCGTTTTGTGCGTGATTGATCACAAGAGATTCAAGTGGTGTTGTGCAAGTTATTGAAGATTAAAGAAGATTTGAAGACGAAGAAGATTTCTTTTTGGTTTTCGTATCTTGTGAATTGTTTGCACAAACCTTGATCGGTTGGGATCCAACTAGAATCAGATTTATTCGATTGATTAGTTGCATGAGATCGGCATTATCAATATATCTCTTTGAGATTTATTTTGATTGAATGCGAATCTATACTTGACTATTTCGGTAGTTAAAGTTAGATTGATCTAACCAGACAAAGGAGTTTATTAGATTAAACGGAAGAGCCTTTGTCAACGACTCATCTATATCTTGTAGCAAAGATTGATTAGAGTGGTTAACCAACAAATTCTTCTTTTGTTGTTTGGAATACGATCCAAAGGACATGTTATTCACGTGTGTGACTCTAGAAGTCGAAGGCGCAGGGATACTGAGGGAACTAAGTAGCTAGGGGTAGTCTGCTTGGTCTCAACTATACGAAGTTGGTTTAGATTTTGTATAGCGGCTTAATTATGAAAGTATTCAAAACTGGACTAGGTCCCGGGGGTTTTCCGCATTTGTGGTTTCGTCGTTAACAAAATCTTGCTGTGCCTTTTACTTTGATTTCCGCATTATAATTGTTTATTATAATAAAGTAAAATACACATATGTTAACTCCGTTATACTTGATAGTGATCCTATAGAGTTTGGTTATTACCGAACCTATTATCAAGTAGCAAACTTTAATTGTCGTATCGTCTCGATCTTGTATCCATAGTCAATCACACAAGTTATCTTGTTGTCGTATTGTCTCGATCTCTTATCCATAGACGATCACACAAAGTGTGAATACCGAAGTTGTTGTATTTTCTTGACTTTGTCCATAGACGATCACACTTGGTAAGAGGACTTATAGATTGAAACAAAAAGATTGCGGTGTATTTGGATAACCTCGTCTTTTCAAATTGTATCAGAGCAGGCATATACGAAAAGAGCTAACAATCTGTGTTTGGTGCGATCCAACCTATAAGAATTGAATCTCATGGCTGATTTAGTTAACGTAGTAGCAGGATTTGATATCTTCAAATTACCGTGCTGGAAGACACGAATGAAGACTGTGAAACTCTCATTTAAGGAACCGTTTAAAAGTTGGTCAGAAACTTACGGTTTTCCAAGAAATTCTCTCTTAAATCTAAGAGACAACCCTCTGATTTCCTCTTGCACTGAATTTTTCAAAGGAGGATATCAATTCAATCCAACAAAATATAATTTTGTTGATTTAAAAGGGTTACATATAATCTCATCAATTGCTTTTGTTTCTCACCGTAAAAATTACATCACTGAGAGAAATTATCTTCTGAAAATCTTAACATTTGTGAATCATACTTTTGGTCCTGTATCATCGATATTCACAAACAATCCTGTCGGATTGGATTTTAGAAGCAACCTAATGAGAAACTACTTTTAACCAGAGAATCTAAATCCTTATTCTCTAAAAGTCACTAATAAAGTAAGAATTCTTACTGTATTAAAAGACAATATTGTAATAAAATATTATTACAATATAATTCGAGCTAAGAAAATGCTTCGATCTTATGAGATTAAGAAAAGGAATTATTCTTTCATCTTCTCTATGAAAAGTAGTCATATGAACTCACCACATAATGGTTTCTTTGAAACCAGTGAAAGGCTAAAAGGAATCAGTAACCTTAACGAGTCAAGTTATTTTATGTTTAAAAATGCCTCAAACATAACTTATAACTTGTGGGTTGTTTTTCGGTTCTATGGGCCAATTTGATTCCTAAAATCTCATGTGTGGATAAAAGTTTGTTTTCGAAAATATGTTTTCTTAAAAATAAATGTATTTTCAATATCGGAAATAAAAACTTGCATTATTCAACAAGTTTTTGAAATATTTTTGAGATAAATATTCTGATTTCTCAAAATATTCATCTTAAGGTTTTCACAAGCATACTTTCAAAGATGATACCGAATGAAGATGTAAGGAGAAAACTGACAACTATGATTCTCACCAAGAAACTTACTCGCATGTTTAAGGGAAAGTGTTATAAAATTATCTATGCGGTGAATGGAATAGTCTGCGGGGAGATTGTCAGTGATTATTGTCTCCACAAGATTGGGAAATATCTTGACTCTTTAGATTCTGACAGGCTGACCCTGTGCAACAATACATGCCATCATTCGATTCAACTCATATCCTCTTCAAAGGTGCATGCATCCAGTCTGCTCGATGGTGTATTAGACCTAATCGTAAGAAGAGTCTTGCTTAACGAAAGAGTTGATGCTGAATGGAGATGTGTAATCTCTTATAAAAACTTGTTGAAAACAGCCTATGAAAACTCTTCAAATAATGTTAAGAATCTTACTAATGCTCTTAATCATTATGAGGATGTTTTGATAAAGTTTTAGTCTCTACTCGACGAGATTTCCTCTTAAACGAAATTATTACAAGAGGGATTAAGAGAACTCTTGCATGGAAACTAGTGGATAACAAAGATGAGTAAGATTAGGTTCTTATTTCCAGAAAATAAGCATCAATGTTTTGATTTATTTCAATTATTGTATATGGTCTATTTTTGAATAAAACTATCATTATTTATGAATAAAATTATTATGTTATAATTGTTCTTGTGATAGTTACCGATTACATAGCATGTGAATGAATGTTTATATTTTTGCTATGTGTATTCGATTTATGAGATGTCTGATTTAGGTTTAAATTAACTTTAATATTCGATCTCATATGATGTGACCCTTATGGTTTGTATGGATTTTTGATTTAGCGGGATTAAGTTCTATCCCATGTTAGTAGGCTTTATCAAAGGATCATAAGGTGTTCCGATTAAAACTCATATGTGAAAAGTCACAATATGTTGAATCAATTTATCTTTACATGAGTTGTGTTTAGCATAACATATGTGTTTCGGGTTTTCAACTTTTGCTATTGGCACACATTAATTAAAACCGTTTCAATCTTTCTCTGGTAAAGGTTGCTTTTGTTATTGTTCTTTTGTTCTTGCGAGAGGATGACAACACACCGGGGGAGAGTTCTTATTTGAACTTGCGCTTAATGATATATCTTTCTGTGGAGAAGAGGCTGCGGAATTTTAGGTAACGAATTTGTTAGTTAACCGTTTTCTTGTTTAAGAAAAGCATGTTTATATTGCATATTGAAAAAAGCGGGGGTATAACAACCACACCAAATAATTCGTTCGGCAATCTTCATGGACTAAACTCCAATATATTTCCGAGAGCACCAACTTAATAACGAGCTCTATCAAGAGATATATTAAAGAGCTTTATCTCTATTTCTAAATGCAATCAGAAAATCAAACAGATAGAAATCCGTGAGCTTGATTGATAAGAGAAATAACTTAGACGGTACCAAAAACCAACGCCCAAGTGTCAATCAAGTTATATCCAACAAACAAGGTCGGATTTATCAACTGATCGAACTACGCACAACCTGTGATATTTCAATTATATAAAAATATAATACTAAAAAGAAATAACATAGACACCAGAAATTTTGTTAACGAGGAAACCGCAAATGCAGAAAAACCCAGGGACCTAGTCCAGATTTGAACACCACACTGTATTAAGCCGCTACAGACACTAGCCTACTACAAGTTAACTTCGGACTGGAATGTAGTTGAGCCCTAACCATGTCTCACACCGATTAAGGTACAGTCGTGATCCTTACGCCTCTAAAACCACGCTGAATTCTGTGCACTTGATTCCCTTAGCGGATCTCACCCACAACTAAGAGTTGCTACGACCCAAAGTCGAAGACTTATAAACAAATCTGTCTCCCATGGATAAGTCTATTCTGATAGATAATCTGTCTCCCACAGAAGTACCTACAAAGTTTTGTTCCGTATTATGATAAATCAAGGTGAACAGGAATCAATTGATAATCCAGTCTTATACTCCCGAAGAGCATCCTAGAAAAATCATTCACCTCACAATAACTTAACTATATGGTAGTATAAGAAGTTACTGCGGAATCACAAAGTCTGAGACAAAGAACTTTGTGACTACTTTTTATATCTTACCTATCAGAGATAAATCTCGAGCAAATCTTAGAGAAGATTATACTCAATACGATAGAACAAGTAAGATCAGAATATGCAACTACAGAGAAAATAATTGGATATGGCTTCACGAATCCCAAATGAAGTCTTCAAGTCGTTAACCTAATATGGTTTTGGAAAAACCTAGGTTAAAGGAGAATCGACACTAGTACGCAACTAGGACACAAGAAAGTGTCGGGATTAGGTTTTCCAGTTGCTAGAGTTCTCCCTTATATAGTCTTTCAAATCAGGGTTGCTTACAATCAAAGCTAAGATAGCTTAGTAACAAAACATTCAATATTCACCATTATATGAAATCCTAATTTAAGATTCAAGCTAAGTCTGCTTAAAAATAAAGAAATTAATCTCTACCGTTAGATGGTCTTATCTTGTTACACACAAATGAAATATACCTTTATTTAGATATGGGTAACCGTACCTAAACGTGTATATTGATTTGGCTAATAACAGTTAACCGAAGTTAAGAATATGAACACTTTTGTCTTAACCATATTCATCTAACACTTATAAATCAAATATGATGATCAATCAAACATGAAAGATAATCAAATGAATCTAATTGTGTTGCACATAGAGTTGTTCAATTGTTCACTATCTCATACAAATATATATGAACAAATTGAAACAAAATCGGATTGATTCGTAATCGTACAAAGTACTTATACAAGAATCAATTCATGAACATTAAGCCACGGTTTGCAAAGATTGCATTCCTTAATTCATAAATGTTTTAGTTCATGAGTATGAGAAATATACTCAACCGATTTTAGAACTTAAACCAGTGTGTGCGCTCACCAGGTATGCGAACAATAGCTCCGGACCTTGGCATGTCCAGCCATTCGCATACCAGGTACGCGACCAGCCGTCCCGGACCCAACTCAGGTAGAATCATTCACATACTAGGTACGCAAACAAGGTTCCCGGACCTGAATCACTACAAAATAGTTCGCATACTAGGTATGCATACCATGTTGTATCCATCCATGGTTAATTGTTCTAAACTCTTATTTCAATCATTGAAACATCCTTAGAAGACGACAATAGTTGTCTCACACAAATCATGTAAGATGTTACAAGGAGATTTTCACATGATCATATTTGACTCATTATTTAGTTTCCAACAAATAAATTGTTTCCAAATAAACTCGTCAAGAATAATGATGAACATATTTAAAGCAAAAAGCTTTCCAACACATATTTCTAGAAAGGTATAAGCGAGTTAAACTCAGCTCGAAATATCAAATGTGTATAATGTAAAAGTCTATATAGCTATATGACTTAGTCTCATTAGGAGATAGAATAGAATAGACTTCTGAGTGATAGATAAGTTTTAGTCTCCACATACCTTTTGTTTATGAAGTTCCTCCAAGCTCTCCTCAGTAGATCTTCGTCTTCAATCGATGAACGATGTGAAGTCTAAAACTCAACTACACATTCTATCCTAAACCAATACATGGCTATAAGTAGACTAGAAATCAGGACTATAGTTTTGATCAACTAAACTTGACAAACAAGCTTGAGATAGCAACGCTTGCGAGTTCGACCGAGCAGTGCTCTAACAATCTCCCCCTTTGTCAATTTTAGTGACAAAACTATCAATACATATGGATTACAAAATAAATAAACTTTGTAGCTTCTCATCCATCATGCTTGATTTCCTTGGCTCTTCAACATTCCTTGAATTCTTTGCTACTCCAAGTACTCCGGTGATTCTGAAAATGTTCAACTCAGCATCATTGTTGTTGAAGATCCGTAGCCATAACAATAAGAAAACAGATGTTCTCAATCATTGTTATACAGTGTCATAGTATTATTACGCAACATCAAAGTCCAATTACATCACAACTTTGACAATAATACTACGGTGATATGTATCACTCCCCTTAGTCAATACTTCATCTCATAATGAAAACCACTCCCCCTTTCATAATGATCCGTAAACCATATGTATGTAGTGTGAACTACCAAATAATTCTCCCCCTTTTTGTCAATATAAATTGGCAAAGGTAAAATTCTCAAAGAGATCATTCATGACTAAAATAGAACATATCAACTTTGTTTCGATGATTTCACATAGTCGAAACTTAGTGTATTCATCAAGGAGTTTATAAAGATACAAGATAACTCCTACAATATTCCACAGCCGCACTCCCCCACAAAGATTTGGCAATTAAGCACAAGTTCAATTAAGAACTCTCCCCCATATGATGTCATTCCCAAGAGAACAACATGAGCGACCTTACTTTTACAAGAAAAGAAGGATTTCTTTTGGACATTAACAAATCACATGAATTTGTATCCAGTAAACTCGAATAAATTAACCACAAGAAGACCTTGTTGATTAATTTAATCGGAAACGCTCAACATAAGAGAACTTACGGAGCCATACAATACTTTCACATAAAAGTGGATCAGGGAAAGTTCAATACTGCGGAATTTTCAAAAGTTCATTCTATCTTTTATCAATATTTGCATAAAGACATAATAGACTTAACTTTTGAGCATTTATGAGATACTAGCACAGTTCACGAACGTAATACATCTCATAAGTAATTGAATATATGAAATCAAAAAGATTAAATACTGCAAACATCATCTTCCAAATAACTTAGAATTAATTAAATAAATCTAAAAACATTGCAAGATGAAAATCGTTGGAAATAGCTATGTGTAATCACAATAATTGCAATACCAAACCCTAGTTATCCTTCTTAAATATAAGAATAAATTCTCATAAGAAGTTTCCTAGAAAACAAAACGAAGAGACAAACTTTTAAGAAACAAACTCGTAAAGAACATACAAGATGATTTTCCCTTAGAAGGTAGAATCAATCTTTTTTGCACGGTTTTACACCAAGAATGGCTACCAAAGGCGTATAAAAAGATTTTCTTAAAGAAGAAAATACAAAGTCATTAACGACCATGCACCGTAGTTCACATAAGAGGATTGTGAACATTCAAGAATCCCTGAGTAACGTGTACTACTGCCCATTCTTGAACTTTCTTCTTTGTGATTCACCAAAAACATTCTTAAAAAGCTACAAAGGAGCTTAGAATAGAAGTACTCCAAGAATCCAAGTGCCCAAGTCCAAGAGAAGTGGTACAAGTGCGACGAAACGAAGCAAAACACTCAAAAACAAGATACGGGACAAAGACCAAACTTAACTCATCCAAATTCAGAAATTCTCATAACCATTTTGAAGAGAATTCAAATAGGAAGATAATGCAAAAATAATGAGGTCATTCCGAGTTCGGACGAAGAAGTTACGGCCAAAACAAGTTGTCAAACATTGACGTCTACAGGCCAGTTCGCAAACAATGTTCGCAAACGGATGTAAAGATGTTTGCAAATGGTGTTCGCGAACTGAAATCCCTGGATTTTAATTTTAAATTATGGTATGCATACATGGTATGTGTACCATGAAGGCCAACCATCCCGAACTACTATTTTCAAACCTAAACATTTAAGAACCTTAAGCACAAATCAAGTTAGGTAGACATGAACGATACACAAGGTACATGGATCATTTTAAGTACTTTAAGAAAATAATAAAAACATAAATCTTGCTCAAGTTTATAGACATACCTTTTTATAGGAATCAAATCGAATTCTACAGCCTTACCAAAGATTCAAAATTTTACCAAACATAATATGTGCTCCCCAATTCTTATGCTTCCTTCACCGTGTTCATAGCAGGGAATTTCTTGGTGAGGATGCACTTCCAACACAATCAAGTTGTGTTGAGGTGAACAATGTCTTGCTCACCACAGGTGATAGAAACCGACTTTTCCGCAACTATGGATTTTTCACAATCTATAGTCTTTGGCTTAGTTCGTTTATTCTTCCACCAATTCTTGTGTTTCACATTTGAATTATCATCAAAGAACTTTTTAACTTCCAACATCATGGATACTGCCTTCTCCATAGTCATGGAATTTTCTGGGAGATCATTCCTTTCCGCACTCAAAGTGTCATTGAATTTCATTGGTACCCACTTCTGAGTGCGTTTGGGAACAACCAGAACCTTCTTCCCATTACTCTTTTATAGATTTCTCGGAAAAGAATTGGACTGACTATTCTTTTGCAAGTTAGTCTTTCTCCAATTGGGAGCATCGGATCTTGTCTTCGTCCTTAAAAAGTTATCCTTTTGATAATCATTACGATTGTGAAAAGACTTCGTATGACGTTTATAGGCAAAACTAGGTTTATCACAGCACTAATTCCTTTGCCTAAAGGTTGGACGTTCACATCTTGTAATGTCAAGGGTATTAGCCTTAACATATGATCTAGGTTTAATCACTTCTTTTGACACCCAAACAAGAATATCACGAAGTTTTTCATTCCTTATAGAAAACGACATCTCCTTTCCAGGTGACCTCTGTTTCCTCAATAATGATAAATATAAGGAACGTTCTTACCCAGATTCATGTGTGCTGGTTTTGGAGGTTTATACTTTGCTCTTTCGAACCTTAACTTCCGGTGGAGGAATTTCACTTTTGCCATCAGTGGAAACCTTTTGTTGAGAAGAATCACTAGCCTTGACAAATTTTACCTCTTTGCTAGAACTTGGAGCATCTATTCCTTTATATCCCGACCCTCGTGTATCACGATGATTTTTACTTGCTCCTAGCATAGTGGTTAATTTGTTTGAGCTAGTATTGAACTTTTTCAAGTCCTCTTCCAACATCTTGATTTTATCAAGAGCATCAGCTAAATCAGCCTCAAGGCGTTTTTATCGAGCGAGATAAGCGCTTTCTCTATCATCAAAACTTGTTTGCTAGGAGTTAAACCTTGCTTCAGTTGCTGCAAGTTTTTCTTCCAACTTATAGAAATCTTGACGAATATTATCACATTCAAGTGACTTTTTACTTAGGTCATTCACACGATCTTTGAGCATCGAATCATTAATGTTATTCCAAGAATAAAGAACTGAGTAAATTCTTCTCAATTTCTTATTTTCTCGACAGAGATAGGTTAGCAAATGAGTGACAGAAAAAGTCGTCAACTTTTCCACCGGTTTCAACAACTTAACATACTCTGAGATTTACTCGTCAAAATCTCTATCAATATCTGATTCACCTTCGTCAGAAAGTTCATCCAACTGTTCTTGTAGGTGCATTTCCTAGTTATCAACAGTTTCTACATCACGAGGATGTTTAGATATTGACCTAGATATGACAGTTCTCTCATGTGAATTTAAGCTTTGAAAAACATCCGGTAATTTCTGAACTGGTACGTTATTAGAGATAGACTCGTCCATAAAAATCAGATTGCTTCAAACACAGACTTATTAGGTCTTAGCATGTTTTCCTACTCTGATACCAATTGAAAAAGTGGGGTATAACAACCACACCCAATAATTCGTTCGGCAATCTGTATGGACTAAACTCCAATATATTTCCGAGAGCACAAACTTAATAACGAGCTCTATCAAGAGATTTATCAAAGAGATTTATCTCTATTTCTCAATGCAATCAGCAAATCGAACAATTAGAAATCCGTGAGCCTGATTGATATGAGAAATAACTTGGATGGTACCAAAGACCAATGCCCAAGTGTCAATCAAGTTATATCCAACAAACAAGGTCGGATTTATCAACTAATTGAACTACGCACAACCTGTGATATTTCAATTATATAAAAATATAACGCGGAAAAGAAATAACATAGACACCAGAAATTTTGTTAACTAGGAAACCGCAAATGCAGAAAATCCCCAGGACCTAGTCCATATTTGAACACCACACTGTATTAAGTAGCTACAAACACTAGCCTACTGCAAGTTAACTTCGGACTGGAATGTAGTTGAGCCCTAACCAAGTCTCACACCGATTAAGGTACAGTCGCGTTCCTTACGCCTCTAGAACCATGCCGGATTCTGCGCACTTTATTCCCTTAGATGATCTCACCCACAACTAAGAGTTGCTACGACCCAAAGTCGAAGGCTTGTAAACAAATCTGTCTCCCACAGATAAGTCTATTCTGATAGATAAATATGTCTCCCACAAAAGTACTTACGAAGTTTTTATTAGTCTTATGATAAATCAAGGTGAACAGGAACCAATTGATAATCCGGTCTTATACTCCCGAAGAGCAGCCTAGAAAAATCAACCACCTCACAATACCTTAATTATATGGTAGTAGAAGAAGTTACTGTGGAATCACAAAGTCTGAGACGAAGAAATTTGTGACTACTTTTTATATCTTACCTATCGGAGATAAATCTCGAGCAAATCTTAGAGAAGATAGTACTATATACGACATAACAAGTAAGATCAGAATACACAACTACAGAGAAAATAGTTGGATCTGGCTTCACAAATCCCAAATGAAGTCTTCAAGTCGTTAACCTAATATAGTTTTGGAAAAACCTAGGTTAAAGGAGAATCGACTCTAGTACGCAACTAGGACACAAGAAAGTGCCGGGATTTGGTTTTCCAGTTACTAGAGTTCTCCCTTATATAGTCTTTCAAATCAAGGTTGCTTACAATCAAAGCTAAGATAGCTTAGTAACAAAGTATTCAATATTCACCATTAGATGAAATCCCAATTTAAGATTCAAGCTAAGTCTGCTTAAAAATAAAGCAATTAATCTCCATCGTTAGATGGTCTTAACTTGTTACACACAAATGAAATATACCTTCATTTACATATGGGTAACCATACCTAAACGTGTATATTTAGTTGGCTCAATAACAATTAACCGAAGTTAGCCATATGAACACTTTTGTCTTAACCACATTCATCTAACACTTCTAGATCAAATATGATGATCAATCAAACCTGAAAGATAATCAAATGAATCTAATTTTGTTTCACATAGAGTTGTTCAATTGTTCACTATCTCATAGAAATATATATGAACAAATTGAAACAAAATCGGATTGATTCGTAATCGTACAAAGTACTTATACAAGAATCAATTCATGAACATTAAGCCACGGTTTACAAAGATTGCATTCCTTAATTCATAAATGTAATAGTTCATGAGTATGAGAAACATACTTAACCAATTTTAGAACTTAAACCACTGTGTTCGCTAACCAGGTACGCGAACAACAGCTCTGGACCTTGGCATGTCCAGCCGTTCGCATACCAGGTACGCGACCAGCCGTCCCGGACCCAACTCAGGTAGAACCATTCGCATACTAGGTACGCAAACAAGGTTCCCGGATTTTTACAGTTAAAACCGGTCGCATACTAGGTATGCAAACAAGGTTCCCGGACCTGAATCACTACAAAACTGTTCGCATACTAGGTATGCATACCGTGTTGTATCCAGACATGGATAATTGTTCTAAACTCCCATTTCAATCATTGATACATCCTTAGAAGACGACAATAGCTGTCTCACACAAACTATTAGCTTCAAGTAATTTTCAAGTGATCGAATGATCAATACGAAACTTTCTAAGTCGATATCAAATGATTGTCTCACACAAATCATGTAAGATGTTTCAAGGCAATTTCCACATGATCATCTTTTGACTTAATATTTAGTTTCCAATAAATAAATTGTCTCCAACTATACTTGTCAAGAATATGATGAACATAGTTAAAGCAAAAAGCTTCCAACACATATTTTGAGAAATACATAAGCGAGATAAACTCAGCTCGAAATATCAAATGTGTATAATGTAAAAGTCTATATAGCTATACGACTTAGTCTCATAAGGAGATAGACATCCTTAGAAGACGACAATAGTTGTCTCACATAAACTATTAGCTTCAAGTAATTTTCAAGTGATCGAATGATCAATACGAAACTTTCCAAGTCGACATCAATTGATTGTCTAACACAAATCATGTAAGATGTTTCAAGGCAATTTCCACATGATCATCTTTTGACTTAATATTTAGTTTCCAACAAATAAATTGTCTCCAACTAAACTTGTAAAGAATATGATGAACATAGTTAAAGCAAAAAGCTTCCAACAAATATTTCGAGAAATAGATAAGCGAGATAAACTCAGCTCGAAATATCAAATGTGTATAATGTAAAAATCTATATAGCTATAAGACTTAGTCTCATTAGGAGATAGAATAGAATGGACTTCTGAATGATAGATAGGTTTTCTCCACATACCTTTTGTTGATGAAGTTCCTCCAAGCTCTCCTCAGTAGATCTTCGTCTTCAATCAATGAACGCCGTGAAGTCTAAAGCTCGACTACACATTCTATCCTAATACGAGACATAGCTATAAGTAGACTAGAAATCAAGACTATAGTTTTGATCAACTAAACTTGACAAACAAGCTTGAGATAGCAACGCTTGCGAGTTCGACCGAGCAGTGCTCTAACACATATATTTTGCTTTTTCTTAACAAAATTTCGGTACAGTTGATACGTTCCATTATATTGTGATATCTTGTTACTAGCTTATAGACTTTGTCTCGGATTAGCTTGTCCTATCTTGTTAACAAAGTCTATAAGCTTGTCCTATCTTGTTACTAGCTTATAGACTTTGTTCTAATGATTGCTGAAATTTTGCAGTTTGCTGAGTTAACAACACGAGAGACTCCTCTAGGCTTAGGATTTTCTTATCCGACTGATTCTGAAATTGACCTTGTCCCGAAGGATTCTTAGCATAACTAAAACCTGGTGGAGCATTAGAGTTACTAAACTGACCTTGATTCTGGCCCTTAGACCAAGCAAAGTTTGGATGGTTTCTCCACCCAGGGTTATAGGTTTCTGAATATGGGTCAAATTTATGACGATTCTCGAGTCTAGTGTTATTATAAAGAGCATTGGCTTGCTCTTCATTATTATGGCCTTCCCAAAAAGGCTCCAATCTACCACTAGTGTGACCCATTTCTAGAGCTTCTAACCTTTTAGCTATCGTTGCAATCTTGGCATCTGATTCAGAGCCTCCTTCTACCCTATTAACGTTTCCTCTGCTTAGAAGAATTGTTTTCCGGGGTTCCCTACTATTTTCCCATTGTTGGGTCTTGTCGGCGGCTTCATTCAAAAATGCCATTGCTGCATCAACGGTTTGGTTCTCAAACCCACCTGGACACAGAGCTTCAACCGTGGTTATTGTGGAGTAATCTAAACCCTCATAAAGGATCTGAACTAGCCTAACCTTTTCTAAACCATGGTTAGGACATTGTGTTAACAAATCATTAAACCTTTCCAAATACCTATACAAAGATTCTCCCTCTTGTTGTGAGAATGTGCAGATTTGCGTCCTAATCGACGATGTTTTATGCCTAGGGAAAAACTTATTGAAAAAGGCAGATGTAAGTTGTTCATATGTTTCGATTGACTCAGAAGTCAAACTATACATCCACGATTTGGCTTTATCTTTCAGGGAAAAGGGAAATAACCTAAGTTTCAAAGCATCATCATATAAGCTTCTAATTCTTAGGGTACTACAAATTTCTTCAAAATCCTTAACATGGAAATAGGGGTTCTCATTTTCTTTCCCTAAAAAGATTGGGAGCATCTGTATGGTCCCAGGTCTAAGCTCATAATTGGCTTATGTTTCAGCTAACTTAATACACGAGGGACGAGTGGTCCTAGTCGGATTTAACAAAGCTTTCAAAGTAGCCATCTCTGGAACTATCGGAGTATTAGGGATTCTCTCTTCAGGAGAATGTTCAACACAGGACTCTCCGAAAATTGGACCTTCTAGATTAAGGTAATCGAGACGCTTAGAATTGCTAGGCTTTTCTTTTACAAATCTACCTAGGGCGTCTCTTTTACGTTCAGTCATACATAAGATTTTCCTAAAATTGGAAGGATAAGCAATCACAAATCAAGGACGACTCAACCAAATCAACCCTATTGATTTCTAGCAAACAAAAAGCATGATGACTCCACTTAGATTGTTTCTAGACCAGCTTCTACTCTTCCAAGAGGCAACTGGGTACAATTTTAGCAAACCTCGTAGGACGATCCGAATAAAGTAAGTCGAAGAGAAGTAGGAGAAGCTCAAAGGAGCTTTGATACCCCTACCTCTTTGGCAACGCTTCCCTGGGTTACAAGGCGGCTCTAATCGACTTACAGTAATCTTCCTGAACTTTGAGTTAGGCTAACAAGATACCCAATATGATCCTTTTGAACGACTTTCCTACAAGCTCGTTACCCTATCGGTCTCGTTCTAGTCAATATTTTAAGCTTGGGTTCGCGTTTGGTATCGTTTTCCTAAGGCGGGAAAGAAGAGAACGGTGATGAAATCCGAACCCTTATCTTGTATGGCCAGGCCTTGCCCTTTACTAGAAAAGTAAATGTCCGTATTCAGGTCCTCAGCAGATATGCACCTTAAGGAATACAGTAACTCGCTGACAAGGGATTCGCGAGTGTTCAGAACCTTACCTCCCGTTCCAGACGGGGGATGAATCGGTTGTAGTCGACTCGGGCCACTGACTCCTGTGTCAGTGTACGAACCCAAGGTGCAGAGACAATATCGTAATTTTCCTCCTTCTCTGCAAACAGTTTTATAATTTAAGGTACCCTTCTGTAGGGTATAAAAAATAAATAATGTCCAGAGTCCAAAAGTCCAAAAAAAAGAAAAGAAAAATTACAAAATAATAGAGAAACCCTAATACAATTTTTTTCCCCTAAAATAAACAAAACCCTAAATAAAAAAATAAAAAAAATAAATTAAAGAAAATAACTAAAATAAAATTGTCTTCTTTTCCGTTCTTTTCGCTTTAATCTTTAGCTCCAAGTCTTTACGACATCACCAAACTCCTTGGCTCAATTTTTTTCTTTATGTTCCAAAACCTGTAGACAAAAGATAAATACCCAAAAGCGTAAAATAGAAGAAAAAAAATACAAAAAAATAAATAAAAATAAATCTAAAACCCTAAAAACAAGTCCCCCGCAGCGGCGCCAAAAATTGATGTGAATTTTAAGTTGTTGTAAAAAGTGATAAGTAGAGTTCGTTCAACTCGGGCTTGTGAAGGATTTTCGAAAATTAAATAAAGTTGTTTTAACAATAATAAGAAAATACCGAGACTCTGGATTCCACCATTGACCAATTAAGTGATAAATTCTAATCAATATTCATGCAATTTTTTTCTTTTAAAGTGATTCTAATATTTTGCCTTTAATAGATTTTTGAAGTAATAATTGTAAGCACGAAGCATGAAACATCAAAAGTATTAAAACCAAGCATGTCCCATCAAAACACTTCACAACTACTCAATAAAAACTAATTTTTCTTTTAAGTTCTATGCAAATAATCATGTAAAACAATTGCAATAAATAATTAAAATAGAACTATACCACTTTTCATGGAACAATGGCTTCCTCCGTCGCCTCGGCTAAGGGGTTTAGCTCCTCATATTAACCACTTGCTCAAAATACATCTTTGGTGTTCAAAAGTTGATTAAAAGAGTGAAAAGTGTTAAAGCAGCGGATTCTGTAGTTGCTGAAGGTCTAAAACAGAAGTCGGAATCGTTGTTGAAGGGCTTCGGTGATAGCAGGAAGGTGCGACCGTATCTCGTTGTCACTGAAAATAAGTCTGCCTCTGCAACTGACTCCGAGGGTCTTATGTTCTTCGTGTTCTTCTTCTTCTTCGCAGCAGAAACAAATTTCAACTCGTGATTTCAGCTCTCTGTTCTCTTCTAAATTTCTCCAAAGTGTTCGCCCCTTCCTTGGCCTCTCTAGAGCTTATATATCCCTCACAGGTCGGTTTAAACTCGATCAAAATCTCTTTTTCTTCCACCAAAAGTCTCGGACTTTTTTTATTTTTCTTTTCCTCTTCTACACGTCTCTAGAAGTGATATTATCGGTTAGATGATAGAATCAAATCACTAGGATATCTTCTCTCCAATTCTTCACGTTTGTTTCCAAGAATAAACCAATAAGTTGCCCGTAATATTTTTTTTTCTTCTGTTTTCGCCAAATCACTAAAAATAAGAGGATTTGATCCCTCTTTTTAACTCCAAAACACGTCACATTCCTTGTTTAATCATATCAAGCCCATACTAATCCAAAACATCCAAAAATATCCGAAAGAACCCATCCAAAAATCGATCCAAAACTTGCCAGGAAGTTACGCAGGCGACATTTGGTTTTCCCGCCAAAAATGAAATTCAAACGAAGGGGATGACCTCCCCTTATCCAGACCATCGGTGCAAATAGAAAGTGGATACCCCTTAGTAATTTTCTCCCATAAGCACAAAAACCACTTTTTGAGCCAAATTCGCCGTAAAAGCCCATTTTTCCAAAAACACCTACAAGGGATAAAATACCAAAATTAGTGCAAAAATGGGTACTAACACTATACATAAAAGAGATGAAAATAGACACATAAATGCGTCTATCATCCCGTACTTTACATGTAGTTCATCACATGCAATACGATCTTCAAAGATCGACGAGTCTAAGTTAACTGCCTCGTTAAAACTTCGTCAGGAAAAACCCAGAGGGACAAAATCTGAACTAAAGAAAAAGAATACAATATTAATTAAACTTAGAATATAGTTGGATGCATATACGTTGCCTCATTAAAACCTTGACAAGGAAAACCCAGTGGGATAAAACCTTGACGAAGGGAAAAGAGTACAACGTGACAGATGCAAGTAAAGGTGATCTCTTGCAGATGATCACCGTTGAAGTTGACTAGTTGCTTCACAACTACTAAGGAAGAAAATCCTCGTGGGAAAGACAATAGCCTTAGCAGGGAAATTACATTCCCTGTGTTTGTTATTGTCTCATTAAAAACCTTGCCAAGTAAAAAAACCCTGTGGGAAAAAGCAACCTCGGTGAAGGGAAATAGTTCAACACACCATTAGATGCTCCCCCTGATGTCAGATAATTTTAATTAGTCTAATGCAGTCAAAAGGAGTTTATCACACTGTACTTTGGTGACTTGAATATTTATAAGACCTTGTTGTTGATTCTGGAAGTTACGTTGCTCAACAGACTATCGCGTTTCATTTCTTTGATTCGGATATTTTCAGTAATATCAACGCGATCTTTATGTCTTCAACGTTCAACATACTTGATGTTTTTAGTGTTGTCTCGCTAAAAACCTTGTCGAGTAACAAAACCCTTTGGGAAAAACTATTCTCGATCGAAGGGAAAAGAGTACAACACCACTTTAATTTCGAAATAAAGTATGTCGACATCATATCCTTAGATCCTCCCCCTGATGTCGGCATCTCCCCCTGATTACTTTCAGAGTTGTTCCAGACAGTTCCTTTAGTCATGTACTTTTCGAAACTAAATATCGGTAATGACTTAGAAAATAGTTTACCATATCTCCCCTGATTACTTTCGTTGGAGAAGATATTATTGTTCCTTCATAATCAACAACCTTTGGATTGCAGTTCCTTTAGCATTCCTTTTTTATGTCTTTGTAGGGATAAAACAAGCTCATGTCAATGGTTACTTTTAAGTATATGATTACGTTCATTATACCATTCCAATGACGTTGCATTGGCGCTGAGCTATATCTAGCTAACAAGTTTCCTGAGGATGTAAAATTTAATCGAGTATATTATTATACTAAGTACAACAATGCGTCTATTGTACTTAGATATGGAAAGTTCATTTCCCGACACAACTTCGTCATCTTCCTTTAGACGAATTGGTCATTTATGTACATTTGAAACTCGACTAATCATGGGAGTGCTAGCAGGATGCATGTTCTTTTTAAATTGTCTGACAATGGGACATATGCAAACTGGTGGAATAATATACCACAAGCTCGGTCTTCTAGTTCAGAACATAGATAAGATCGAGGTTTCCCAGGATTTTCATCTCAAATTCAGATTTTAAATAGCTTGTAAGTTCTCTTATTCCATTAAGAGTACTTATCATATCCATACCGTCGACATAGATAGCTATAATTCTGAATCAGGAACTTATTTAATACGCATGGCACAAAACCTTAATTATTTATCCCTTCCCAATCAAATAGTCACTTAGACGGATATACCACATCCTCCTGATAGTTTAAATCAATAAGTGAGTGTTTCGGTGTAACTGCAAACACACTCTGTGGTTTAGAGTTATTCGACTTGGGAAGCAAAAGGCTATCATGCACTTTTGCAAATATCTTATGAGTCTAAATATCTAGGGATATAACCCCATCTATGTAAGGACCCTCAAGCTCGTCAACGCTTTTTGACTGGTCAAGTGATGATCAAGATACGATTTGGCCGCTAATGACTCGCTTAGTTTAACACGAACGCTAATTAATAGAAATTAATCTAACAACGATCTAGATACGAAACTAGTATCATTGAATAGGTATCGAAAAGTTATGCGCAATGGGCTACTCGAACGTGCCATCTGAATACCGGACGAAGAAGATATCATCAGATTTGTATGAGGGGCAAAATAGTCATTTTATAGCTAACCGACTTGGCAGCCCTTATCTTTTGGTCGAGTGCCTTTAACAATTCGGGTCGGCCTTATCTCTAGCCAAATCGAGAGGATAAACTCGTATTCCTTCTCTTCTTCTCTTTTATTTTCTTCTTCCTTATTTCTTCTTCATCTTCGTTTTCTTCTGTTCTTCTGCGAACGATTCTGAGAGTTTGTGAGAGATCGATTGAGAGAAGTGTTCGATGAAGCGATTATATGATGGAGGTGTTGAGGTAGTGGTGAATCGTGAAGGAGGAGAGTTAGGGGATTGATATAGTTCTCCTCGAGATGATGAAACAGAGAATCAGAATTAGGGTTTTTAGATTTAGTTTTGAGGTTTGAGTGATTGGTGATGAAGAATAAGAAGGGTTCGTATTAATTTGTCGATGTGAAGCTGTTCTTTTGAAGAATCACAAATCAGGTGAATTAGGGTTTCATAGAAATAACTTAGAGAAGTTGTAGAAGATGAAATTGATGTTCTGGAAGAATGTTTTGAGATGGGTATTGAGCGATTGGATTAACTAGAGTCAGAGATGAAGAGTAATTCGAGTTTGATGAAGTTAGGGTTTTAAAATTGATTGTGAAGCTAGGGCTTGGTTCTGTTAATAAGGAAATGATGGAGTTATCTCTGGTGATGAACTGGTTGATGTTTGAGCAAATCTGATTTGAGGTAATTGTCTTCTTAATAACTTACTAAAGCTATTAATTTCAGTTTATGAGTTTATGGATGATGATGAATAAATAATGAAGCTGAAGTTTATAGTTTAGAGTTCGTTGAATTTGCAAGTAAGTTAGTAGAACTGGTGGTTTGTGAAGATTGAGATTTGAATTGGGTTGTACCGAGTTTGGTGGATTATGCTGGTTGTTGATAGTAGTTGAGAGTTTGAGATGGGCAGTGGAACTGAAATTGCAGGTGGAGATGTCATGGTTAGTTAGATGAGATGGCATTGGTTGTGGTGCTGCTGATATGAATGATGTGTGAAATACAAGGACTGTTGTTGGGTTCTGCTGAATGTGGAGATGGGGTTGAGAAATAAAATGTTGCAGGTGGAATTGAGTTACCTAGTAGTGGCTCTGCGGCTGTTGCTTAGTTGCAGGAGGTGTTGAATGTTGACTTGAGTTACAGTTGTAACTAGTTGAGTTAGTGGAGTTACAAATATTATAGGAAAAGATGAACTGAAGATGTTAGCCATTACAGATGGTTATAAGGAATGTATTTGGGGTTGGAGTGGTATCTAAGGATGTTGGTGTTGTCTGTGATGTTGAAGTTGCAGGGGAGAACAGTGAATGTTGGAGGTGTAGAGTTATTGAAGTGTGTGTGTGTATGAATTGATAGTAGTGTATATGAAACTGAAGTTGAGATGGACATTGTAGATATGTGATGCAACTGTGGTTGTTTTTGAAGATGAATGTTTACTGTGTGGTGTTGAAATTAGGATTATAGTTAGTGTTTGTTGTGAAAAGCTTAAAGCTGCAGTTGCAGGTAAACTTAGTTTGTTATTGTAAATGAAGTTTGAAGTTTATATAAGAATGAATGAATTGATGTTGATATGTTAAAATGGAAGTTGAGAATGTAGGATTTCTAGCTGAAGTGAAGCTGCTTTTGATTTATGCCTGTTAGTCATCCCAGTCAGTTTAGCTGACTCACCTGAATCAGTCTTAGTGACTGAGTTAACCCTATTAATCTGAGTTGGATCGTTTTGACTCAGAACTGTCTCAGTAGACCTTGACCTTGACTGTTGACTCCCTTGATTAGTTAGACTGGACTCTGACTTAAACGTTGACTGTTAGTTGACTTTGACCGTCAGTTTGGCAGTTAACGACTGTTAGTTGACTAGGATGAACCCAGTTTTCTTAAATTGATGTTTTGGACCCTTTATGGTCTGATTTAGCCTTTGTTCCTTCTATAAAGTTGTAGATATTCATAAGACTTAGCTATGGACTATAAAATCAACCTAATTGGATTAATATACTTTTAGTTATGCTAAAATTAGAGAATGAAAAGGGGTAAAGTCATAAATGGGCTTATAACCATTAGATAAACTTATATGATTATTTTATGAGCCATTTTGGTTAGAGTCTTAGAGTTCTTGTATGATTAACAGTTAGTCTATATTAACAACGATCGAATCAAAAGATTAACCAGTGGATCGTGGATCTCGAGGTAGGCGTGGCTTGTCATCAAAAGAGGTGGGAATATACATTTAACTCTTTTGTAACTATTGTTGTTTCTTTTACAAAAGTTTATGCTTAACAAACTCATGCATTATCTGTTTCTACATTCCATGCTTTGTTTAAATTGCATTACGATAATTCTGTTGATTCTGTTGATTTTTCCATGGTTTGTAAAGGACTTGTAATGTTTGTTTGTCATATGAATTGTTATGGGAAATAAGAATTTCCACCTGTGGTATATAGGATACGCTCCTTCACGTTTATATCTACTTACTTTCAGCTTTTATGCTATGGCTAGGGCGATACACCACAATATTATTATTCGGTGTGGAATTGACATCAATATTATACATTGTTTGAAAGAAGGAGTTTGTCCATATACATGTTTGTTTGTTTCAGTGACTTGGTCGCTATTTAATGTTTGGGAACACATGTATTGTTTTCCAAATCTTGCTTATGATTACTTAAAAGTTAAATGTTATTTCTACTGGGCACCCCTTTTAGGGATGATGTGCTCACCCATTCCCACTTTCAGTTTCAGAGACAGATCAGAGTTGCGCAGCGAAAGCTTCAAGGGTTGAGTTCGTTAGTTGGTTAACTTCTGCTATGTTTATTATGTTGTATATCCTATTTGTAAACCAAATGACTATTGTATATGTATCATTTGAGAGGAGTTCTTGTATTTATTTCAGAGCGGGGCTAGTTTTTGGGTTAAGTTTTGTAGCAGGTTTCTTAATTGAATGCTTAAGTATATGATTTAGATTCTTAGTGACTCTGTATTTAGTTAATCTCTTGGATTAGTCAGCTGCTAGCTTTGGGGGCGCTACAATCTACCATGTTTCAAACTCTTTTGAAACTACCAAGCAAACTAATTAAATGAACATTATGATGTTCAAAAGAGTAAGCGATCCAGGGGTTTGTGAGAAACCTCGCGCCACAAGGTGATTCTTTATACTTTAAGACCTCATTCTTCTCACCACACTTTGTGACAAATAACCACATATGTCTCACAGGCTTTACACTTGGTTGGTTAGCACTACCACACCAAATACCCGTATATTTATCAAAGAACTAAGTTCTACCTGGATTGCGTAGGATGAATATGCTATTTATTTGAAATTAATCAAAATAAAGCATGATTCGATCTCATTGTGCTCTACTTCTGGAGCAACTATTTATGGATTATATCATCACTGTGCGCATGATCCTTCCATTGATTCATGTGCATTCTCATAATCCGTCAGGATTTCATTGTTCTCTAGAATCATTTAAAACTTCGGAGCGTCCTCCCGTTTGATTCACGGACATTTAAAGACAATCTTATGAAATGATTTCAGATGATATAATTAGGTTGTGCCTAACTCATCTATTTCCTTTCTAGGTGAGCACTGATCGAACCTAGTGGTCTCTCCATCTTCCTTTATGGAGCCACGGCCTCAACCACACTTCCACCAACTGTAGTTGTAACACCATAGTTTATGGTGCATATCCTTTACTAAGGATTTTTAACCTTACATGCACGTTTGCAGTTGGTATATGTGATCTCGTCAGTTTAGCGATATCAGTGTACATTCCGAAAATCGATAATCCTTTTTTCACTTCACATTTCCATTTGTGGAGTATATGAGTCTATATGAGACAAAATGGGAACACAACACGAATATTCCCCGTCGTTCCCTCGGAAAATACTTTTTCCTATCTCCCCCCTAACGACGGGAAGACTATCCCATTAGAGTGACTATCCACAAATCAGCGGTTGAGAGATCGCCTATCAAAAGGTTTAAAACTGCGGATAATTGTTGGAAATTCTTGTCCAACATACTCACTTAATCATTTTGATGACCCATCATAGTACGATGTTGAGTCGTAAGGGAACATATATGGTGCAACCAAAAATGCGTATGGACACAAAATGTCAGGCTTATATCCATTTACCAATTGGTACGCAAAGAATGGTTGACCAATTGTGGGTCTAAAACGAATAAGTGAAGATGCGTGTAATATTGCATATTCCCTAAACAGTTAAAGGTAGGTTTGTACGCATAACCATGCCTTAGGTACCATATGTAACCTTTGATGATAGCCTTTGCGAGACCATGAGGTATATGATGATGTTCTACATTGATCCTATTAAACATGCAATAACCATCAAGTCCTTTTGATGTACACTCTCTAGCATTTAAAAGGGGTGGTGAGTCCTTACATGTATAATATGTGCTAGTAGTTTTTCAAACGCAACATTACTTGGGAACTATAACTAGTCCAAAATGTAAAAAATCCACGAGATCCATAAGTCACTTTAATGGTCCGCATTCTGCATGGATATTTTTCTAATTATCACCTCGTTTTCTTTGTAATATGGATTGTTTATCATTTGCATCTTAGGATGGTCTCGATCCTGTTTTACTGAAGACTTTGTAAAATGAGTGATATGATTTCTTACTTAAAAGCATAATGGGAAGGGGGTTTGTGCATCTAGTCTTTAGAGAACACTTATTGAGAGATATGCCGTCATTTCGCATTTTGTCAATCTTTCTCCCGTTTTTTTTTTCACTCAAATAAAGTGATGTTCGTATGAGTCCTTTCAAAACGATCATCATGTCACAACCAAAGTTGCTTTATGGTTTTTCCCAAAGCCTGTCTGAGTCAATTCCCAACATTTCATCGTCGGAGTCAATATGGATTCAATAATCCAAATACTATAGTGATTTACATTTCACTAGACTGACTCATTAGTTTCTCTAAAATATATTTCCTTCCAAATATGTTAGAGACTATAAAAGATGCAATCAATTACATTCTCATCACTGTGAGGTTCCACATGATATCCATTTGCATGGGTTTCTTTGGAATTTAACAAGGTATGTCTATCTCTCGGTACATGTAGAGATTTTGTGACGTATTTGTTCAATCTTGAAAACATTTTTTTTGAGCAGTGCTGCGCCCGATGATCCAATCCTCGTAGTCATATTATAAGGAAATAGTTCAACAACTAGTTTAAATTCCTTAAGCGGGTGGGAGGGAAACCACTATCTGTTAGACATTGAGTCTTGAGATATTATATAAGTGGTGTGGCCTTATTAGGGACGCCGGAACAGGACAGACCGAATCGGGTTGGGTTGGATCGGATCGATAGGGTCGGGTTGGACCGGATCAGACCAGGTTGGGTTGGACCGGACCGGAAATTCTTCAGAGTTCAGAAGATTTTCTTTCTCCTCGGGAGATGCTCGGAAGATAGATGCCATTAAAAAAATTGTTATTATAAATCAAATCCACACAACTTTTAAAATAGAACAGAGAATAAATCTTTTTAAATTTATTAAAGTCTTGGTCTAAACCTAGCAGTGGTGTGGTGGGTAGGCATATATATATATATATATATATATATATATATATATCACACATGATAATCAAACAGAATAACCATACAAATCAAAATAGATCATCAACCGAGATTAAAAACAAAAACAAAAAAAACAGTGTGAAGCCAATTAATCACCACACAATATAAAAATGTATTAAAAAGATAAGGGTACAGATATGATAGGCATGTGCACGTCAGTAATTCAAACATGGCAGACAATCAACAGTATCCAGTTATAAATCACGTCCAGTGAAAAAAATAAAATAAATACTAGTTGAGTCATACCGTTTGCGATGAAAAAAATTTGATTGAAAATTTGATATGAAGATCTCCAAGCTCAAAATTTGCGACAACGATAGGCATGAACAGGAGAACGCGGACAGAGAGGATCAGAATTTCTCCATCAACAGGAGATTCTCTCCACGAATCAAAGATTTACTAGGACCAAAATATAGATCCATAAATCCCCAGATGACCGAGATCAATCTATGATAGGGCTCCAGAGAAACCGATTGATAAGAACCCGAAAAAAAAATCTTTCTTTAGCCCAGGGAAGAACTCGTACTGATAACGTGTTGAAGTAATAATTAGGTAAAAGTAAAAGGGAGAACTTCTTATTGATAGAAGAGAGCATCCTCATTACATAGGTATAATGTTCTTTATATACAGGAAAAGGGAAAACCCTAGTTATCTAATGGACCGCACATCCATGGGCCATAGGCCCTGTAACAATAAGGATTTTTTTATGAATTAACTTAATTTTTATTGGTTAGACAGATTAGTACTGGTTCAGATCGAATTTGAACAAAAGATGTGATTGTTTACTATGGCAACAATACTAGAATATGATCTAGAGATCCCAAGTTCGAACCCCTTCAGTGCCATTTTTATGCTAGCGTTCTTTCTTCACAGGCCTAGCATGGCCCAGGCTCAATACAGGCCCAGGCTAGGCCGGAGCAGGCTCAGGCTGGCCTGGCCTGGCCTCTTTGACACCTCTAAATAAAGCTACCACAAATAAAAGGAATCTGCAACCTGCCAAGAAAATAAACAAATAAAGCACACCCTTGTCTAGTTTCCTGTTTAAGACAACTACAACTAGCTGTGGTTTAGGTTCAGGATCTATTAAAGGGTCTAGATAAAATATTTTCATGCGTTGCATTTCCTTATAAGTTGGATCTGAATGATCAGGTTCTAGAGTCTGGAAAAACTCAACTAAAAACTTAGAACCACATAATAATAACATGAATAATTGAGGATCCTCTAAGTCAATCAGATTTGACTCACACAATTGACCACGATAGAAGTGATGGTCATTATTAAGCAAATGTGTCGATTCTAATCTCCTAAAGTACTTAAGCGCAGTCTTAAAACTTAATAAATTACACATTTGAAACTCATATGTTCCCACTTTTGGAAGAGAAGTTTTTGGTGGGAAAACAAAATCAATCTGGGTATCATAGCCAGGGTCAACCACATCAACCAGAGGATGGGTTTCTAATAACTGAACTTCCTTATGGACATCACTAGGTTTAAGAGAACGTGTATAAAGATAATCTTTTAAAATGGTTGAGGCACATATGTAAAGTCCCAAGTGAGGGATCTTTCTAAGAGTCAATGGTAAAGCACAGGGAGAATGATAATTACCCCCAAACTTAGAGTTTTCAGTGTCTCTAGATAGACTAGTCACAATCTCCCTAATTTCTAGGTCATCAGATTCCTGAAAATGGTCAATTGATTCTTCTAAGTTATAATAGGGAGGTGTATCCTCACTCATATTTGAACTCTCTACGAGTCTATCGTCTTTATCTAAGACTAATGTTTCTAAATCGCTAGACTCAAAAACAGTATTCTCAGGATAAACCCACTCCTCTAAACCATTATCAGTTTCGTAAAAAGGAAATACTACATCGTCTAAAACATCATCTCTAGTCAAATCCTCGTGCTTTTGAATAGTTGAATAATTGTTAAAATTATTAGGATCTGAACCAGAAATAACATTATTTTCTTGAAGGCTAATATTTGAAGTAACAAATTCCTGATTACTATGCCTACATATTTCAGATTCTTCATCAACACTATCCTCATCATAATCATCGTAATAACATGAAATTGGTCGATCCTCATCTAAACTAGTATTGCCAATTCTAACCTCGTCATCTTGATTATGCAAATAACTATCCTCATTTTAAAGGGTACTATTGGAAACACTTTATTGGAAATTAAGATTATTTTTAGCAGTTCTTTTCTATGCCTCTAACAAAAGCTTTTGAGTCAACTCACATGACTTCCTTATGGTATCGTGTATAGAAAGTTCACTCATGGGTGTAGTTTTTTTATTTATTTCTAACACAAACCTATTTGTATTCTCAGTTAATTGTTTGAGAGACTCTTCTAGAGGAAGAATAGGATCAGAAGGATCATAATAAGGACTAGTTTTCAACATTTTCATTATATTGTCCAAAGACAAGGAACTAGAACTATAATATTCCTTATTTTCTTGCTCGTATGATCGGTGCATGTGTGGATAGTAATTAGGCTCACCATGGTATGAGCCATAACCTTCAAAAGGTTGATGTTCCTAACCACTATTCACACTATGGTCAAAGTTGTAACATCCATTTTGAAACTCAATCGGATATTCATTGTATTGGCTATTGTAATACCAGTTCGACATTCTCAACACAAAATAAAACCCACTAACAGGGGATTCGTGGGTGGATAGAGTCTTACCTCTCGTACCAGACGGGCGAAGAACCGTTGAAGTCGACTCAGGCCACCGACTCCTATGTCAATGTACGAACCCGAGGGGCCGAGACAGTATCATAACTGTCGTCCTTCCCTGCAACAGTTTATACTTAATATCAACCCTTCCTTAGGGTTTAAAAATAATAATGTCCAAAAGTCCCCACAAATAAAGTCCAAAAAGTCCATTTTTTTTTTACAGAATATACAACAAACGCTAATACAGTTTTCTAAAAATAAAAATCTAAAATAAATAAATAAAATAAACAAAATATTCTTCGGTCCTTTTGGATTTCTCTTTTCTTTCCTTCTTCGGCTTTTCTTTCCTTTTATAGCGCTTTTTCTTTCCTTGTAGCTTGGCTCCAAATCTGAAAAGAATCGAAAAATACCAAAGGCGTAAAAGAGAACAAAAAATCTAAAAAAATAAAAATAAAAATAAATCTAAAACCTAAATACAAGTTCGCGTCGGCGGCGCCAAAAATTGATGTAGTTTTTACAGTGGTAAGAAAAAGTTCGTTCAACTCGGACTTGTGTAGATTCGATTTTAGAAAATATATACAAAGGATTGTCACAATATAGAGAGGTACTGAGACTTAGGATTCCACCAATTCTCATATTCATGTGGTTCAACTATTAATTCCATACAATTCTAGCTCATAAAATAACAAATGCCGACTCTTTATTCTTTGCCAAGGTAGATTTTATAAAGTATTAGATGTACATCACAAGCATGGTGCATCAAAAATTCTTAGACTAAACATACACCATCAAACGAAATCACAAATAATCAAGAAAAATCATAAATCAATTTATAATAATGCAAATAGTCATAAAAGAATTAAATAGAATTACCACATGCGTAAAGAATGGCTTCTTCCATTGTCCTAGTGTTGGGGTTTAACTCCTCATGTCGAAAACACGCTCATAATATGTTTCCATAGCTCAAAAGGTGTTTATTGGTGAAAATATAATAGACAGAGATTCACAACGCTTTTTAGACGTTACAGAACACACGGTTACAATTGGATGACTGTTACAAAGAAAAGATGACCGGCTTATTATATGTTGTGATCTATTATTATTCTTCTTCTTCGCCTGAAAGTGCAGAAACTGAGTTCTACAACTTTCTTTTCTCCGACCTCAGCTCCGGTTACTTCTCTGCTATCCCCCAAATCGACCCCAAACTCTCGGTCCTCTCTACTGATACTCCCTCTACCTTATATATAGACACAGGCCCCAAATTTTTCAAATATAACTTCAAATATCGTGTTATCTCTTGAACCAAAAGTTACGGACTTACCTTCCTTCATGTTTCTTCTCACGCGGCTCTGGGTTACTAAAACCTTCCCAGAATCTCCAAAGATGGCCACGAATCCAATATAAGAATATATTCTTTCCTGTTATCCACATGCTTTCCAAAAATATTCCCGAGATATCTTCCATGCTCTGTTTTGCCGAGAACCAATGTTAATCTTCTATTGTTTCCATTCAAACCCTACTATCATCCCTGTTTTGTAGCAACAGGCTAATCCGAGTCATCCCATGAAAATCTCCGATGCAATCCTCGTAACTTCCATAATTAACAAAATATATCACGAAAAATCTCTCCTCCCCTGTTTTGTCCAATCGGTGAATATATCCCTTGTCTTTCGATTCTATACCCATTACTCTGCCTGTTATATCGCAACAGGCTATTCCCAATCAAATCGCGTGAAAACTTCAACTGAATCCTTCCAAAAATCCCTCCAGAAAACTTCGCAGTTAAATCAAAAAGTTTCCCGCCAAAACAATAATTTAAACGATGAAGGTGGAGTGCCCCTATCCAAGCCAAGGATGCCCTTAGCAACTGGGGTGGAAACAATGTATTCTAGGGGTGAAAATAGTAATTTTTGGGTGTCTTTATAACTTCTTTTTGGGTGCTTTTAACGCTTCTCAGGGGTGCCATTAGTAATTTTCTCCTGGGAGTGCAAATTCCACTTTTCGAGCAAATTTCTCTGCACAGATGTATTTCTCCAAAAATACCTACAAACACATAAAACAGCATAATAAGTACAAGAATGGATACTAACAATATACAAAATGGAGATGAAAATAGACACATAAATGAGTCTATCAGTATACATATGATTTTCGGTTTTAGCTTTTTACTATTGGCATGTAATATATAAGACCTTGTCGACCTTTCTCTGGTAAAGGTTGTCTTGCTTATTATTCTTTTGTCTTGCATGGAATAACAACTCATGGGGGGAGAGTTCTATGTTGAACAAGTGCTTAAACGTAATATATTTGTGGGGTGAGTGGTTGTGGAAATCGAGGGAAGAATTTTGATAAGTAGATATTGACTAAACACATGTGTGAAGTCAAAATAATACTATTATCAATTTATGTCTCATAAGTTGCATATTTAATATGCATATGAGTTTCGGGTTTATCTCTTTACTTTGGTACATAATAGCTAAGACCTTGTCGACTTTTCTCTGGTAAAGGTTGTCTTGTTGTTTATTCTTTTGTTTTCCAGGGAATAACAACTCACAGAGGGAGAGTTCTACATTGAACTGGTGCTTAACATCATATTTTTCTAGGGTGAGTTATTGAATTTTGATAATATCTTTCCTGATATGAAAACTTGATCGATTAGGATCTTAGTTTTTCATGTTGAAAAGCGAGGTAACGATTTATATTTGTGTTAGATCAAGAAAAGATGATTTAATTGCTTATTCTTGCTTTCGCTTAACAAAATACGATACAATTATTTTGATTTGTTACAATTCTCCTGGTTAAGAAAAACTAAGTCAAGTCTGATTCTTGTTTTTTCTTTACAAAAAGGAGGTTCAATTGCTTTAGTCCAATTGATTCCTGATAAGAAAAACTAAGTTAATTCCGATCTTAGTTTAGGCTTATCAAAACGAGGTACAATTAATCAAGTCTAAGTGGTTCCTTTATGAGAAAACTAGTTATCTAACCTAGTTTTATCTTGTCTAAATGAGGTACAATTAGTTATGAATAATTGGATCCTGATAAATAACTAAGTTAATTCTGATCTTAGATTAACTTATCAAATCAAAGGGAAAATTGCTTCGGGCAATTGTTTCCTTGATAAGATGCCAAAACAAATTACTTAGGTAGTTTTGGTTTTAGTATCTCTTATCTAAAATGGTATGTTAGACCTACGGTTTGCTTGTGTATTTTTTTTCGTTTCTTTGTCATTTTGTGACAAAAAGGGGGAGACATATATGGAGTATACGGGTGATTTGCAATCATTGAGAAAGGATATGTGTGCTGAAAAGCATATATCTAACAAAAAAGTAAAGCATAGACTAAGGGGGAGAAACATATAATCATGCTGTGTAGTATTACATACTACAAAAAGAGGGAATAACAAATATGTTAGGATTGAACATCTACCCAGCTTTACTTTAGGGGGAGTAAAGCTCTTGTTATTCAAATTCGTCAACAATGACATTTATTTTTGAATTTGTGCAGGTTATTGTGCTGTTGAAATCAAGCATACGAAGATTGGATTAAAAGACTGTTATGTAATGTAATATCTTTATCTTTTTCATGTATTCTCCATATGTATTAGAGTTTTGTCACTAAACTTGAAAATGGGGAGATTGTTTAAGAATTGCTTGGTTGAACCCACCAAGTGTTGGTATGTCAAAGTTGGTTATCATATTTTAGTATCGAAACTCAAGATTTGCTTGGGTCAACTTCATTAGGTTAGACTAAAAAGTCTAGAAATGTTGAGACATACAAGTATTAGCTCTGAAGACCTGAAGATTCTAAAGATGTCCGATATCAGCGAAGACATCATCATTCTACTTGAGGTTAGTAATACAAGACTTGACTTGTTCCATTTCTATATTGTTACTTTCAAGACGTGTAGATTAAAAACATAGCATGCAAAGTTATATACATTAAACTTTAGTATTAGAGACTAGATCGTATTATTATGATCAAAGTGTCAAGGAAGATTATACTTATAGTTATGAATGCTTTGTATTGGTATATTATATTATAAAGTATAATGCTTATCTTTGAACTTCATAATTGCGACATAGACATAATCTTTTAACTTGTTACTAGATTGTGTAATACACTTAGGTTTGATTTCATACCTAGAAAACTATGTTTAACTACATGAGTTTAAGGAAGTAGACTTACGAACTTGTTTCGTAGTTGATAGAAATCCACGGGATTAGTGGTCCGGTTTTCATTGAAGATCTAAGGTTGGACCGGTCCTATCTTATATAGGGAATCAAGGTAGAACTGATCCTTACTTGTGTTGGAAGTCAAGGTAGAACCGATCCCCACCTATATAAGGAGCCAGGGCAGAAACGTTCCTACTTACATTGGGAGTCATGGTAGAATCGATCCCAATATGCAAAACCGATTTCTCTAGTCACGTACACTTTAGGGTTTGTGTGATTTTGGAAATTGGGTTTACAAAATAGGAAAATTCAAGATGTCGACATGATGAGTAATTTGAACATGAGCTGAAATTGTTTTTGTTAATTGTTCAAAGATATTCCTTGATACTCAAGGTGAGATCCCAAACTGAAATGTTTGATATTTTTTTTGAGATTTTCGAATGTATATGTTTATCTTACCAGCAAGTAAAACATATCTCTGGAAATATATATTAGTTAAGTGCTAGCTAATATTGAGTTGTCTAAGAGGGATTTTGGTTATATAGTTGGATATTGGTTGTAATTAGACAAAATCGAATCTAGGTGCTTTATTGCATATCTTGAGAATAATTTCGGTTATGGAAATTCCTTGGTGTCCAAACTACCTTGGTCTATAAATAGTGAAGTTTGTTCTTATTACAAACTTATCCCGAGGCAGGCACTTCATCTTTGTAGTCACTGTTGTACCCGACTAACAATATTATTCGAAATACTATCTTGGAGAGGAGAGCAACCTAATTACGCGAAATCTATTACATCCGCTAGTTCAAAGACTTCCGTGGGATCAAAAACCCCTAGATATTACTTGGTGGGAAACTAGAATTTGCATTGTCATTTTAGTTTTAGATTATTGATTTGATTGACTAACAGTTGTTAAACCTTGATTGCATCTAATTTGTTTAATTTGAGAACATTCTCTTCTGACATAAGGCACTCATACTAGATCAAGAGATTAGCGGTAGTTCAGATATGTCATAGATCTGACGTTGATTTATGATCATCCATTGTTAACAGAACCAATATGTGCATGGTCGATCATAAGTTGGAATCAATTTTGGTTGTGCAGGTACAAAAGAAGATAGAAGATTTGAAGACAAAAAGATTTCTTATTAGTTTCATATCTTTGTGATTTTCTTCGTGTACAAACTTGATTGGCTGGGATCCGTCTAGATATGGTTTATCTTTGATAGACTTGTTATTGCTAGTCGTATTAGATCGATAAACTATCATTTGGTGGCATTCTTCAGTATCCGAATATGAAAGTTTGTATACCTAGATATGATTAACTTGTTAATGTGGATCTTGGTAGATATTTCCTGACAAAGAAGTTTATTAGATTAAACAAAAGAGTCTTTGTGAACTCAACTAGAATATCCTGATTAACTTCTTGAGATTGATGTAGTGGTTACCAAACAAATTAGTCCTTTACTGTTTTGGAAGACGATCAAAAGGAGTTGAGTTCTTGGAATGATGAGGGTACCAAATACACTACAATCTTTTCGATATCCACATATAATTTCGACACCTTATGTGATCTAATATAGATAGAGACTGTCAAGAACATGACAACAAAAGGTATACACTTGGTATATCGTATAAGTCCGAAACCGAACCTTAAACTATAGGGATCAAACCAAACGTTTGGATTAATGTACAATTATAATTACTTTATTATAACTAAAACAATAATTACAATGCACATAATATGGTTTTGTTAACGAGGAAACCACAAATGTAGAAAAACCCTGGGACCTAGTCCAGTTTTGAATGCTCTCAGAATTAAGCTGTTATACAAAGAACACTACCATCTTCGTATAGTTGAGACCAAGTAATCTACCCCTAGTTACCTAGTTTCCTCAATATCCCTGCGCCTACAACCAATCTTTCCAACACACGTGAATCCTAATGTAGAATCCACTATCTTAAGTTGGTTCGGTTGCTATGAAGAATTCAAGCACTCAATTCCTTTAGATTGTCTTCCAAATTAGTAAATGACTAATATGTTTGGTAACCGCTCTATCAATCTCAAGAAGTTTATCAGAGATTATGTTGAGTACGAAAAAGGCTCTTATGTTTAATCAATAAACTCTTTTCTCCGGTTTAGATCAATCAAGATCTGAGTTACTGAAATAATCAGATCTAGATTTACAATCAGACTAAATAAATCTCAAAGAAAAACTGTAAAGTAATGAACATCTAATATACGACTAACAATAAGATGTCTATCAAAGATAAACAAAATCTAGTTGGATCCCGGTCGATCAATTTTGTGCACGAAGTAAATCACAAAGATACGAAACCAATAACAAATCTTCTTGTCTTCAAATTTTCAATGTCTTCTTCCGTACCTGCACAACCAGACTTGATTCTCACTTATGATCGATCACGCATTGAACAGAGCCTGTTAACAATGGATGATCACAAGTCAATGTCAGATCTGTCATAATTAAACTTGTAATACCATTAATCCCTTGATATAGTTTGAGTGACTTTATGTCAGAAGATCAGGATCTGAAGAATGATTAAACTAGATGCAATCAAGAGTTAACAACCGTTAGTTAATCAAATCAAAATCTAAAATTAAAATAACAATGCAATTTTAGTTTCCCACCAACGACACTAGTAGACGCTTCTTGATTCAAAAGCAGTCTTTAAACTAGCAGACGTAAGAAATTTCTCCTAGTTAGGTTAATCTCCTCTCCAAGATAGTATTACAAGTAATACTATTAGTCGGATACAACAGTTACTATAAAATGAAGTGTCTACCTCGGGATAATTTCTCCTAGTTAGGTTAATCTCCTCTCCAAGATAGTATTACAAGTAATAATATTAGTCGGATACAACAGTTACTATAAAATGAAGTGTCTACCTCGGGATAAGTTTGTAAGAAGAACAAACTTCACTATTTATAGACCAAGGTAGTTCGGACACCAAGGAATTTTTAAAACCGAAAAATTCTCAAGATATGCAGTAAGCACCCAGATTAGGTTTGGTCTAATTTCAACCAATATCCAAGTGTATAACTGAAATCCCTCTTGGATATAACTCAAAAATTGCTAGTATACAAGATACTTAACTAATATATCTTCCAGAGATATGTTTTGCTTGCTGGAATTACAAAACATATTTATTAGAAATCTTGACAAAAAGATTCTCAAACATTTCGGTTAGGGATCTCATCTTGAGTATCGAGGAATATATTTGAACAATAAAAGATAAGATTTCCGCACATGTTCAAATTACTCACTATATCGACATCTTGAACTTTCCTATTTTGCAAACCAATTTTTCAAAATCACACAAATCCTAAAGTGTACGTGACTATAGAAATTGGTTTTGCATATGGGGATTAGTTTTACCATGACTCCCAATATAGGTAGGAATCCGATTCAATCTTGATTCCCATATAGGTACGGATCGGTACTACATTGACTTCCAACATAGGTAAGGATCGTTACTACCTTGATTATAAACATATGTAAGGATCGGATCTACCATGGTTCCCAACATAAGTAGGGATCGGTCCTGCCTTAGATCTTCAATGAAAACCGGACCACCAATCATATTGATTTCTTTCAACTAGGAAACAAGTTCGTAAGTCTACTTCCTTAAACTCATGTAATCAAATATAGTTTTCTAGGCATGTAATCAATCCTAAGTTCATTATACAATCCACTAAACAAGTTACAAAGTTTATGTCTATATCGCAATTACGAAGTTTTAAAGATAAGCATTATACTTAGTAATTTAATATACCAACATTGTAAAACAACTTGTATATTCTTTCTTGAGACTTTGATCATAATAAGGTAATCAAGTCTCTAATACTAGAGTTTCATGTATATAACATTGCATGTTATGTTTTCAATCTAAACAACTTGAAAGTCATGTAATAGAAATGGAAACAAGTCGAGTCTTGTATTACTAACCTCAAGTGGAAGGATGATGTCTTCGTTGATGTCGATACGTCTTCGGATTCTTCATGTCTTTAGAGTAATACTTGTATGTCTCAACATTTCTTGACTTTCTAGTTTAACCTTGTTATTGAAGTTGACTCTAGTAATCTAATTAAGAGACTTTTGAGTTTTGATACTAAAATATGACAACCAACCTTGACTAAACAACGCTTGGCGGGTTCAACCGAGCAATGCTCTAATAGGATTGGCTTTTACCAAGGCTTGAAATTGCTCGTATATATATATATCCAAATCTAAGCAAACACAAAGTATAGTAAGTATCTCATCTTACCAAACACTAACTACACAAACCGGAAAATATAAATGATTTAGACAATTAAATTACCTGGAAGAGACTTAGATTCGCGTTAACATGCTTACAGAGTTACCTTGAAACGATTTTCAACTCTCCATTCAAGTGGCCAAGCACCACAGTCCCCAATGAATACTTATGCATCTCATTATGGGGATGTAATAGTTGAAGATACTTGCCATCGAGCAAGTTTTTCAGAACTGTCGAGGAAGATCGTAATGCCCATGTGAGATACTTTATAAAATGATTATAAGTAGATATTGATTAAAATCATATGTGAAGTCACGATGATACTATTATCGATTTATGTTTCATAAATTGTGTATGTAGTATACATATGAGTTTCAGTTTTAGCCTTTTACATTGACAACGTAAAAGCTAAGACTTTGTCGACCTTTCTCTCGTAAAGGTTGTCTTTTTTGTTATTCTTTTGTCTTTCAGGGAATAACAACTCACGGAGGGGAGTTCTATATTGAACTAGTGCTTAAACGTCATATTTTTATGGGGAGAGTGGTTGTGGAAACCAAGGAAATAATTATTTTGATAATCTTTCCTAATATGAAAACTTGATCGGTTCAGATCTTAGTTTGTCATATCAAAGAGTAAGGTAACGATTTATTTATGTTTGTTAATCGTTTTCTTGTTAAGAAAAGTTGATTTTAATTCCTATTCTTGCTTTTGCTTTACGAAATAGGAGGTTCAATTGTTTTAGTCCAATTGATTCCTGATAAGAAAACTAAGTAAATTCTGATCTTAGTTTAGGCTTATAAAAACGAGGAACGATTATTCAAGTCTAATCGGATCCTTGATAAGAAAACTAGTTAACCTAATTTTGTCTTGCCTAAATGAGGTACAATGATTTATGAATAATTGGATCCTGATAAGTTACTAAGTTAATTCTGATCTTAGTTTAACATATCAAATTAAAGGTAAAATTGGTTCGGGCAATTGTTTCTTTGATAAGATGCTAAACAAATTACTTAGGTAGTTTCAATTTTAGTATTGCTTGTCTAAAATGGTATGTTAGACCTTCGTGCTTAACTTCTTATAGGTTGTATGAGTTCTTATGAATTTGTAAGATCCTTTCGGTTTTCTCATGTATTTTTTTCATTTGTGTGTCATTTTCATTATCTTCTGATAGACTTTTCATTGCTAGTCATATTTAGATTGACAAGCTATCATTTGGTCGTATTCTTCAATATTCGAATCTGGTAGTTCTGTTTAACTCGATCTGGTTAACTTATTTAATCCAGATCTTGGAAGATCTAAAACCAGACAAAGGAGTTTAATTGATTTTAAACGGAAAAGCCTTTGTCACACTCAACATATATATCTCTGATTTATTTCCTGAGATAGGAGAGTGGTTACCAAACATGTTAGTCCTTTACTGTTTGGAAGACGATCGAAAGGGTTGAGTGCTTAAAGTCTTCATAGAGACTGAAGCAACTTAATATAGTGGACTCTATCTTAGGATTCACGTACGTTGGATAGATTAGCTATAGGCACAGGGATACTGAGGAAACTAGGAAATTGTGGGTAGTTTACTTGGTCTCAACTATACGAAGTTGGTAGTGTCTTTGTATAACGACTTAACTCTGAGAGTATGTAAAACTGGACTAGATCCCGAGGTTTTTATGCATTTGCGGTTTTTTCGTTAACAAAATCTTGTTGTGTCTTTACCTTTACCTTTCACAATTATAATTATTATTTTAGTTATAATTAAAAGTAAATACACTGTACGTTAATCCTAAACACTTTGGTTGATCCCTATAGTTTAAGGTTCGGTTTCAAACTAGAAACTATATACCAAGTGTATACTTTATGGTCACTATCTTCTTGATAGTTTCTGTTTATAGTAGATCACGCAAGGTGTTGGACTTATAGGTTGATATCCAAAAGATTGGGGTGTATTTGGTACCCTCGTTGTTTCAATTTTAAATTAATTTGAGTTTGTTGCATCTTCATTTCGGATGAATTCAGCAAATCACAAAACGGTTTCAAATTAAATTGTGTCTGTTGCATCCTCATTTCGATGAAATTACATTTATTTTACATGATTTATCACACAAATATAATAAAACTCTCGTACGAGTCGTAGTGACCCCTGGGCCCCAGTTAGTGACAAGGGCACATTAAGACAAGTGAGGAGTTTTTGGATTATTGTGAATAGATCTTTTATGGGGGGAAATGTAGATTATAAGACTTGTATTTTTTTTCTCTTTTTGGGGTCTAAGAAATAAAATTACAATCTCTTGTTGGTTTTTTTCCCCATCAAGTAAAACACCGTCACTGGCCCGTGTAATAGATTTGAAAAACCATAAGTAGAATAAATAGGTTGTTATATATAATAGAATTAACTCTGCATCTTAACACTATTTTTTAAGAGGTTGTACCAGCATAATAACCCAGAGGAGTAAACGTCATATTGTTCCTCAGTCTCTGTATCTCTCGATACTGACGAGTCTCTTTCTTAATGCTCCAAGACTGCATTTTATGTACTAGCTACCATCTCGTACTCCTTATATCTAGTAAATAACTCTTCATGCGTTAGTTATTGGTGATAACAAGTATTTTGAAGGTTGTACCGCTGTCAAACGAATGCGACCATCATTATTTCTCATTGAGAAGATATAATTTGTGTTAACTAAGACAATGCTAGCATATGAGACCCAAGTACCTTCTCCCCTATATGTAAAAGTATTAGAGCTGCTGAACCCACCTAGCGTTGGTATGTCAAGTTTAGTTCCAAAAACTACCTCTTCAATTGCTAACTAAATTCAACTTCGTTAGGTTATACTTAGGAAATAGAAATGTTGAGACATGTTCTAGTTACCAATTGAAGACCTGAAGACGTATTAAGCAGCAAACGAAGACATCATCCTTCAAATCGAGGTCAGTAACTATGACTATCACTTGTTCCATATCTATCAAGTTCCTACAGTCGTATTCATTGAAATACAGCATACTGAGTTTGTTTACATGACTTTAATATATAGATGACTATGATAAAAATATCTAGAGGAGAGATATACATTAATTGTTTCTACAACTTAAGATTATATAGAGCTACGAAGTATAGTTCTCTATAATGTTTTGATATGACACTAATAAATAACTTGTTATTATTTAGTGTTGACTTTCTGATCGAATCCATACTTTGATAATCATCTTAGAAAGCAATTTCTTGAACATGTATTTACGTGTTTTTAACTATTATATTTCGATTTAAAATTGGATTTAGGACCGGTCCTAAGACCGATACCATGACCGATCCAAATGGCAAGACCAATCCCACAACCTATCCTGATTATATTCTGACTTGATTGTATGATTTCGAGTTGTATGTTTCTCTTATATTAACGGACTTCGAGATGTATACAAGTTGGAATATGGAAAGTTCATATGTCAGGAAAATATATTACATGTAGTTAACTATAATATTTTGTTGTTCATATTTAGTCCTTAGATATTCAAGGCTAAGATCCTATTAATTAGTATAATTGAGATACATTTTCGATACTATCTTTGGCACTAATATTGGTGTGCTTTCCTTTCCCGGTAGATTGCAAATAATTAGTTGACTAATTTAGCAAAGTACATGCATTTGCAACTAGCTAATATTGGTTGTCATGCTAGTAGGATATCTCAAGTATTAATGTTGGAATATGTTATTGATTATATATTTTAGAAAAAAATATTTTGTAATTATGGTAAATCAGTTAAACATGTTAATATAATCATAGAATATCAAGATCTTTGCTATTTTCAGAGTTATTTCTATTGCATATCTTTTAATTTCGGAATTGGTAGATCTTGTTTCCAAATATGTCTTGGTCATAAATGTTAGAGCACTGCTCGGTCGAACTCGCAAGCGTTGCTATCTCAAGATTGTTTGTCAAGTTTAGTTGCCAAAACTATAAGTCTTGATTTCTAATCTACATATAGCTAAGTCTCGGACTAGGATAGATAGTGTAGTTGAGCTCTAGACTCCATGACGTTCATCATGCAAAGACGAAGAACTACTCAAGGAACTGGTGGAACTTCATCGACTAAAAGGTATGTGGAGACTTGAACTTATCTATCACTCAAAAGTCTATCTACTCTATCTCCTATCTTGAGACAAAAATCGTATTGCTATATAGACTTCGATTATACACATTTGCTATTTCGAGCCGAGTTTATCTCGCTTATCTATTTCTCGAAATATGTGTTGGTAAGCTTTCGCTTTGGCCAAGTTCATCTTTACAAGTGACGAAAGTCATGTTAATTATTTCAATATCTTGAAAATTGCTTTGATGAAAAATAGTGTGTGAATAACCTCTATTTAACATCCTCTAAGAATGTTTCAATGATTGAAATGAGAGTTTAGAATATATAACCTTGAATGGATATAAACATATTATGTGACCTCATACCTGTGTAGGTCCAAAATCCTTGAACTAAAGTATGCGTACTTTACTGGTTCAGGATGTCCGGTAGCTAAATCCGCGTACCCGTACGCGTACTGCCGGAAGTTCACATCCCGTCAATGTTCTTCTTGGTATAGTAAGAGGCCGTGAATCTAAAGGAAAAGCTCCTTGCAAAGAAAATGCTGAAGTTCAGACTTCACGTATCTTACTCGAGGCGAGACTCAAAAAGGATACTTTGGAAATCGAACATCGCTTGAGTAAACTCTCGATTCAAGGATGTTCCAAAAAGTCTACTATACCATCTACTTCTATCAAAACTTAAAGAGTACCAGTTCCAGAAGTAAAACCAGAATCCCTTCCTATTGGAAAAGATGTGCCTATAACCCCCTCTAATCAAGGATGTTCCACATCACATGGAAGGAAGAAATCTCCAAACGATGAGGTTAAGTCTGTACTATCTAATCATCCTCGTGATCAGAAAGTATGTCTCTTTTGTGATTCAAAAGGGCCTATTATGCAAAAGAGAAACTCTAGGTTGAATAACAATTCCATTGTTCGACTTCAACACACCTTAGACTTGATCCTCAAAGGTGTAACTGACATTTGTATGTCTAAACCAATTGGTTTCAGTACTCACCCGGTGTATTCTACCAGGAAAGTCAGTTCGATGAGTTCCTCAAATATTCAGAAGTATAACAAAAGACTCAACAAAAATCGTCTAAGAAAAGATCAGAAATCTTCTTCTGTCAAAAAGGGAGATAAAGTTACTTTTGATTTGAACAGAGTGTCAGGAGAAGGGAGCAAAAATGATGATATGAGAAATAACCTAAAGGTGATAATTGAAGGTTATAAAGAAATCGTCAACAGGCTGTCAACCGCCTCCAGTCAAAATTCTTTTGGTAAGAACTCAAACCTTGTCTCATATTTTGATGACATTAAGTTTTATGATAATTTTTCATATCAAAAGAGATTCTTTCCTAGATTTGAAAGGAAAAAAAGACTCAACCATGATTAATTAGCACAAGAATGAGCTTATGGCTCATTCTTGTGCTAATTAATCACAAGGGTTGAGAACTTACTCATAAAAATCATGTTGAGTAAGTTGTGTTAATAATCAGGTATACTTTTGGAAAATTTCTTTCTGTTTAGTTGAGTTATTTTCTTATCGTTTATAGCTAAACTATTGTCTGCATACAACTTTGCTTAAGGATTTGCTGTGTCTGAAGTTGTTCTTCGTTTTGCTTTCTTTTTGGTTTCTTTTCAAAGAAGTTTTCTTTGCAACTAAGTATCCTGCTACTCTTGTGCTCTAAATTGTTTCTCCACAGAGATATAAAATTTATTGAGCATAAATTTTGTTAAAATATTCACGTAAAAAATAAAATAAAAAAATTCAGTCATGTCGTAAAGGTGCGACCTTTGTGTGTTTTTGTTTTTGGGTCAAGTTGTATTCGAACGAGTACCCGTGTTACTGTCACGAATCAATTTTTGAAACCCTAATAGTTACCTTCCCTAAGAAACCATTTAAATACCAAACCCCTTGAGTCACGTACGCATACTCTGGGTTATTTTGTGGATTGTCAAGAATATCTTCCTCTTCATCTTCACGCTCTAGTGGTTTTGCGAGAGGGTTTCTTGATAAAGGTATTGGTTTTTAGTCCAAAGGGAGGAAGAAAAGAACTCTAGTAGAAGATGATCATCCTAATGCCTCATGTTACTATGCCTATACACATAAGGATATTGAGAAGGAGGATATGGTCTATGCTGAAGTTTTT